>JAFMOD010000437.1:2508134-2587901 GCA_019802435.1 Corydoras maculifer
GTTCAGTGAAATTGTGGGATGAAATAGAACTGAGAATGCAAGCGAGGCCTTCTAGGCCTTCGACATCAGTGCCTTACATCACAAGGAGCACTTTAGAATGAATCTATAGTGACGCACAGGCACTTTAAAATATGGCAGAAAGTATTTTCAAAAAAGGGAAAGAAAGTGGGGAACCGACTTTAAGCAGATCAAAAAGGCTTTGGTAGTTGTAATGTAAGAGTGTCCCAATACTTTTGTCCTAGCAAAGCAAACCAAGCAAAACATTTATTAAATGACCACAGCCTTGGTTCCAACGCGCAACAGCAAGCCTGCAGGTCTAGAGATCACGTGGATTACATTTCTAAACTGGAATTTTTAAATAAATATCATACAATTCTACAGAGACTTGGGTCCATATAGAATAATTAGCTGTCTGACCTGAATATTAAAACCGTTTGTACTAAAATATCAGTGGTTCCTTTTTAATATGTGACCAAACGCCTATTTTCCTATTCGATCTGCTCCACAACAATCCATCCATAACAAACATTCTAAATACACACAGAATAATGAGCGTGTAGAAGAAACAACATTCTTATATAAAAAAATCTGACCTGTCCATTCTTTTTGAGGTCTGCCCACATGCTGGTCCCATCTCCACCTCTCATGAGAACGTGATATGTAAAGTAATAGATGCCGGGAAGAGGACAGGTAAATTTGCCAGTGCTGGGTTCATAGTAGTTGCCCACATTAGTGACCACGTCATCAAACTTTAGCATATCGGTGCCCTCATGCTGTTTGCGCAGACCTGCATAGAAAGCAATCTTCGGACTGTAGCCTGACTGCACATAGCCATTAGGGCCAGGTCCTGGAGGTCCTTGTGGACCAGGTTTTCCCGGCTCCCCAGGGGGTCCCCTGGGACCGGGTGGTCCTGGGACACCCGGAGGCCCTCGATTTCCTGCTTTTCCTCTTCGGCCTGTGAAATCAGGGGGTGGTGGCGAGACGGCCAATTCCTGCCCTTGCGAGGGGGTGTAGGGGTCACACACCATCCGACAACTGCCAAGCATTTCGTAATGACTTCCTGAACTCCCCGCCCCACCCCCTTTGGTGGTGTGAACCAGTAGGGGTATGGCGACTAAAAGGATGAGCACCATAGCCACACCCACACCCGCCCCTATGACACGCTTGCGGCGGCTGAGCCGTGAGGCAGCCAGCGCCAGGAAGTCCTCCTCTCCTTTGGGCGTAATTGTGCCCGCCAGTTTGACCAGTGCAGTGAACAAAAACCCACACTGAAGGTTTGAATCAAGGGCTTTTTTTTTGTATTTAAAAAAAAAACAAAATTCAGCAGCACAAAAATGTCTAAGCAAAGATAACAATGATATGGAGGAGAGTAATAAATGAATTTATGGATGAGGTGAACACAATCCAGAGAGTGTGAAGCATACAGATAGGAAACGGTGCTGAGGCGATCTGGGTGGAACTGAGAGAGGGATCCGTGACAGCTGAAAGATGAGAAAGTGGAAGGTAGAATGGATATGGATGAGCATAAGTGAGCTCTAAACAACCTGCACTACTGGATTTGGAAGAATGTTTTGAACAGCAGTTGTTCAATGATTTAAAACCGAGTCGGCTTGTTCTTTTCCTTCATTCTTCTTTTACAAGCTTCGTTATACAGCTAAGATTCCTGTCGGGCTCAAGGCTCAGTCTTTCATCAGGGATCAGTAAAAATGCTGCCCCTCAGATCGGCAAACGGCCACAGAGTGTAAACTAACAAAGAAAACTGTGACGCTCAATTCATTAAAGGTAATGTGCAGTTCCAGAGCATTACATCCGACTTAGTGAACTAAAAGTTGGCATTATTTGTATCTGCGACATCAAGAGCTCACTTTATGATGAAGGAATTTTGAATGTTTTATAGATTTAAATAAAAACTGATGCTTTGGACGATGATGTCAAAGAAAATGAGGCTTTGGGTATTTGTGTGTTGTCACACGAGCAAGCAAACTGTTTCTGATGTCTTTGAATATTATATATGTAAGGAAATCTTGATGTAGACGCTGGTCCAAACTGGTTCTCGTGCACACAGTTAAATGTCCAAAACTGGAAAAGGAAACAAATAACAGAGTCAGATGAGATTAAATTATATTTGGCAAAAGAACCAATGAGTTCACACTTATATTACCCACTGCTACACGCCAGCTCATTCTTAGACTTAGATCACAATTAATACGTTACAAAATGAATCAGTATTATTTCCATGTATAATTATATATACCAATTAGATCCTATTTGCTTTGTGAACTTTGTCCTCTCCCGTTAACGCAGAAATCCAGAAGCTCTTGATTAACACTTGTTACCACCTGCCCAATTCAACAATCACCAAGCTACACATCTACACATCACGTTAAAGCACAACACTTGCAAACACATGACAATTAACCTTTAATAGTATGTTAATATTATTGCTATATACTTTTAATTAGTATGTGCATATATATATATATATATATATATTTTTTTTTTTAAACATATCACAATATGAAAAGTACACGCTAAACAGAATACCATCTCACTATTCTGCTCACATGTATCATCTTACCTGTTGTGCACCCTAATAACATGTCTATATCTGTTGTATAGTGATAACATGTTATATGAGGAGCTTTAGAGAAAATAAACTGACAGTTCAATACCTGTAAACATTATTTCATTTCTAAAACTTTACTTTTAGGTTCATAAAGCCACAGAGTTCCACCATCACACCACAAGTTACTTATTTTATACCAACAAAGTGCATTTCATACGTGCACCTATTACTGATGATAAAAAAGACGACCTGTTCGTGAAGAAGCGATCTTTTAAATGATCAGTTTTGATATTTGATCGACATCGAGCTGAATACTAAAGCTTAACAATGGCACGACTTTAAACACCCGACGCGAGCCGTTCAGAGAGAAAGTTTAAAGCTTACCGTCAGCTCAGCTCCGTGTTTAACAAACGAACTGTGAGGCGAAAGAGTCGCTCAAAGCCGAGCGCAGTTATATTCCACTCTGTCCCGTTATCTTTAAAGACTGACGTTTAAACACAACCGCACAACTTCTCCTGACTGCGCTTCCAACTTAGTGTTCAGCAGATGACCGCGCAGGAGGGACACTGATACCGACACTGATACCGAACCGACCTCCAACACCTGTGAGATTTCGGCATCATCCTCTGTACCTCCCTCCTCCAGCCCTCCTCCAGCCCTCCTCCATCCCTCCTTCATCCCTCCTTCATCCCTCCATCCTCCTCCTCAGTCGCTCCCTCTCTATCCTCTCTGTTCAGTTCAACACTCAATTGTGCAGTGAGACTAATTGCCCCGTTGTTCATGTTAATAGGTTTATTTCTTGGTACAGGCATCACAATGTGAATTACAATCAAATCAATTAAACTAACACTAGAAATGACACACTGTAGAAAAAGCAATGTTGAATTAACCTTAAGACACAGGGTTATGGGGATTAGTAAAAATAAATGTAATGGAAATGTAATGTAATAAATGTAAAAATACATTTTTTGTTTTTTTGCTGAAAAGCACAACTTTTTAAGATTTAGTGTTTTAATAACCTTCTTTACTTAACAGCATACTGTAATCTATGTAAATTTTGTTATTCGGTTATGTTTACGTGGTCATTTTCATTGAATTAAATTTGGAAACCTAAAAAAAAGTGAACCATTTTTAATAATCGCCATTTAGAAAGACTTCGAAACAGATCATCACTGTCAGTTCTGGATAGATCCCTAAACATGTGCCCCTAAATATAAGGGGGTCAGACAGGGGTCACGACCCTAATATAGGATAAAGCGGAAGATAATGGATGGATGAATAAATGCCAATTTTAATTAATATCTGTATATGTAGATTTTACCAATACACCTTTACTTATGTAAATGAACTTAAATCCCTTTATTTTTTATTAATTGTATATTTTATAATAATGTGTCCTTTAGGGAGATGTTTGTAATCCTGTCTAAAGGATGTTCAGCCCTATTAATGCAAATCATGTTAAAGGTTTGTAATGCATTACGTCTATCAGTATCAGTATTCTGTTTACGCAGCTATTTAAAAAATGATGTAAACGAGCTGCTTGGATTTTAAAATGGAAAAGACAGCATTGAGTAAGTGTATCACATCTGTGTTGTGGCTTAGAAAGTACCTCTATGTGTGTGTGTGTGTGTGTGTGTGTGAGAGAGAGAGAGAGAGAGAGAGTGTGTGTGTTTGTGTGCATCTGTGTGTGTGTGTGTGTGTGTGTGTGTGTGCGGGGTCTTTTAGACCTCATTAGTGAAGGACACTGAAACCATTGTGCTCTTTTTCTTACTTACACAAACACACATGTTGCCTGTCAAATACACAAACATGGGCTGTCTGATATGCAGGGATGGTTGATAAGAAAATGTCATGATTAAAAGCAGTTCTGCAAAAAATATTTAACATAATATTAAACTTTATGAATGGTGTCTTTGTAGCAGCCAATGGTTTGCACTATTTATCACTCAGCTCGACTCGAGATCAGGGTCCCAACTCAAGACATGAATACTGACAATATCCTTATTCATCATCAATATCATCAAAGCAGATAAATCTATAAAAAAAATAATGTTATTTATTTTATATATTAAATTTAAATACTATATGAAAAAAAAGTATTAAGACGTGTACACATTATACTTCCAGGATCTTTGAGTACATTCTATTCCAAACCTCTTATGTATCTAGAATATCTTTCACATGACTTTCCACAAAATTGGGTGTAGAAGAATAACACTTGTGAGGTCAAGGTATTCGATGGGTTTAAGGTTTTGATGAACAGAACCTAAATCCTGTTAATGAATCACAATATGTATTAACATTCTTGATTTTTCAATATAAATATTCTGTACCTTTGCTGTTAACACTGCCAGCTCTTTCAAGAAGAAGGAGTCCCTCACTGAGCCTTGGTCCTCACAAAGTTTTTTTTCCTTTTAATAGGAACTTACAAGCTTACACTTGTCTTAACAGCATTAAGTCATATAACTCTGTAAAGATGCTTTGAGAGACTGTACTATTGTGAAAATATATAAATAAATTCTGAAATCCTGAATTTGAAACGTGTTGAGGTCAGAGTTCTGTGTGGCCATTGGAGTTCCGTCTCACCAAATTCACCCAGATTGTCTTTATAGACCTTACTTTGTGCACTGGGGCAGTCACGCTGGAGCACAAAAGGGTCTTCCCCAAAATGTTCCTTCAAATTTATATGTATGATTGTTCAAAATGGTGTTTGATTTTGTGGCATTGGGACAAAACAAATCATATGAATTTAGTGAAAAGTTGCACATTAAATTAATTAATGTTTAAAGAATTGTATAGATAATAATCATAAATCCTGTAATGGGTAAATATTTCAATATGGCATTGGCTCATTACCAGCACATATAGTAAGATTAAAATGGGTGATATTAAATCTTATAGTACTTTTGCAGTAATCCTGCAATGATATTATGGAACCACAAACACAGAGTTCATTAACTACACACCACATTCTGTATTCTGCAGAGACTGTTCTTCTTCAAATCAGGCCTAATGAATATAATTCACATGCTTGATTATACTCTAAAATAAACTGGTCTCTTCCTCCTTATTTAATTTATTCACATAGACTCCTGCATGCTTTAAAAAATAAAATATGAACCAATATGTACAAGTGACTAATAATCCAATTACACAAAAAGTTTGTATTATGAGGGACATTGTGGAGAAGTGATGGTGCGTCAGTAATTTGTGTGCATTTGCATTCATCGAGTCCTTGGGCTGCCACTAACCGTGTTTAAATATGGAGTTTTGGTGCGGCTCCATTGAGAATTCCGTGTTACTCGTCCGATCTGCCTCCCCGTCAGGTTTAATGACACATCTGCATTTTTAAAGTTTAATGGCAAAGGTGCAAGTGGGGGGAATACATATTGACGGCTCTTTCTCACCCCTCCTCCCTTCCTTCGGATATG
The DNA here is from genome assembly GCA_019802435.1 of Corydoras maculifer. Taxonomy (NCBI): domain Eukaryota; kingdom Metazoa; phylum Chordata; class Actinopteri; order Siluriformes; family Callichthyidae; genus Corydoras; species Corydoras maculifer. Next base: position 2,514,132 of record JAFMOD010000437.1, read on the forward strand.
ACCACTGGCAGCGGAGTGGGGAGAGAATGCACTATTATAGAGGACCAGTACACTCAGGATCTTCCCTAAATAATGGTGCAGGGACATGAGTTCCTCCGGATATGTGGGGATTCTGTGGGTACATTTAGAGTTGGACTGAGTCGGTTTGTTTGTGCTCGTGTTGTGTGTTTTGTGGCCTAAGCTAAATGGTGTGTCACTTCCACTTTGTAGGTCAGTCAGTCCATTCCATTAGACACACCGGCACAAACGCACCACACACGCATACACACTCTGATCCAGTACAGTTTTGGCCTCCACGGATGCATAATCATTGCCAGGAGTCACAGGCAATATAGTGAGAATTGGATCTTTAGTGCCTGTTAAAATATTACTGAGGTGATTAATATTAAATTATGCGCGTCTCTGAGCTGACTGTCCCTCATTCTCTTCCTCTCTTCATCTCTTCCATCTGCTTTCCTCTTTATTCCGCTTTTTCTTCTTCATTTCCACTTTTGTTAGTAGTTTGTGTTGTGTGCATATCACACAGAAAAGGCTTGTTTCGACTGAAGACAAGTTTTCCTCCACTGTCCAGCCATTTAATGATGCCCCTTACATATTTACTATCAGGCCTCTGAGGGCGGTTTTGAATTGTTACTTTGGCCTGTCCTATCTATTATGCTGTGATTAACATAAATCTAGCTCCAGGCCACACGCCGCCTAAATAAAATGCCTATTTCGTGATGTGTGGCCTAAACAATGGCGTAGTTTCTGTATCTCAGTCATACCGTGCATTGCTTAGTGCTTTCTTTTGAATTTTACTCTCCTAATTAATGTGTTGTAGTGGTATTTATAAAAGCCGACAATGCCAAATGAGCAAAAGGGTAAGACGGAACATGGATCAGTGCAGAGTTATGGTATTTAAATTAGCCCACCTCTCTGTTATTGTTATGTTCTCCTGTGCAGAGTGTGTCTTCATCTATTGCTGAAAATACTGCAATATTAATCTGATGGCGTTAATAACTCAATTAATAAAATTTTAGTATTTTAGGTAGTAATCAGGTTGACGGTATAGACAAAAGTACTGGGACACTGGGAATCACCTTAAAATTCTGTGAATTGTCTCAGATGATAAAGCAGCTGTCCATGCAGTCTGCCTAAGACCTTTTTTAAAAGATGTCATTCTACAGAACAAGTCAGTTTCTTAAATTTTCTTTTCTCCCAGATATTTGCAGATCAGCTGTGAGGGGGGAAAGTGAAGACATTTAGGGAAACAAAAACGGTGGCATGGTGGTTTGGTGGTTAGCATGTTCTCCTCTCAGCGCTAGGGATTCCCAGTTCGAATCCCCATCTGGGTGGAGTTTCCATGTTCTCCTCGTGTCCGCATGGGTTTCCTCTGGGTTCTCCGGTTTCCTCCCACAGTCCAAAAACATGGATCAATTTAAATTGAATTCTCCAAATTGCCCCATATAGAGTGTGTTTGTGTGAGTGAGTGTGTGCCCAGCGATAGGTTGGCGGCCTGTCCTGGCTGTATCTGCCCGGCGCCCGAGACGTTCTCCCCTGGATGGGCATGGGGAACCCCACCGCGACCCTAATAGAGGATAAAGCAGAAGATAATGAATGAATGAAAAAGCAGTGGCAGACCACAGAGTTCCACAGTGTGGTCGCAGCCTTATGGAGCATCCGATGGATAGCATAAGGCTGAGGCATGAGGCTGTGGGGTTGTTATGTTCAGATATAAATCAGGACAGCGGATTTCATACAAATAAATTAAATGTGCCATACTATTGCTAAAATACAGACAGAACTAGATTTGTAATCAATTACAACCCAGAGAGCCTCAATTTCCCAAGTATTGGTTTAACTACCCCGATTGGGTGTAGGATTCTTGTTTGTGCAGTTCTTCTTATATTCTGACTCATTTTGTACACTATAATTTTGTCTATTGTTAATGAAAAACATACAATTATTTTTAGGGCAATAACCTGGTGCTCCGATCTGCAGCTGTTGTTTGTCCTTGACGTACAGACTGTTCTTCCATTCATCTGCTACATGCTTTACAACATTTTCTTAATAAGTTCAATAATTTTGCTACAAATTTTCCAACAGTTGTTTTTGAGCAGATGGCGTAGACATCTTACATCCAATGAAGAGTTCTAGATGTTTCAGCATAACAATACATTATGTATAAGTTCAACTAATAGGAAACAGTTTAGGGAAGGCCCTTTTCTGCTCCCGCATGGCTGAACCGCACTAAAACAAAGCATGGTTTATATTGTTTGTGGAAGAAAATGACTGGTCTGCACAGAACCATAACTCCAAGCCCTGCAAATTAGAACAGAGATTGTTAACCAGACTCTTTCACCCAACATCTTCTGGATCGATGAATGGAACTGGACACAGACTCATTTAAAATCTTATAGAAAGCCTTCCCAGGAATGTGGAAGCTGTTCTAGATGCCAAATAGGTGGAATGTGTCCCAATACTTTTGTGTATACAGTATGTATTAAGTTATTTTTAGGTGATCCATTAAACAGTTCCTTTATAGAACCTTAAATGAAAATGCACTAAAGCTCTGTATTTTAATTCTCTGAATTATGGAATGTAAAATCTCTTTAATGATGTGCAGTGGTGTCACTGTAAAGCTTTTCCTGTATATGAACTGATGAGTGCTGGATGATCTGTAGAGCTGCTTCAGTCTAACAGTAATGCACTTAAAGCACAGAGCTCTCTAAAACACATTTAATACATCTTTGTATAAACTTAGGCTACATGGACAAAAATATTATGACACTTGACTCAAACACCTGTTTAATTTTTTTTTAAATCTCATTAAAACGTCAAAACTTTAATTGGTTGGACAATCGAGCCTCTTATAATAAAGATGGACTTTGTAGTTCTACAATTTCAGACTGTAGTCCATCTGTGTTCAACAGTACATACTGTGTACATTCCCTTTACTCTGTTCTAATGGTCAGGACCCCAATAGAACCACCACAGAGCAGGGGTTATTTGGTGGGTTCATTATTCCTATCCCAGCAGTGTCACTGATGTGTAAATGAAACTACAGCAGCACTGTTGCATTAAAACCCCCCTCACCACATCAGTGTCACTTCAGAACTGACAATAAACAATCCACCACCCAAATTATACCCGTTATGTGATGTTCCTGACCAACAGAGAACCAAAAGGAGACTAACAATAACAAAGAAAAAAGAAGTATATGTTTATTCAGTTTCAGCCCGAAAATCTTCATGATCTCTGATCTCTCTGATCCCTGGTTATTATAGAAGATAAATAAATTAATATCTTAACCTTCACTTTATCAGATATAAAACTATCCATCCATCCATTATCTTCCGCTTTATCCTCTATTAGGGTCGCGGGGGGGGGGGGTTCCCCATGCCCATCCAGGGAAGAACGTCTCGGGCGCTGGGCAGACACACCCAGGACAGGACGCCAATCCATCGCTGGGCACACACTCACTCACACAGACACTCACACACTCAAGAAGTCAATTGACCTTGATCCATGTTTTTGGACTGTGGGAGGAAACCCACGCAGACACGGGGAGAACATGGAAACTCCACCCAGATGGGGATTTGAACCAGGAATCCCTCGTGCTGAGAGGCGAACGTGCTAACCACTAATCCAGCGTGCCGCCGATATAAAACTAATATCACCCAAATATAAGTTATGCCATCTCACATTATTTGTTGTCACAGTTCCTTTTGGCTAGTCTGCAAAATGCCTGTAAACGGAGCTTTATTATTTGACATCTTTAAAAATCCACAGACTGTGGATTTTTGTGCAGGGAAGGGGGGGTGGGTGAGTGAATTCAGGGGTATGTAAAGATGGGTACAAGATAGACAGATTGGGAGTAAATGGGGGAGAGAAAGGGAGCTGCCATGCTGTTTCATTAGGATCTGATTATGGTGGCTGATACAGAGTGACAGTGTGCAGATTGAGTTGCACAGCCATTCTAATTCTCTCTATTAATAAGCATCGTTCCACACTGCCGTCCCGGACCACATTTATTAATCACAATTTGTCATCTGTCTAACGCCCCACCCTTGCTCGTGTTTCCCTCCCTGCCTCGCTCCCTCCCCTCACTGTCCACTTATCCCCCGCTTTCTGCCTCTCAAGCTGAGAGATATGGTCAAGCATACTGAGAGTATGCAGCTCCAGCACTCCTCCCCTTTAAGTCCACATTCATTTTCTGTGAGGGTTTAGGGATTAAACAAAAGCTTTTCACTCAAATGTGAGTGGCATATTTATTTGTAGCAGTGTTCCTCCTAATCACTGATCATATTTTAATAAGGCTGGTGACAGGGAAGATTTGTCTCAGACATCATATAGAAAATCGTGGCATGAAACCAAGATCCAATCAATCAATACAGTAACAAAATACAGTCATAAAAAAACACATGCTCTCACTCTCCATCTCTTTCTTTATTATTAGGTACACCTTCCTGTTTCTACATCCATGGTTGTAGGTATTATTTGGGTGGTGAATGATTCCCAGCACTGAGGTGATGGTGATGGTGTGGTGGTGTCTGAGCATTGGTGGACATTAATCGCAGCAGTACTGCTGGACTTTTTGAATACTGTCTTCACTCACTTTGCACTTAATTAGATACAAACCCCTTATTGCTCCACTGTAGATGTAAAATGTTGCAAGTGTCATTACTCTCAAACCGCCTCTAGAAGCAGCAATTAAACAAAACGGATCAAATCTAATAGCCAAAAGTATATAATCATCAATCTTAATGTCATTTAAGCCACGAATAGAAAAGTTCAAACAACCTATAATCAAAAAACAACAAAATATCATTAAAAGTAAAGAATCACACATTTAACACTTCAATTTGGAAAGATGGCTTTGTCATTCATTCATTCATTATCTTTCACTTTTTTATCCTATATTAGGGGGGGGGTTCCCCATGCCCATCCAGGGGAGAACATTTTGGGTGCTGGGCAAATACACCCAGGACAGGGCGCCAATCCATCGCTGGGCACACACTCACTCACTCAGACACATACACTCTCTATATGGGGCAATTTGGAGAACTCAATTGACTTGATCCATGTTTTTGGACTGTGGGAGGAAACCGGAGAACCCGGAGGAAACCCACACGGACACGAGGAGAACATGGAAACTCCACTCAGATGGGGATTTGAACCGGGAATCTCTAGCGCTGAGAGGAGAACATGCTAACCACTAAGCCACTGTGCTGCCTGATGGCTTTTTTTAGAGTAAAATCGTATTGCAAACAGTATTTTCTGATCTTCTTGATAACTGGGAGTGATATCAGATAAACAGGCAAATGTCCTGTATGTTTGGAAATGTAATAATTTACGAAGAGTAAAAGTAAGTAGCATGCTTGGTGCTTAAGAGGGAATTTAACATGTATGTACAGACTCCCGCAGCTCAACTACAGTAATACTGCCAAGATGAATAAAATCATCAATTCTGAGCAAGTCTTTATTGCCTGACATCAGTGTCTGACCTCGGTAATGCTCCTGTGTCTAACTTGAGGAGTCCCTACAGTTATGTTTCAATATCTAGTGAAGATTGTAGGTCACTGGTTCTCAAACTTGGTACGTGGATAGTTTGTCAGATGAGATATTAGTGTGTGTGTGTGTGTGTGTGTATATCAGAATGCGTAGTTGAATAGTAGTTCTTTGTTATAATTTCTTTTCTCGACAGTCCTTTTATCATCCGTCTGTATCTGCTCCTGTTCTGTTTGCATTACCGTATTTTCAATGCGTTAATTAGACTGATTATGTTGTTAATTTTTCTCATGGAAAGCATCTGTAAGAGACTCAAAGAGATGGAAGTCTGGGGGGGGGGGGTGGCTTCCGTGGCTGTATAGTGGATGAGGCAACACTGTCCATCCCAATTTGGGGTTTGCAGTTTTGACAGTTCACTACAGATCTGCCAACTAATAAGAATGATTTAAAAGTTTATAAAAAACAGGAAAAATCTGAAAAAGTGAAAGTACATTTGACTATTTTAGTAAAGTAGCTTAAAAAATGTTGGGCATTATAAATACATACATGCATACATATATATATATATACATATATATATATATATGGCAGCACGGTGGCTTAGTGGTTAGCACATTGACCTCTCAGCTCTAGGGATTCCCGGTTCGAATCCCCATCTGGGTGGAGTTTCCATGTTCTCCCCGTGTCTGCGTGGGTTTCCTCCAGGTTCTCCGGTTTCCTCCCACAGTTCAAAAACATGGATCAAGTCATTACTTAAAATTGCCCCATATAAAGTGTGTCTGTGTGAGTGAGTGTGTGCCCAGCGATGGATTGGCGCCCTGTCCTGGGTCTATCTGCCCAGCGCCCGAGACTGGGAGAGATTCTCCCCTGGATGGGCATGGGGAACCCCACCGCGACCCTAATAGAGGATAAAGCGGAAGATAATGAATGAATATATATATATATAGTTTTCCATTTGTTTCTCAACATATATCATATATTTATGATAAATAAATAGAGGCACGAGGAACTTAATGCTGTGTTTAGTATCTGAGGTTCAAGAGTTGCATGTTTTTTTTTTATTAAGTCCTAATTTGTAAAACTGGGGTTTTAATGTAGTGTGTGTGTGTGTGTGTGTGTGTGTGTTATTTCTGCCCACCCAGCTGGGATGCTGAGATCAGATGCCCAATTAAAATCATTTTTGCCCAGCAGTGAACAATTTTAAAAAGGGAACACTGGTGTCCAGAGGAAACCTCCTATCAACCGACAAAACAATATTATAAATAACCTTTTGTAAGCTGTTGAATTAACGTTTCTTAATATTGTACAATTACACATTTTGCAGGAAATGGTGAGAATTTGTAGTAATTATCCCTGAGTTATGGCCGCGTTGCCGTAGTGCTCGGGGAGTACACTAATTGTACTTGCTCTCATTACGATGACGGTCTGAATTATGAGAGTAATTTCAGGACTTATTACACAACGCATGGCCAGCAATCTGGGGGATTTATACGGTGCCAGCCATAAAAAGAAACACGTTTAGCAAAAGTATTCATTCAGAAATAAATGCATTTGTGTAAGAGTTTGGTTTTAATGTCACCTGACGAACACATTTCACCTGAATGAAGCACTCGGCGCTGGCAGCTACAGTTTGCTACGTGTTGCCGATCTGTTGAATGACTTTCCAGGAGCATTTATCATTTACATGTTGAATGGGGGTCATGTGGTGGGTACTCTCTCATCCCTGTGGCCGGGCCCTCTTTCCGTGCCCCAACCCTATCTTTTGGGTTTTTTTTTTAAAGTCATCCTGTTGTTTTGGGGAAAAACAAAGCCAATTTTCATGTGCAAATGTCAGTCAGTCAGCTCTAAGCAATCACAGCCGCGGCTTCTCCAGAGGCCCAGCGCAAGATACCCGCTGAATTATTTAACAGCTCAGTGTCAATGGGCTCTGGGGTCACAACCTTCTAAAGAGATGACAGAAAGTGTTCCCTAGCTCCTTCCTATTGGCTCCCATTACCACTTATTTACTGCTCCTTATTCCATGCAGACAAAGTGCTAGCTCTCAGCGGGGATGGAAATCAGTCTAGTGGTCCAAACAGTGTCATAACACACACAAAACAGCACAACAACATTTACTCTCGCTCACTCTTTGGAGAATAATGCACAGCACATACGTTCCCACACAGTTAACATGATCCTGTACCAGAATGTTCACACGTCTTTCATCTGAAACACAAAACACACAGATGTGGCTAAGTTGACGGGGAGATGCCATGTCCGGTCTGTTATAATTGCCCAAATCCGGTTTTTCAATTTTGCACATGGCCTTTGTGCTCCTGGTCTGTGTGTCCCACACCACAGGCTTTGATGTCTGTCCTTCCTCCGAGCTCCTAACGGCCCCAGGCTTTGATTTACACACCAGCTCGGATTCTGTGTCTGATAATACACACGCTTCTAGTTTTGCTCCGAAAATGTCTTACAATATGGACAGAAGTATGAAGACACCTCAAAACCCGACATAAGTATTTAAATCTGAATTTTGGATATTTAAAATATTTATTGGTGTCATTTAGAAATTTGAGTTTTATAACTTGTAAAGGGGGCGGCACGGTGGATTAGTGGTTAGCATGTTCTCCTCTCAGCACTAGGGATTCCCGGTTCGAATCCCCATCTGGGTGGAGTTTCCATGTTCTCCCCGTGTCCGCGTGGGTTTCCTCTGGGTTCTCCGGTTTCCTCCCACAGTCCAAAAACATGGATCAAGTCCATTGAGTTCTCCAAATTGCCCCATATAGAGTGTGTCTGTGTGAGTGAGTGTGTGCCCAGCGATGGATCGGCGCCCTGTCCTGGGTCTATCTGACCCCCCCCCCCCCCCCCCCCCCCCCCCCCCCCCCCCCCCCCCCCCCCCCCCCCCCCCCCCCCCCCCCCCCCCCCCCCCCCCCCCCCCCCCCCCCCCCCCCGAGTTCTCCAAATTGCCCCATATAGAGTGTGTGTGTGAGTGTGTGCCCGGCGATGGATTGGCGCCCTGTCCTGGGTGTGTCTGCCCGGCGCCCGAGACGTTCTCCCCTGGATGGGCATAGGGAACCCCTCCGCGACCCTAATAGAGGATAAAGCGGAAGATAATGAATGAATGAATGAACGTGTAAAAGGTTTTTTGCTTTTGAAAACATTCAGTTTTAAAATAATTCATTAAAAAGTGCATTCAAATCTCAGAACTGCAAGTTCAAGTGTGAGATGAAACATCCAGGCTTTCCAGGAAAACTAATCTTTCTTCCACGTGTGTACTGTAATTTGTATTTCTCTTGGTACCACCAAGCACTCTTTAATGTTGTTAGCCTCTAAACGGAGGTTAACAATTTAGCAATGCATTTTTGCAACTATTTATTAAAAGTGCAATTACACGGGAGATGATGATCAGAGAGATCGGGGATGAAATAGAACCACGACCACAAACACACCACAAGACGACACTGGTTTACTGAATTTAAACAAGCCGTTAGTTAATAAGAAACAACATCTAAACAACCGTACACACTTTCGTTGTGGTGAAATTTCAGCAGTAAATCTGTTTTTTAATAATACAAACCGTGTAACTGATGGGGAGGCGGATGGAGACGAAGAGACAGAAGGAAAGATTGAATTCTGTAGGGTTTCAGACCTTTCTATCAGTCACAGCAGGACACTGTGTCATCCTTAAAGAGGACTCATCTTTCTTCCCAACTCTAGATGTGACAGGAACATGACAAGGGTGTGTGCACTGCAGGAGACTCGGTGAGTGACATGCATCCCTGGCAGCTGAGCTTTAAGTAACTAATACACAACAGTGAGGTGTTATCAGTATTAACGCTCACTACACTTTATACAGTTCACTTTACTGCCGGGGCATTTCTGATTCAGCTATTTTTTTACTTTTATTTCTTCCCTTTACATTTTTTCTGCATTTTCTGTTCCTATCATCCAGTTGCTTCTGTATTTACATGTTGAGTACCAATCTAAAGTTTGGACACTTCTCGCTCCATTCTCTATTTCCTCCACTTACCATATAGATGGACTTTGTAGTTTTACAATTACAGACTGTAGTCCATCTGTTTTCTTTGTTTTTGTTCGTCCTCTGTTGGTTCTCTTCTCTGTTGGTCAGGACCATCTCAGAACAGGTATCATTTGGGTGGTGGATTGTTTATTGTCAGTTCTGCAGTGACACTGATGTGGTGAGGGGGTTTTAGTGCAGCAGTGCTGCTGTTGTTTCAATTCTCCACCTCTGCTGGGATAGGAATAATGCACCAACCAAATAATACCCACTCTCCGGTGGTACTGTTGGGGTCCTGACCATTAGAGAACAAAGGAAAGGGGACATACACAGTATGTACTGTAGAACACAAACAGATGGACTACATTCTGGAATTGTAGAACTACAAAGTCCATCTTTTCTGTAAGTGGAATTGAGAACATGGACAGAAAAGGGGCGTGTCCAAACATTTGACTGGTACTGTAATAATTTATTACTAACGTACTTTAAGTTATATGGTTGTTAATCTAAGAATTAAGTGAGATGCTATAAAACACAAGCGGTTCCATGTTTAAGAGATGCCCCCGGCGTTTCCATGGAGATGTTGATACTGAGTCCTCATTAGCAAATCTTGGACTGCAGGAGCAATTCTTTTGTTCCTCTGCTTTTTCTTACAGGTTATATTATTAACATTCCAAAAAAGTACAGTGTCTTGTTTTAGCCTAAAAATGCAGATGTGCGTTAAATTGATTTTGGTTTGTATATCTGTACGTAAACAGTTCTTTTTGAGTAATTAAAATCTTTTTGTAAACAGTAAAAATGTTTAATCATATTGCCTTTTTTTTTTTTTGTAATTTTAATTGCTTATCCTATTTTGAATTTATTATATTTTTATAGTTTATATATAAGTTAGCGGCACGGTGGCTTAGTGGTTAGGACATTGGCCTCTCAGCGTTGGGATTCCCAGTTCGAGTCCCCATCTGGGTGGAGTTTCCATGTTCTCCCCGTGTCCACGTGGGTTTCCTCCGGGTTCTCCAGTTTCCTCCCACAGTCCAAAAACATGGATCAAGTCAATTGAGTTCTCCAAATTGCCCCATATAGAGTGTGTATGCATGCGTGACTGTGTGAGTGAGTGTGTGCCCAGCGATAAATTGGCGCCCTGTCCTGGGTGTATCTGCCCAGCGCCCGAAACGTTCTCCCCTGGATGGGCATGGGGAACCCCCCCGCGACCCTAATAGAGGATAAAGCGGAAGATAATGTATGGATATATATGTTATATACTATACTATATAAACTGAATTTACTAAAATTCAGTTTAGGACAGAGTTATTCACCGCCTGGCTAAAAAAGAAGTTACTCTAATATTTGATATATCGTCTTTAGTTTTTACGTGAAATAAATCCTGACAGTCTTTATTATATGTCTGAGTCATCAGGGAATAACAGAACCACTGATGGAGGAACCTGGTGGTTTAGTATATTCAGGTCAGCTGATCTTATTCTTCGACCCCATATCGTTGCTGAACCCAGAACCGACCACCTGCAGCAGACCCCAGATCAGAGTTACATTCAGGGGTGACATTTCTTTGGCAGTGCAGTGTATTTCTCCAGTACAGAAATGACGCATCCGATTATGACCTTTTATTTTATCACATATATAAACCCGTATGTGCCCTTTATAGGTACACAGTAATTGACTCGATCTCATTTGCAGTGTAAATTAGTTTGAACCTTTTTTTTTTCTCACCATGAATAAAAATATGCTTTAGGAGAAAAACTGATCTGACAACGGCATTTTACACCAAAATGGTGGCGCAGTGGTTAGCACATTCACCTCTCAGCGCTGGGGAGCCAGGTTCGAATCCCAAACTGGGTGGAGTTTCCATGTTCTCCTCGTGTTTCTCCAGGTTCTCCGGTTTCGTCTAACAGTCCAAAATCATGGATTCAAGGTGAGTTGGCTGCTCTAAATCGCCCCTGTCTAAATTGCACCTATACATAGTGCGTGAGTGTGTAGGGTACCCATAATGGATTGTCACCGTGTCCTGGATGTATCTGCCCAGCACCCAAAATAGTGCCCCCCCAGAAGAAAATTGCCCCCCCCTCCCAAAACATTAGGAATTAGCTCTAGGGATTCCCGTTTCGAATCCCCGTCTGGGTGAAGTTTCCGTGTTCTTCCCGTGTCCATGTGGGTTTCCTCTGGGTTCTCTGGTTTCCTCCCACAGTCCAAAGACATGGATCAAGTCAATTGAGTTCTCCAAATTGCCCCATATAGAGTGTGCTTGTGTGAGTGAGTGTTTGCCCAGTGATAGATTGGCATCCTGTCCTGGGTGTATCTGCCCAGCGCCCGAAACGTTCTCCCCTGGATGGGCATGGGGAACCCCCCCCCCCGCAACCCTAATAGAGGATAAAGCGGAAGATAATGAATGAATGAATGAATGAATGAATATCCAGGAGGAACCAGTCTAAACAGTCTTGACTACAGTGATAAGCAAATCTCTAGATGACAAATCCTTAACCACCTTAATTTGAGTTTTATTATCTTTTTTTTGGACCTGATGTCTTTTCCACTGATTGACTGAGGAACCTGCATTTTTATGGGTTTTGATTTAAACCTGTGAGACGGAAGCTCTGGGCATTAAATAAATCTGAAGCTTTTTCCTGATAAAGCGTTAGACAGGTGTATTTTTTAAGGACAGTATTTATTGCTCTGTGACTCGTTTGTTATACAGCAGTAGTGATGTGCGTGATAAATCATATATTTTATGATTTTGTGTCCGAGTGTCTTCACGTTGCAGTCCGAGATCCAAACGGGCTTTTAATTTATTCACGCTTGCTTTTTCAGTGTCAGTAAATAGTTTCTGCAGTGTTTAGTAATTATGACTGTATTGGACGATATTGGGGGTGGCACGGTGGCTTAGTGGTTGGCCCGTTCGCCTCTCAGCACTAGGGATTCCCAGTTCGAATCCCCATCTGGGTGGAGTTTCCATGTTCTCTCGTGTCCGCGTGGGTTTCCTCTGGGTTCTCCGGTTTCCTCCCACAGTCCAAAAACATGGATAAATTCAATTGAGTTCTCCAAATTGCCCCATATAGAGTGTGTTTGTGTGAGTGAGTGTGTGCCCAGCGATAGATTGGCACCCTGTCCTGGGTGTATCTGCCCAGCGCCTGAAACGTTCTCCCCTGGATGGGCATGGGGAACCCCCCCACCCCCCGTCAAGATAATGAATGGATGATATTGGGTGACGCGGTGTTTCAGTGGTTTGAATCCCCATCTGGGTGGAGTTTCCATGTTCTCCATGTTCCGTGTCTGTGTGGGTTTCCTCCAAGTTCTGGATTTTCATCCAGGTGGTGATGTTTTCTTGACAGAGCAATATATATGACCAAGTTTCAAGTTGGGATTTTGTATTCATGTCAAGCCGATGCTTCTGATGTTTTTCAGATTGTGACGGTTAATCCACAGTCTCTCTCGATCTGCTGCACTGTATTCAGAGATTTGCTCGGTGTGGCTCCTACACAACTCCAGAAACAGACACCATGATCCATGCTCATGAGTGAGATGTAAGCGATCGAGAGAGAAATGGGAATTTAAAAGAAACTAAACTGAGCGATTGCTGGAGGAATTAGGATTGCTTCCTGTCAGGTGGGGCAGGATGTATCGAGGCTGTCAGGAATTATTCTTTCTGTATCTGTTCATTCATCCAACTATTCTGTCTCACCTGCTCTTAGCTGAAAACGAATGTCATGTGCCAAACGTGATGTTAAGTGTGTGTGTGTGTGTGTGTGTGTGTGTGTGTGTGTGTGTGTGTGTACAGGTATATATAACATTGAAGGAAACAAAACCTCTGTATACGCTCACACTGTGGGGACCTTGTGTAATTGCTGATGTTATATCCTGTGTACAAATTCATGGACCCCAATAGTAGCACCACAGAGCAGGGATTATTTGCTTGATGCATTATTCCTATCCCAGCAGTGTCACTGAAGTGGAGAAATAAAACTACAGCAGCACTGCTGCACTAAAACCCCCCTCACCACAACGGTATCACTGCAGATCTGACAATAAACAATCCACCACCCAAATGATACCTATTCTGTGTTGCTTCTGACCAATAGAGAATGAACAGGGGACTAACAACAACAAAGAACACAGGTGGACTACAGTCTGAAATTGGAAAACACAAAGTCCATCTATATGGTAATTGGAGGAAATAGATGATGGAACAAGAAGGGGGTGTGTCCAAACTTTTGACTGTACTGTATGTATGGTTGTTTGGGTAATTCCATCCAATGTCTTCCGCTTTATCCTCTATTAGGGTCGCGGGGGGTTTCCCCATGCCCATCCGGGGGAGAACGTTTCGGGCGCTGGGCAGATACACCCAGGACAGGACGCCAATCTATCGCTGGGCACACACTCACACTCACACACACAGACATACACACTCTATATGGGGCAATTTGGAGAACTCAATTGACTTGATACATGTTTTTGGACTGTGGGAGGAATCCCTAGTGCTGAGAGGAGAACATACTAAGCCACCGTGCCGCCTGTTTGGGTAAATGTTTAAGAAATGAATGGAAGTCTGTGTGTTATACAGTGTGTGTGTGTGTGTGTGTGAATCAATAATGGTAATGCAGTTAATGTATCAGCATGGTGATCTCTGAAGCTCCGCGACATCCTGCATGAGGTTTTTAAAAGTTGGATCTGTCCGAGTCATCAGTCACCGCTGCTGATCGAAACTCCGTCTGATGAAACGATGAGAGTCGAGTTTCATTTTTGTTCTGGACTAATTTGTAACCTAAGTTGCATAATGTTGCTTATGCCGTCATGTGGCATCAGAAAGGCATTTGGTTTTGTGTAAATGATGTTTGAATTATTCATGGTGGGCCGTCTGTATGGGAGAGGTTTAGAGACGTTCTCACTAGGCCTCAGGCTATGAATAATTGATCATATCTGATTAAAGTTTGCCAGTGATTAGTTCTGACTTCAGAGTTGATAAAAAAAAGATACACCTGTGTTTGAGGTCTCCTTGGTATTATACTGTCTTTACCACCTTTCCATTTTTGATATATATGTAGTGTATACTTATCCATACACTCAGCAATATACTACTGGTGCCTGACGGCATTGTACTTTGTGAAACTGAGTATTGCGTTGTAGTATTAATGGGGCAACATGGCGCTTTAGTGGTTAGTTCATCTGCCTCTCAGCCCTGTTCAAGTTCAAATTTCAAGTTTATTTGTCATTTGTGCTTCATGGGACATGTGAACATAGAAATTCTTAAGGTGAGGCATCAGGATGCATAGAAGATAAAATGAAATACACAATATTTACGTATGTATGCGCCAAAATATATATATATCATTCATTCATTATCTCCCACTTATCCTCTATTAGGGTCGCGGTGGGGTTCCCCATGCCCATCCAGGGGAGAACGTCTCGGGCGCTGGGCAGATACACCCAGGACAGGGCGCCAATCCATCGCTGGGCACTCACTCACTCACACAGACACACTCTATTTGGGGCAATTTTGAGAATTCAATTAACTTGAGCCATGTTTTTGGACTGTGGGAGGAAACCGGAGAACCCGGAGGAAACCCACGTGGACACGGGGAGAACATGGAAACTCCACCCAGATGGGGATTCGAACCGGGAATCCCTAGAGCTGAGAGGCAAACGTGCTAACCACTAAGCCACCGTGCCGCATATATATATATATATAATTTGAAGTGACATAGTGAAAAACAGGAGTTTTTAACTGTTAATCCCTGGGGATCCAACTTCAAATCCCGATCTAGGTGGAGTTTGCATGTTCTCCCTGTGTCCGCTTGGGTTTTCTCCTGGTTCTCCAGTTTTCTATGATAAAGGTGAATTGGCTGCTCTAAATTGCCTAAATAAACTGTGTTTTTTTTGTGTGTGTGTGTGTGTGTGCGTCTGAGTGTATTGGTGCTCTGTCCTGGGTCTCATGCTTGGGAACAGCACTATGAGGATCCTGATACGTACAACCCTATTCAGTCAATTTATCTAAAACAATTCATCTCCAATGGAAGGAAACCAGAAGCACCACCACGCAGCGCCACAGTGTAGTGACACCATGCAGCACCACCATGCAATGCCATCATGCAGCACCATCATGCAGTGCCACCATGCAGTGGCACCGTGCGTCATGTCTGTTTTTATCAAATCACAAAATTTGAATTTAAGCTTTCAGCTACACTACGACCCCCCCCCCCCACCCGTTCATGTCTGTGGTCCTGTGTCAGGTTTGTTGGTGTGCTGCTGTGAGAACATCCTTCTCTCTTTATAGCCTTCAAAGTCCAAATACACTGGCACTTTGATCTGTGTTCCATAGCAAAACCCGAAACGCATGGCGGGCCACAGACTGAGAGGGGCGGTAGGGAAGAGGTGAGAGAGGAAGGCTGGGTAAATGAAGGAGAGAGTGACAGTGACAGGTAATGACAGTGGCTACACATGCTGACCTTTAAAACTATCACAGAAGCATGATGGCAAATCTCATGGTGACGGAGTCTGTGGGGGTGGGGGTGGGGGTGTGGGGGGGGGGGATGCTTGCAAGGTGAGGAGTTTGGAGAAAAGCTCAGATAATAAAAAAAAAAACAGGAGAATGTGATTGGTGTAGTTAGAGGATCACTAAAGTTACTGGTGGATAAGGAAAGTGAGTTTCAAATGAAGCAGACAGGGGGGGGCGGGGCTTATCTGGGCGTGATCTTGGGTGAGATGTGGCTCACGCCATTCCCTTTAAAATTCCTCGCAGTCTGCATCCCTCTCGCCGGGCTCATGGCACCTCAGCAGGCGGCTTTTTTTTAAACGCAGGATGAGAAGAATACTAAGAGCGCGAGCATGGATTTTTGTGAAGTGCAGAGGGAGCGGGGGGTGGGGGGGCATGGGGGGATGGGGTTGAAGCTGGGTGGGCACAGCTACCCACATCAAACTCTCCTTCTCTGTGCTCTTTTTGCTCCTTTTCTCCTCTGTCTCGCTCTGGAGGGACCCTCTGTTTGTCAGCCAACCAGTGGAGCGTCTCCTCTTAACCCTCCCTCACGCTCGCCCAAACACAAGCCCTCGTTCTCACTGTCTCTTCCTCACACTCACTCGTGTGCACTCGCTTCCCTCGTCTCTGATCCCATCGTCGGCTCTAATCGGATTCAGTTCTGCTGATAAAGTCGACGGCAGGAGGAAATGGAGGAACGGATTCTGGTTTCAGTTCAAATAAAATCCAAAGTGCTTTAATTAGCGGTGAACCTGTCTGTGCTATAGAAACATCTCATTCACGTTCAGCATGACATGTAAACCTGACTCTGAGGTTCTACAGGCGTGGTGTACTGCGCAGCCTCAGGGATGACATGAAGGTCCGGCGAGTTCCCGGGGCTCTTTACGTTGGACAAATTCTGTATTTTTGTTATTTTCTGTATTTCTGTATTGGCGGCATGGTGGTTTAGTGGTTTAGCATGTTCTCCTCTCAGCACTAGGGATTCACGGTTCGAATCCCCATCTGGGTGAAGTTTCCATGTTCTCCCAGTGAAGAGTCATGAAGCAATTCGGGTGCAGCGAGTTCCAGTGTCACAGATATCCATTCATTATCTTCCGCTTTATCCTCTATTAGAGTCGTAGGGGAGCCCATCCAGGGGAGAACGTCTCGGGCGCTTGGCAGATACAGCCAGGACAGGGCGCCAATCCATTGCTGGGCACACACTCACTCACACAAACACACTCTACATGGGGAAATTTGGAGAACTCAATTGACTTCATGTTTTTGGACTGTGGGAGGAAACCAGAGAACCCGGAGGAAACCCACGCGGACACGGGGAGCACATGAAAACTCCACCCAGATTGGGATTCGAACCGGGAATCCCTAGTGCTGAGAGGAGAACATACTAACCACTAAGCCACCGTGCCTATCTCATCTCATTATCTCATATATCATCATTCCACTTACTCCTCTACTAAGGTCATGTCTACCAGGGGAGGATGTCTCAGGTTCTGGGCAGATTCACCCAGGACAGGGTGCCAATCCAACG
The DNA here is from genome assembly GCA_019802435.1 of Corydoras maculifer. NCBI lineage: Eukaryota > Metazoa > Chordata > Actinopteri > Siluriformes > Callichthyidae > Corydoras > Corydoras maculifer. The sequence goes on from JAFMOD010000437.1 coordinate 2,531,631, forward strand.
CCGTGCACACACACACACACACACAAACACACACTATACTGTATATAGGAGCAATTTTGAGCCTCTCTTTATAGAATGGATTAGCTCAGTGGTTAGGATGTTGGGCTATCAATCTGAAGGTTGGGGGTTCAAATCCCAGGATCACTGAAGTTACCAACGTGGGTCTTTGAGCAAGACCCTTAACCCTCATTGCTCCAGGGATGTTGTGATTAACTCTGTGCTCACCTTGTAAAACGTTTCGGATAAAAGCATCCAATAAATGACCAAATGTAATGTAAATGTAAGCTCTCTCAACAAGATAAAGATTTTATGGATAGTTCAGATTCTAGGTTCTATTAGCATCTCATCTTGCACACGGCCGTTATGTTTCTCTTTTCCACTGAACAGTGGGGCGGCGTAGTACAGTTACTAATCCTAATTGGAATCCTGCCATGACAGAGAGGGTGGTTCATGAGAGTTAGCGAGACCTGACACTTTAATTGGTTCTTGATGAACAGCAGCCGACTTAAACGCTGCAGTCTGAATAGACAGCGAGGCAATTCAGAGCAGCAAGCAGGCAACTGGAACCAGAGGAAGCAGAAGTGAAAATGAAAGTCGAGGCATGTTTAAGTTCACGTTCAGCATGACATGTAAACCTGACTCTGAGGTTCTACAGGCGTGGTGTACTGCGCAGCCTCAGGGATGACATGAAGGACCGGCGGGTTCCCGGGGCTCTTAACGTTGGACAAATTCTGTATTTTTATTGTTTTCTGTATTTCTGTATTGGCGGCACGGTGGTTTAGTGGTTTAGCATGTTCTCCTCTCAGCACTAGGGATTCCCGGTTCGAATCCCCATCTGGGTGAAGTTTCCATGTTCTCCCAGTGTCCACGTGGGTTTCCTCCGGGTTCTCCGGTTCCCTCCCACAGCCCAAAAACATGGATCAAGTCAATTGAGTTCTCCGAATTGCCCCATATAGAGTGTGTCTGTGTGAGCGAGTGTGTGCCCAGCGATAGATTGGCGCCCTGTCCCGGGTTTATCTGCCCAGCGCCCGAACGTTCTCCCCTGGATGGGCATGGGGAACCCCACCGCGACCCTAATAGAGGATAAAGTGAAAGATGATGAATGAATGAATGAATGAATGTATTTCTGTATTTTTTTTTATTTCCTGTTATATACTTTATCCATACTTGTGTGTGTTGTCCGTGAGACTGGACCAGTCAAAACATGGTTTTAAGGTGAATTGGATGCTTCAAATTGCCCCCAAAGCTCCCTCATGTGATTGAAGTATTCAGATGAGGAGACATGTGATGCTGCGAGACTGACTGTGGTTCTGTATACTGTTTGGTTGAAGCTGCATACTTCCACACAGAAGTAGACTTTTGCTAAAAAGTGTGTCATCCTAGAAAGCTGCAGTGTGTGTGTGTGTGTGTGTGTGTGTGTTTGTGTGTGTGTTTGTGTGCGTATGCTGCCTCATGGGTTTCCCCTTTTTGTAGTTTAAATTGTACAAACCTTCTGCTCTCAATATACAGAGAACATGCAGCAGCAATTTCACTTCTCAGACCTGTTTGCGGTGCTTCAGGCAGGTCGTGTCTGATTTGTCTTTACGATGGTGTGCAGTGTGGAGACCGACGTAGTCCGCATTAGGGACAGGACTGCTGTGCCTGCGTCTGCGTCCGCCCTCCCCATCACTGCCACAACCGATCCACCTGCTGCATCTGGGATGCATGTCTGGAAGTATCCGCTGGGGCTGCAGCTCTCTCACACACACATACACACACACACACACACACACACACACACACACACACACACTCGTGTGTGGCTTTCACCTCTGCCAACACTCTTCCCTGAACACTTCCTCACACTCAATCCCAACTGGCAGGAGACTCACCTGCCTGCACTTTCGCCTTTAAAACTTTAAAAGTGCAAATCACAGTTGACTTCAGGTCAAGGCTGATGTTTTCAGTGCTGATGACTGATCACTTTCAGAAACAAAGACGCGTGACGTGTGTCGGTCTTCACACCCGACTTCACAAAGAGTTTTTCTTTCTTATTTTGACATTTCTGTCATTTGTATTCATGTAAAATCACGTTTACATTTTTAAGATTTAAAGGTTAAAAGTGATTTTCAGAATCAGGTTTATTTGTCACATACGTAGATATACATGGTACAGCCAGCAGTGAAATTCTTTCCTGACTTCTCCTCATAAAGTTACAAAAGGATAAGAAAAATAGAATAAAGATGAAATAAAAAAGATGAAATAAAAATAAAACCCTAACCCCTAGAATAAAAATAAAATAAAATTGAACTATGTATTTACACTGTGCAAATGGAATTATAAAAGTGGGTTGTGCTTTTATGTGCAAATAATGCAGTGCAGGGTTACAAGTTGTTTTAGTTATGAAGGTTGTGGGTGGGATTGTGTCCGTTTAGTTCTGGTTCAGGTTCCGAATCGGCGTTGGGAAGAAGCTCCTCCTCATCCTCTCTGTGTTTGGCTTCAGGACACGAAAACGCCGCCCTGATGGCAATAGAGTGGCGTGGTAGCTCAGAAGTTAGGGTGTTGGGCTATCAATCTGAATGTTGAGGGTTCAAATCCCAGGTTCACTGAAGTTACCAATGTGGGTCATTGAGCAAGACCCTTAACCCTCATTGCTCCATTTGTTGTGAATAACCCTGTGCTCACCTTGTAAGTTGATTTGGTTAAAAGCGTCCAATAAATGACCAAAATAGAGTGAAGAGCTTGTTTTTGGAATTTAAACTGAGGTTTTCTAACCGAGAAGCCCAACAACAGATCACATTTCTCTAAAGAGTGACTCCATTCACTGCAGGGTCTAAAAAAAAAACATCCAACTGAAAAACCCAGCTTGTTCTGTTCCTACATTCTCTGTACATAAAGTACTTTCTTGTATATTTCAGGGTTTTGTCTCTAAAGAGACTCCATATAAAGTACGTTTATGTATCGCCCTGGAAACTATATCTCCATTTTTAGCGCTTAAAGATGTGAACTTCGTTGCTGTGATGTCCAGTAATTAAACCCAGGAGGTACGGAGGGGGGGGCTCCTGGTCTTACCCAAGTTTCAGATGTATTGAGGTATCGATTTGTTTCCTAAACCAGTTTGAATCTCTGGTACATAAAACAAATATTTTATTGACCCCTCAGTCTGGAATGGTGTTAAAACTGAGTTGTAAATCAGTCCAGCTCTTGAAATTGTTTGAGGTTTCCATCTCCAAAACAAAACACGCATGGAGTCCGTCATGAATGAATGAACAGAGCCTCCGCACAGACAGGGAAAGTGGCAGGCAGTCTGAACAAAGAGAGGGGAGCAGATAAACGGTAAGGAGGAGAAAAAGTGGAGCGCAGGCTGTGAATGGTGGCATGTGTCTGAGGCTTTAGCCAAAACTGTCAGAGAAAGATGAAGCTGAGGAGGAAAAAAGCTGCCGGTTGGGGTCTGAACGTTTCACGTGCTGTTGGACCGAAAGCAGCCAATCACGTCCAACATGTAAAGCTGTCTTTTATTCACATAGGAGTATTGTTCTGTCTTCTAAAGATGATGCATTCAGAATTTAGTGTCTTATACGGTCAGGAAAGATGAACTGGACGTTACTCCTTTATATATATATAAATAATATATAATGTGTGTGTGTGTGTGTGTGTGTGTGTATGTGTGTTCTCCATTGCAGTCGTGTTCAGTAGTCCAGTCACCATGATTCGGATCAGTAGAGTATGAGGTCGGTCACCAGGTCTTCCCTTACCCATAATTTACAAAGCAATTTAATGAAGGGGGCAATTAATGTTTCAAACGTACCCATCAGCACATTATTGGAATGTAAAAGGAAACCCAAGTACCTAATCCATGAGTACCTAATCCAAGGACATGCAAAACTAGCCAGAGACCCCCTCCTCTCTGCGACCCTAGTATAAAATTGAGGAGAAGATAATGATATCTATGATATCTATAATATATATATATATATATGAGAGGGAGAGAGGTATATTTTATTTTATGTTACTAGGCAACAGACTAATATACCAGGGATTCATCTGTGCTCATGGAACCAATTACCTGAATAAATAAATAAAAATAAATAAATAAATCTTAATCTATGGTGGTTTGTTACTGCTGAACACATGTATGCTGGTAAATTATTACTAGTAAATTATGATTTATTATTTGTATGATGATTGTCTGATGTTCTTGTTAAATCACAGCATGGCTCACATCAGATGAGGTGAGGTGAGGTGAGGTGTGGGGGGGGGGTGAGGTGAGGTGAGGTGAGGACCGAATCACAACTGCGATGTTGTTTGTCCTGACGCTTTAAGTCAGAAACAACTCCACAAAGCAGACTGTTTAATACTAAACATATTTGATTGTAATGCTCATCTGTGGTTGATCGCGCTGCTGTGTAAACAGGATGGAAGTGGAAAGTATTGAAGTGCTTATTGATTGAACTCCGAGACCTGGAATTTTGCTAGAGAGAATCCTTAAGACTTCGTAGCCCATAATGGTCTGGGTCAAGTAAGCGCGCTGCACTGCGTATGTGGGATATTAATGCCGTCAGATTCCCAATCGACCCGTTTCTGAGATTATGACTTATTTGTTATTCTGCTCAGGCTTCAGATTCGGTGCATCCTGGTTTAAATAACCTCATACGCATGTGGAAGCAAAAGGTCAGCTCTAAAGAATCAACATACATTTCCGACGCCGTTTGTGTGGCGTGCATTTCTCAAACTGCAGTCTAAACATGGAGATGTCGGCCGTACACAGTGATGTCACATGTTGGGGTTCTGATTTGGGGCAACCCCCAGGGTCTGCAGTCTGCGCAGCTCCCTTAGTCTTCAGGCTTCAGTTCTCCTCACATGACTCCCCAAAAAATACTGAGTTCTGAAGAAGAACTGTGACTTGGTTAGAAAGAACAACGGGATCTGAAATCCATTGGAGTTTATTCCCGATGTTTTCCAGCTTAGATATCTGTGAGCATTCAGACCTTTGTAAGTTACATAATCATTCATTCATTCATTCATTATCTTCCACTTTATGGAAGGGGGGGGGTTCCCCATGCCCATCCAGGGGAGAATGTTTGGGCACTGGGCAGATACACCCAGGACAGGGCACCAATCCATCACTGGACACACACTCACTCACACAGACACACTCTATATGGGGCAATTTGGAGAATTCAATTGACTTGATCCATGTTTTTGGAATGTGGGAGGAAACTGGAGAACCCAGAGGAAACCCACGCGGACACGGGGAGAACATGGAAACACTGAGAGGCGAACGTGCTAACCACCCCACATACTGATGACCCACCTAATGGATAAGGAAGCAGTGTGTTTTTTAGAATATGTGTATGAGAGAATTGGCGGCACGGTGGTTTAGTGGTCATGATGTTTGCTTCTCAGCACTACAGTGTCCACATGGGTTTCCTCCGGGTTCTCCAGTTTTCTCCCACAGTCCAAAAACATGGCTAAAGGTCAATTGGATTCTCCAAATTGCCCTATATAGAGTGTGTCTGTGTGATTGAGTGTGTGCCCAGTGATAGATTGGCGCCCTGTCCTGGGTGTATTTGCCCAGCGCCTGAAACGATCTCGACTGGATGGGCATGGGGAACACCCCCCTGACCCTAATATAGGATAAAGAGGAAGATAATGAATGGATGGATGTTCTTTTTAGTTAAAAGCAGTAACGGGACACATTTTGATCAAAAGAACACAAGACGGGGTTAAACAGCATCATGTCTAGTAAGGTCAAAACCCTCGACCCATCTTTTATTTTAAAAACAAAGCTCTACACTGCCTCGAGCGATTCAGTTGCCTCCTTCAATGTTTTCTTTTATGCTGTGATTGCTCAGAGGCCTCCATTCCTGATGAACCTCCCTAGAGTTGCATGTGAGGTGCATTTGATTTGACTCTTTATCTAAGCTTCGATACCACAACTGCTTACAAATTAAGATGAACTGCGCTGTGATTTCATTTGAAAAGACTAATTAAAAAGCATCGGCTCTTTGGTGTCAAACGGAACCCAAGGCATTTCTATTAATGCGACGTAGTATTAAGGTGACTGACTCAAAGATGACCCAGCGGAATCTGCCTCACAGATCATACAGTGAGAACAGGGGCAAATAAAATCTCTTCACGTCTCATTATCTTCCACTTATTCCACTGCCGTTTGCCCCTGGGATCAATAAGGTATTCTGATTGTGAATTAATCCTCTAATAGCAAGTAGGGTTGTGGGGGAGTTCCACATGCCCCTGCAGGGGAGAATGTTTCAGCACTGGGGAGATGGGCGCCAATCCATCTCTGGGCACACACTATATAGGGGCAATTTAAAGCGATTAGCAGTCCAATAACAATTATGTTTTTAGACTTTTTGAGGCAACTGGAGAACCCTGAGAAAACTTGGGCAGTCATGGGGAGAACATGAAACTCCACACAGATCAGGATTCGACCTGGAGCCCCAGCCCTGAGAGGTGGACATGGGTGGAAATGTCATATACTATTCAACGTGACGGTTTGTGGGCTAAAAATGAGCCGAGCGTCTGTGGCACGTGGACCGTAGTTTCAGGATTTGGCTGCTCAGCAGTGGGATGGGTCTTAGTCGTGACTTGTTGGGATCAATGGGAAAAACCTTGAGCACCGTCCGGCTGGAGTTACTGCACCGGTGCACCTCCTTAATACCACTGTCAGGCTGGGATCACGCAATGTGGGATCAGAATAGATAACATGTTCGAAAAGACAAGAAAACAAGCTCTCATGGCCTCTCAGTGTCCGTCATGTGTCGCGGGTTTTGTGTACTGTCAGAGCGAATCTGCTGTTCCACCACCTGCCTCGGTCCGTCTGTCCCTCGGAGGCCGAGATGCTCCAGATCCTCCACATACAATCAAATCAAACACCTAATGAATACACCTGACCGCGCTGCTGGCTTCTTCTGTTACGAGGCTCAGGTGTGAGGGATTGATTGCTGTCGGTGTCAGACCCAAGGAACCCTGGGTGATGGGACCAACACAGAACCCAGACACAGCTCAATCAGTGTGTAATTCATTCATTCATTATCTTCCGCTTTATCCTCTATTAGGGTCACAGGGGGGGGTTCCCCACGCCCATCCTGGGGAGAACATTTTGGGCGCTGGGCAGATACACCCAGGACAGGGCGCCAATCCATTGGGCACACACTCACTCACACAGACACTCTATATGGGAAAATTAGGAGAATTCAATTGACTTGATCCATGTTTTTGGACTGTGGAACCCGGAGGAAACCCACACGGACACGGGGAGAACATGGAAACTCCATCCAGATTGGGATTTGAACCGGGAATCCCTAAAGCTGAGAGGAGAACATGCTAAACCACTAAGCCACCGTGCCGCCCAGTGTGTAAATCAGTCTGGAAAATTATAATCTTATCTCATTATCTTCTTCTTAATCATATACTAGGAACTAAGGTCCTCGTGGGTTTTCTCTGGGTTCTCCGGTTTCCTTCCACACTCCAAAAACATGGATTCAAGACAAATTGGTTGCTCTAAATGACCCCATATAGTGTTTGTGTGAGTGTGTGCCCAGTGATGGAATGGCGCCTACACGTAGTGGGTGTATCTGCCCAGCGCCCGAAATGTTCTGGATATTCATAAATAAATACATTTCTTTTTAAAAATGGACACCCTGAACTGGAGATGACCGGTTTCTCCTTTGATTTTTTTTTTTTTTAAATAGACACTGATGCAGCGCGTCGCCGTCTCCATTAGGTTCATCAGTCCAGCTTATTTACATAACTGTTTATTTTGCAGCCTTGTCTCAAATGTCATGCTGTTGCTTAAACTGAAATGGACACATTTCATATCTTAGCATAAGAACCAGGCAGTACCGTCTGGCCCTTAACATCCAATGGCTGATGAAGACAAATGTGCAAACTCAGGTTGGCAGAATTGCTTTCTGGGTGCGTCTGATCGGCCACGGTTCAGATGGCGGAAGCAGGAGTTGGTGATTTATAGGGTGCTGCTGTCCGTGGACCAGCGCTGTCTGCATGCTGTAATTACCCCAAGCATTTTTATTAGAATGCTCCCACTTTCTCTAATACATCATTTCCACTCAGGGATGTGGGACTGGAAATAACAATCTTACCTGCAAACTATGCACACAATAAATAGAAACCACTTCTAATCGGTGCCAAAGATTTGGATTTATCTCCGTGGAGCCCAGGTGCCCTTTTAAGAACCTTAAAACAATATTCTTAAATTCTTTAAAATGACTCAGATGTAATCAGCGACTGGAGTCAGTATAAAGTTAGTGTAAACTTTACAGTACAGCGGTATATAGTTCATAAGCTGTAACTTTACTCTGATGCATCCGTGTGTTTCTACATTTCACTGTGTTATGTTTTCTCTCGGGCGGCACGGTGGTGTAATGGTCAACATATCCACCAGTACAAATTCTGATCTGTTTACACGGTCTCCCCATGTCTGTGTGGGCTTTTTACATTTTTAAATATTTTTACAGGTTCTCCACTTTCTTTGCACAGTCCACAAACATGGATTCAAGGTGAATTGGCTGCTTTATATCACTTTATATTGTGTGAATTTGTGTTTGTGTGCATTGAGTGTGTGCCCAGCCCTGCCCTGGGTGTATCTGTCCAGCGCCCAAAATTGTTTTTGCCCTGGATAGGCACCACTTCTCTCAAATCCCGCCCCCAAGCTAGTGATGTGTGTGTGTGTGTGTGTGTGTGTATGTATATATATACATATATATATATACATATATATATATATATATATATATATATATATATATATATATATATATATATATATATATATATATATATATATATATATATATGGCGGCACGGTGGCTTAGTGGTTAGCACGTTTGCCTCTCAGCGCTAGGGTCTATCTGCCCAGCGCCCGAGACGTTCTTCCCTGGATGGGCATGGGGAACCCCACCATGACCCTAATAGAGGATAAGCGGGAGATAATGAATGAATAAATATATATATATATATATATATATATATATATATATATATATATATGTGTGTGTGTGTGTGTGTGTTAGTATATATAGTATATATATGTTAGTATATGATATAGAGAGAGTGTATGTTCTGAGTGTAAGAAAGCAGTATGTAATTCAAGCTTAATTGTCTAAGTCTTATAAAAACAGTGATGCTTATTCATTCCAGTCATGAAACACCTCGGTTGCAGATGAAGCACAGGCCTGATTAACATTTAGGGTTCAGATGAATTGATTCACTCTTGTCAAGCAAATGCAAATGGTCTGCAGAGATGTCATAATATTAACCCACGTTCTGCTGCTCCCTGTTGTTCATTGTGAGGTAACACAGCAAAAACATCTGCTTCATGAGGTTCAATTAGAAAAAGCCTGAAGACCATTCAGCTTCATAATTAATGATCTGCAGATCGGTTCATATTCTGTAGAAAGATTGGATTGAATGATTTTCTTTTGCATTGTGTTGGATTATATACAGCACTGGTACCAAACAGACACCGCCCTCCTTTCATCTCAAAAGAACCCGTTGACATGTCACGGTGTCAACTTTTTATACAAGTCCAATCTCACCGCCAGTCAGGCCACAATTAACAGTCTGCGTTGCAAGAAGACGCTGCAGAGCCAATGACTGAACACCGCACGGTCACAAGACGTGCCATTTTTGTCAGGATGCTTAGCTCCTTCCACATGGCCTTAATTATAAGCCAGAGGTCATTGATGCTGTTACTGGATGGTTGACACTAATTGGCCCGAGGTGAAGAGAAGGCTCACTGTGTTAGCAGCAAAAAGGGGTCAGAACCAGACGGAGCTTTTGGGAGGACAGAAATAACAAAAGGAAAGAAAAATAATCGCTGGTAATGTGAGAGGACAGGTGCATGAGGAAGAAAGGGAATGGGACCTGTGTATATCCACTCACTGGAGCTCATTAAACAGCCGGCCATGCTGCCTCCTGGCTCGAGTTGGCTTATTGATTTGTATGGCTTATTTAAGTTGCAACAAGTGCTCGGACTATCAGGAGAATATGAGTGTAGAATTTCCCCAAAATGGAAGTATCGATTTTCCAAAGAATAATCAGGTTACATAAATGGGAGCCATGAGAGAAAGGAAGTGTGGGCTTTAGCGAGCTGCTCAAACCGTGGTGCCTACGATGCTAATCCAGGTCGATGACGATGATAAAATATTAATAACAATAATAATTCCCTACTGATCTAATCAGATTTTTTTCCCCAAAGCAATTATATTGACACCAGACAAAATAATAACTGGAGAGGGTGTGAGGGGAGTGTCATGGAGCTTAACTTGATGCAACAAACCATTTAATAAAACATTCTGTCAAATACGGAAACAAGAAACGTCCTCGAACAGAACTTTTCAGACGGTTGATTTTATTTAGCAGAATAAAATTACCAGAGGCGGCACGGTGGCTTAGTGGTTTAGCACGTTCGCCTCTCAGCTCTAGGGATTCCCGGTTCAAATCCCCATCTGGGTGGAGTTTCCATGTTCTCCCTGTGTCTGCGTGGGTTTCCTCCGGGTTCTCCGGTTTCCTCCCACAGTCCAAAAACATGGATCAAGTCAATTGAGTTCTCAAAATTGCCCCATATAGAGTGTGTGTCTGTGTGAGTGAGTGTGTTCTCAGCGATAGATTGGCGCCCTGTTCTGAGTCTATCTGCCCAGCGCCTGAAACGTTCTCCCCTGGATGGGCATGGGGAACCCCACCGCGACCCTAATAGAGGATAAAGCGGAAGATGATGGATAAATGAATGAATGAAAATTACCAGAAATTTTTAATTTAAATTGCTCTGTGATTTAGTCTACAGAGTTTACACACTGAGTCATGTGAGCACAGCTGCACGGAGAGGTGGGGCAGTTGGGGTTAAGTGCTTTGCCCAAGGGCACTTCAGCCATAGCACTTGGTGGGACCTGGAATTGAACCGGGGAACTTCAGACTGCAATGCCGGTTCCTTAACCACAAGCCCACAACTGCCCATTACAGCCAAAAGGAAGACGGAATTTTAAGGAACTGTTCTCCCGTTTGGCATCTATATTGTGAGGGAGCGGTAGCTCAGTGTTTAGGGTGTTGGGCTATCAATCTGAAGGTTGGGGGTTCAAATCCCGGGTCCACTGAAGTTACCAATGTGGGTCCTTGAGCAAGACCCTTAACCCTCATTGCTCCAGGGATGTTGTGATGAACCCTGTGCTCACCTTGTAAGTCGCTTTGGATAAAAGTGTTCAATAAATGACCAAATGTAAATGTATTGTTGAAAGTGTAAGTTCAGGTGTAATGGTTAAAGGGTAAGTCCTAAATAATGCAGCGATTAGCTCTTAAGGCCCTTATGGTGAGGAGTCTGCAGTCTGTCCTTCTTGTAGCCGTGTTTTTTTTTTTTGGGTACTTCGGGTTCTTTCCAAATTTCTAACACATGCTGATGTGTATGTTGGAGATGCTAATTGCCCCTCTGATTGTATGGTGTGTAAACTATGACTGGTGAAGGACTTGGTGATAAACCCTCATAAAAAGCTTTATAAAGAAACTCGGGATCATAATAATTGTTAACTGGACTATAGAGTATCTGAGGGTTACAATGGAGGCCCTAATATTATTTTAATACATAGAACATAATTATTGATATAAGTTACATTTTTAGGTCAAAAAAAGTATAACACAAAGCTTTAACTTTTTCAACAGATCTGGTTATGTGTGTAAAAAAAGACATGCTGACCGCTGATGTACAGGAGAGCAATAAAATAGTTTATTGCGCTGGCTGTAGTGGCTCAGGGGTTTGGGTTGTGGGTTTCTGACCAAACGTAATTGAGTTTGAGTCCTGATGTTACCGAGCTGCAGTATTCTGAGAACAGACAACAAACCTGCAACAAACTATGTCAGACTTTGGGTTCTACAGTACATACTGTGTACGTCCACTTTACTCTGTTCTAATGGTCAGGACCTCAATAGAACCACCACAGAGCAGGTGTTATTTGGTTGGTACATTATTCCTATCCCAACAGTGTCACTGAGGTGGAAAAATGAAACTATAGCAGCACTGAAACCCCCATCACGTCAGTGTCACTGCAGATCTGACAACAAACAATCCACCACCCAAATGATACCTGTTCTGTGATGCTCCTGACCAACAGAGAACAGAAAACACAACTGGACTACAGTCTGTAATTGTAAAACAACAAAGTCTATCTGTATGGTAAGTGAAGGAAATGGAGAATAAAGCAAAAAGGGGGTGTGTCCCCTGAATAATTGATAAATAGTAATCAGTAGCATTTACTGGTATGTAGCAATATTAATATAATGACTCTTAAACAAGCTCATAATTCAGAGGATCCAGTGATGTAAGTAGAATTTATACAGAAGTAAACATATATTTATTTATTATAGGGGTAATTGTAATTGTAGGGGCGTGCTAATTATGGTAGGGTTGTAATTGTGGGGGCATGGTAATTATATGGGTGTGGTAATTATGAGACGTGGCAATTATATGGGCGTGGTAATTGTGGGGGCATGGTAATAATAGGTACTGGGTAGCTTAGTGGTGGGGTGTGGTAAGTCAGTGATTGGGGTGATGGGCCAGCAATCACTTGACAAATCTGTCTGAAATTTAGGAGTCAAAGCCTCATGAAGTCGTCTCATAAATATCTTAATGGAACTGATGACTGAATATTTAACTAACTGCTGTTTAACTCTTTAAATCCCGTTTTATTAACCCGTGTTATTAAACCCTCACATCACGCTGCCGCTGCTGCGATGACGCCGGCTCTGTTTGCAGAAAATCGCCCAACCTTTAGCATTCACACGAAAGCTGACATTTAAAATGACTTGCAGAAAGACCAAGTTCTGTGTTGATTCGGATTTTAAACACTTTTCGGCGTCCTTGTCCTGTCATTTCATCTGAGACAGCGCTGAGGCGGGACAATCGGACTGAAGGCTGCTCAGGAGCACTCAGCAGTGGCAGGTGGAGAGATGAGCTGTGACACAGCCGCTGGGGGTCAGAACCATGTGCTCCGTCCTTCTCTCTCACATACATCACCACAAAAAGAATTCAACTCAACACAAACGGAAAGCTGCGATGAAATTGCAGCAGTTATAGAACCAAGTGTGGTTTTTACACTGATTTACACTTATTTCTTAAAACAATATGGGTCCTAACTAACACCTTACACGATGCTCATTGCTATCTTACACCTCGCCAACAGTTTCGTTTTACGCCTTCCGCCTGCGTCATTTAAATATAAATATATATATATTTATTTATTTATTTATTTACCACGGCACGGTGGCTTAGTGGTTTAGCACGTTCGCCTCTCAGCGCTAGGGATTCCCGGTTCGAATCCCCATCTGGGTGACGTTTCCATGTTCTCCCTGTGTCTGCGTGGGTTTCCTCCGGGTTCTCCAGTTTCCTCCCACAGTCCAAAAACATGAAGTCAATTAAATTCTACAAATTGCCCCATATAGAGTGTGTATGTGTGAGTGAGTGTGTGCCCAGTGATGGATTGGCGCCCTGTCCTGGGTGTATCTGCCCAGCGCAGACGTTCTCCCCTGGATGGGCATGGGGAACCCCCTCCCTCCGCGACCCTAATAGAGGATAAAGCGGAAGATAATGGATGAATGAATATATATTTACCCTGATGGGTGTGGCCATGTTGAAATGAGTTGTGTTCAGGTACAGTTCTGGTGTATAGCTTTGTAAGCAATGGAAAACGCAGGTGCACGCTTTTCTGTGCAGCTGGTTTAAAGTCCTGCATAAATAATACACACACATACATACATTCATATATATATATATATATATATATATATATTATCTCCCGCTTTATCCTCTATTAGGGGCGCAGTGGGGTTCCCCATGCCCATCCAGGGGAGAACGTCTCGGGCAGATACACCCAGGACTGGGTGCCAACCTATCGCTGGGCACACACTCACACACACAGACACACTCTATATGGGGAAATTTGGAGAACTCAATTGACTTGATCCATGTTTTTGGACTGTGGAAACCTGAGAACCCAGTGGAAACCCACACGGACACGGGGAGAACATGGAAACTCCACACAGATGGGGATTCGAACCGGGAATCCCTAGTGCTGAGAGGCCAACGTGCAGCTTTATATATATATATATATATATATATATATATATGAAGAACCTGATTGGTGGTTCCACATGAATATATTTTAAAGGCAAAGCAAAGCATGGTGTGGCATCCTGACTGTACAACTGCCTTGTTTTTCTTTTAAATTAAGTTCAGGTTGTTTTTTTTAATTTTTTTTATCAGTACCAGTTTCTTATGTTGCACCTTGAGAAAATGAATTGCCCCGCCCCCTATCTAAAGAAAACAATAAGGGTTAATATGATGTAATAAATCAGGACTTTATTTACAATTTTTCTCTTGAAAAACGACATTTATACATTTATATGGGCAGCTGATGCTCCTGTTGCTTAGCAACACGATCTACACAACAGCTTATAAAGCGGTCTGTTAGCACTCCGACATTTACAGTGGCTTCCTCTTCAGTCCAAAAACAGTAATGAATAAAATGAGCTCATAGAGGGCTGGAATCACACTGCAGGACAAATCAAAAGAGCAGAACGCACATGAATTTCATCCCCTGTCTCCTTCATAGTAGCTTTGTTCATATAGTGAATGTAAGCTGAGTTAAAGGACGGGAAGTGTACCTGCAGAAGCTGAAGATCCACCAGTAGATGCTGCAGGTCCACTGTTCAAACATAAAGAAGAGCAGAGCAACAGCGCCACTCGCATGACACGCTGTCGCTGAGGAAACACGCTCAGGATATAAATGATGGAGCATCCGTTGCAGATAAATTATATATTAGAATCACGATTGTGTAAGAAAAGTTACCAAGAATTCTATTTCTAATCATTTTAACTACTTATTATTAAACAGAATGTAGTTTCTCTTATTAACTCATTAAAGGTCATGCAAGGTTGGCTCAGTAATCCGGTCTGTTAACAAGCCAGTTGACCCTCTCATTACGTCTGAATTGACATTATTTAATGTCCACCTCTGGGTATAATGAGCTGGGATTAAGTGGAAGATAACGAATGGACGGATACATGTCCCACATTCCTCAAGTTTCCCCTAAAATATCGCTCTCTGCTTGTTTTGTTCATTTTAAATTCATTATTAATGTTTAGGGGCATGGTGGGTACTGGTTAGCACGTTTAGGGGCATGGTGGGTACAGGTTCGAATCCCAATCTGGATCTGGACATTCCATGTTCTCCCCATGTCCACATGGGTTTCCTCTGGGTTCTCCAGTTTCCTCCCACAGCCAAAAACATGGATTTCATGTAAATTGAATGCTCTAAAATGCCCCATATAGTATGTGTGTGTCTCTGTGAGTGAGTGTGTGCCCAGCGATGGACTGGCACTCTGTCCTCTGTGTTTCTGCCCAGTGCCTGAAACATTCTCCCTTAAATAGGACCCGCACCCCCCTGCACGCGCGACCCTAGTATAGAATTAAGCAGAAAATAATGAATAAATGAATATTAATGTTCAGTTCATGCGCTGCCACCAGCTTGCAATCTGTAATCAAGGTCAAGGATACATAACAGTCCCTGATTGATGTTAAACATGGTGACGCCAGTCAAGAACCCAATGAGTTCCACAGCGAACAGTCCCAGAGTTACAGACAGACACACCACCAGCCTCCACATGAAAAAGAGAAAAGGGTCAGCGAGGATATGACACAAACAAAAACAATGAATGTACATATATATTAAATATATATTTTTTTTTTACCTTGTGTCCTCCGTATTGTATTCATCAACAGTGTAGATTAAAGGCAGACAGGCTCGAACATTGTTCTCCTGTTAAAAACAAGGCAAACACACTTTAACTGAGCATTTACATCAATAACACACACCTCTGAGTGCTTCACATTGCTATCAACATGATGCATTTACATTTAGTCATTTAGTCATTTAGCAGACGCTTTTATCCAAAGCGACTTACAAATGAGAACATTAGAAGTCAGAAGTTATGCAGAAAACCAACTACACCTTAAATTCATCAAACCTGATTGTTATTTGATGCTGCACCCCCCCCCCTTTTTTTTACAACAGGTATTTGTTAAAAAGATGCGTCTTCAGTAGTTTCTTAAAACTGCTTAGTGATTCTGCCTTATGGACAGAGTTGACAGGAAGATGGTTCCACCATTTTGTGGTGGTGAACGCCACAGAGTGAGAATGAGCTCCTTGGTGAGGTAGAACCACCAGGCCAATCATCACTGGAGCGAAGTGAACGAGTCGGAGTGTATTTTGAAAAGATAGAGTGAAGGTAGGAGGGGGAAGATCCAGAAATGGTTCTGTAGGCCAGAGTCAGTGACTTGTACTGAATGCAGCAGCTACAGGGAGCCAATGTAGAAATGAGTAATGAAGTGGCATGAGTTCGCTTGGGCTGGTTAAACACAAGTCGGGCTGCAGAGTTTTGGATTAGTTAAAGAGGTCTGATGGTGGAAGCTGGGATACCGGCAAGTAACGCATTACAATAATCAAGCTGGAATAGGACTAGGGCTTGAACAAGCAGTTGGGTAGCATGTTCAGTCAAGAAGGGTCTGATCTTCCTTATGATATTCATTCATTCATTATCTCCCACCTTATTCTCTATTAGGGGCGCGGTGGGGTTCCCCATGCCCATCCAGGGGAGAATGTCTCGGGCGCTGGGCAGATACACCCAGGACAGGGTGCCAATCCATCGCTGGACACACACTCACTCACACAGACACACTCTATATGGGGCAATTTTGAGAATTTAATGGACTTGATCCATGTTTTTGGACTGTGGGAGGAAATCGGAGAACCCGGAGGAAACCCATGCAGACACAGGGAGAACATGGAAACTCCACCCAGATGGGGATTCGAACCGGGAATCCCTAGTGCTGAGAGGAGAACATGCTAACCACTAAGCCACTGTATCCTTATGATATACAATACATTATTTTAAATCATAAAATACAGATTAATCTCAACAGCGGGCCTATTCCTAACCCGGTATCCATTTAGTGAGTAAACAAAGAGGACGTCTGAAAGCAGGAGTACAGTGTGTACAGTGACTCACTCGTGACCAGAAGATGCTGATGACTATAACAAGATGAGCAATCAGCGTGAGGAAACGGGTCGGTACCAGGCTGCTTATCGATCCCATTGGCCTAAAGAGAATAAACCTTGTTAGTATCTACTGGGTTCTTACAAGAACATGCTAAATGCTGCAGCGGCACCACCAAAGGCTCCATGTTGGGGTGTTGGACTATTAATCTGGGGGTGTAAATCCCAGGTCCACTGAAGTTCCACTTAAGCAAGGCCCCTAACCCTCATTGCTCCAGGGGGCAGTGTGGTGAACCCTATACTGACCCCGCTGTCGGCTATGTGACCTAATGACCTGATGTAATGTAAACATAAGACACATCAGACACTTTAAGGTGGTTGACCTGCATCTTTAGACCTGTGTGCAGTCATCACCATGTTTTACAGTTGATTTTAAAAAGATCACGGGTTCTCCTTGGGTCTCTTGGGTATAAATGGATGGACAGAATGGATCTCTAATCAGAATCATTTCCTCTATAGATCTAGTGGACTTTAAAGTGTCAGCCTTGTTGTAGTGCAGGATAGATTCTCAGCAGTGATTTCGCTTTTAGATTTGTTTTGCTACAAAATCCACATAATTCACTTTTATATGTAATTACTATGGGGCACGGTGGTTTAATGGTTAGCATGTTCTCCTCTCAGCACTAGGATTCCCGGTTCGAATCCCAATCTGGGTGGAGTTTCCATGTTCTCCCTGTGTCCCTGTGGGTTCCTCCGGGTTCTCCGTTCTCCTCCCACAGTCCAAAAACATGGATCAAGGTGAAATGAATTGTCCAAATTGCCCCATATAGAGTCTGTCTGTGTGAGTGAGTGTGCCCAGCGATAAATTGGCGCTCTGTCCCATCCAGTATCTGCTCAGCAACTGAAACGTTCTCCCCTGGATGGGCATGGGGAACCCTCCCTCCCCTGCGACCCTAGTAGAGGATAAAGCGGAAGATAATGGATGGATGTAATTACTATGTATTTATGTAAGATACAAAGCATCATATAAAAAGTGCAGGACCAACAAGGGTAAAATATTAAGTTCTGTTTTTTAAGTAGGCGGCATGGTGGTTTAGCATGTTCTCCTCTCAGCACTAGGGATTCCCAGTTCGAATCCCCATCTGGGTGGAGTTTCCATGTTCTCCCCATGTCCGCGTGGGTTTCCTCTGGGTTCTCCGGTTTCCTCCCACAGTCCAAAAACATGGATCAAGTCAATTGAGTTCTCCAAATTGCCCCATATAGAGTGTGTCTGTGTGAGTGAGTGTGTGTGTGCCCAGCGATAGATTGGTGTCCTGTCCTGGGTCTATCTGCCCAGCGCCCGAGATGTTCTCCCCTGGATGGGCATGGGGAACCGCGACCCTAATAGAGGATAAAGCGGAAGATAATGGACGAATGAATGTTTTTTAAGAACCTTTTTGTCAGTATTATTTGGTTTAATGAAGTTTGATAAAAGACTCATCAGCTCACTGTGGTGAATGTAGTGAACATTATTAAGTGTGTAGTGAACGAGGGAACAGCTAGCTGGCTAAACGCTAATGTTTAATAAATCAGTCGTTCATACCTCTGGTTTGAGAAACGTCTCCTTTAAACTCGGAAAGCAGGCGGACTGTGATTTGATCAGACTGTCTGATCAGGTTCGATCCTGATAAAAAACAAACCATCAGGCTGAAAGAACAAGAAGAAGAAGAACAGAGGCGGCAGGCGGATGTTTGAACTGTTGTTAAGGGCAACGCCATTAAACTCCGATCTGAGGCTCTTAAACTGTATTTCTGACTGTCGCACCGGACTGAATTTGATTATACAAAATAAGTTCTTAATTAATTAATATTTATCAAAGGCAGATCCGCGGTACATCAGCCGGAAAACGTTTTTAAATATCATTTGTACACCGATCATTTCTTACTGTAAACCTGCAGCGACCCCTGCTGGAGAATTATCAGTACCTCAATCGCTTTATAGTATGAGGGGTAAAATAAGTTGCTATGGAAACTTAAAAAAATTGTCTGTCTGTCTGTCTGTAGAAAATGCGGCACTAATAAAGTAAGTGTGTATATAGTATATGTATGTATAGCTTTTTATGAAAACGCTACCCAACGTTTGCTTATATAGCTTATACATTAAACCACAGAATGAATTCATTCATTCATTATCTCCCGCTTTATGCTCTATTAGGGTCGCGGTGGGGGTCCCCATGCCCATCCAGGGGAGAACGTTTCGGGCGCTGGGCAGATAGACCCAGGACAGGGCGCCAATCCATCGCTGGGCACACACTCACTCACACACACATTCTTTATGGGGCAATTTGGAGAACTCAATTGACTTAATGCATGTTTTTGGACTGTGGGAGGAAACCGGAGAACCCGGAGGAAACCCACGCGGACACAGGGAGAACATGGAAACTCCACCCAGATAGGGATTCGAACCGGGAATCCCTAGTGCTGAGAGGCGAATGTGCTAACCACTAAGCCTCCGTGCCGCCCCAGGATGAATTAAACAAAAAAAATTAAAATTGTTTCTATTATGTATTTTTCAGATGCATCAAACATTTGCACAGTGTACTAACTTTGCACAGTGTATATAAACGTAAAGATGTAAATACTATTACACATAAATTAATGAATGAATGAATGTCTTTATTGTCATTGTACACATGTGAAATAAAATTTGAGCACTCCCTACAGTGTGGTCACAAATATAGAAAACAAAACAAGAAATTTCATAACATATGTATGTATTGTTATCATACGTTAAATTGCTTGTAAGATTTTATGTTTTTGTTCTTATATATTTATACAGTGCATCTAAAAGAACTTTAATATATTGATGGTGGTTGACTGAGTGGTTGACTGGGTGGTTGACTGGGTGGTTGACTAGGTGTTTGATTGGGTGGTTGACTGGGTGGTTGACTGGGTGGTTGACTGGGTGTTTGATTGGGTGGTTGACTGGGTGGTTGACTGGGTGGTTGACTGGGTGTTTGATTGGGTGGTTGACTGGGTGGTTGACTGGGTGGTTGACTGGGTGGTTGACTGGGTGTTTGATTGGGTGTTTGATTGGGTGGTTGACTGAGTGTTTGACTGGTGGTACAGTGATCAGTTGAATGACCTGTTCTGTGAGGCTACATTCAGCAGGTGCTGTTATGGTGTGCAGTATTAAAAGGTTGCAGTATAAAGAGCATACTGCATTGAAGTGCATACTGCTGACATTAAAGCTACACTAAATGAAACACGAACATGACGAACACGATGTTCTAATTAACATGGAGTTCAGAAGGGAATAAAGATGACCATAAACATCTGTGGCGCCATTAAGACTTTTATTCATTTATTCATTCATTATCTTCTGCTTTATCCTCTATTAGGGTCACGGGGGGGGTTCCCCATGCCCATCCAGGGGAGAACGTTTTGGGCGCTGGGCAGATACAGCCAGGACAGGACACCCAATCTATCGCTGGGCACACACTCACTCACACAGACACACTCTATATGGGGCAATTTGGAGAACTCAATTGACTTGATCCATGTTTTTGGACTGTGGGAGGAAACCGGAGAACCCGGAGGAAACCCACGCAGACACGGGGAGAACATGAAAACTCCACCCAGATGGGAATTCGAACCGGGAATCCCTAGTGCTGAGAGGCGAACGTGCTAACCACTAAGCCACCGTGTCGCTCATTAAGACTTTTATTTCGTGTTTAAGTTGAACGAAACTAAATGTAACGCGTTGGAAACGCGCGGTTTTAAAGCGGCTGCACGTGACTTCGTCTCATTACGTCACACAGCGCCCCGCTCGTCCCGCTCACACGCGCCGAGTCCGGCTCTTCGATATTCTCGCGAGATTTGGACGCTGTGCTTCGCTGAGGTAAAATGGTGAAGTTCCACTGAGACGCGGCAGAGGTGAGTTTCGCCGGATTTGTCTCTGTGAATGAACCGAAAAGCCGCCGGCCTCGTCCTTAACGTCCATTAGCGTCAACAGACTGAAGCGGAATGTAATTTCCCGTGTGGCCGCGTCAATTAACGCGGTGCTTTGGTGTTGCAAAGTGCCGACATTGTACTGTATCAACCGCCATTTTTAATGTAGCGAGAGACAGAGAGAGAGAGAGAGAGAGAGAGAGAGAGAGACAGGAGGTGTAGATGAGGTGAGACTGATAGGGAAAGACATTCAGAGGGACATGGATTGAGGGGAAGGGAGTTGATGCTGGAACCTACAGGAAGAAAGAATGATGGAGATTAAGGAGTGGAATATTGGAGAGATAGAAGTGGAATATTGGAGACTGAAATGGCCTGAGGCACAGAGACAGCGAGCGAAGAGATCAAAAGGACAAGGGGATATGAGGAGACAGCAATAAGAATTAAAATCGAAAGGACGATCCTTAAAAAGTCAGCAAGGGACAAATGAAAAGAACAGATGCCAAAGGAAATTAAAATGAACTTACACAAGAAAAACTAGAGCCAGTGTAGGAAAGACATGGAGGTAAGAAAAAAGAAATCCTGACTAAGAGCTGTGTTCAAAATGTCAGTCAGTGTTCAGTATCAGGCAAAAGTTTCGACACACCTCTGTGTGGCTTCACTAATTGTCCATGTTCTTAGTTCCGCTGACTTTGTCGTCCTACAATTCCAAACAGTCCATTTGATTGTGAACTACAGTACATTTAAATTTATTCTTTTAGCAGACACTTTTATCCAAAGCGACTTAGAAAATGAGAACACCACAAGTCAGTGGTACATACAGTCCATACTGTGTACATTACATTACATTTGGTCATTTATTTATTTATTCATTCATTCATTCATTACCTTCCGCTTTATCCTCTATTAGGGTCGCGGTGGGGTTCCTCATGCCCATCCAGGGGAGAATGTTTCGGGCGCTGGGCAGATACACCTAGAACAGGGCGCCAATCCATCGCTGGGCACAAACTCACTCACACACACACACACACTCTATATGGGGCAATTTGGGGAACTCAGTGGACTTGATCCATGTTTTTGGACTGTGGAAGGGAACCCGAGAACCTGGAGGAAACCCACGCGGACACGGGGAGAACATGGAAACTCCACCCAGATGGGGTTTCGAACGGGGAATCCCTAGTGCTGAGAGGCGAACGTGCTGACCACTAAGCCAACGTGCCGCCCCATTTGGTTATTTAGCAGACGCTTTTATTCAAAGCGACTTACAAGGTGAGCATAGGGTTCATAACAACATCCCTGGAGCAATGAGGGTTAAGGGTCTTGCTCAAGGACCCACATTTGAACCCCCAACTTTCAGATTGATAGTCCAACACCCTAAACACTGAGCTACCATGCCCCTGTGTTGTCCCATTTACTCTGTTCTCTAATAGTCAGGAACCCAATAGTACCACCACAGAGCAGGTATTATTTGGTTGGTGCTTTATTCCTATCCCAGCAGTGTCACTTAGGTGTTTAAATGAAACTACAGCAGCATTGTTATGACACGTATTGTCTGTTATTAGCTCCACTTACCATATAGATGCACTATAAAGTACATAATTTGTTGGTCCCCTTTATTCTATTCCCAAATATTCGGGACAGAACCTGTCCTGTCCTGACGGGATAGTCAGTCAGGTTTTCAAAACAAAAAAGAAATGAATCCATTAGCTGAAGTGTAAAAAGTATTTGCTTTTTGTTTCCAGAAAACAGTTCAGAAATCTGTTATATGGATTGTCTCTTTGCATTTGCAAACTCTGTTATGATAATGGAATTAGCTTTTTCACCTTTTGAAAGGTGACCTTCCTACCAAAATCAGATTTCGTGTGACAGGGGTGTTACATATGGGGCGGATGGGGGTTGGTCTTGCTAAGTGCATGTGTTGAGTACAAATATTAACATCTACAGAGGGTTTATTCAGAAGACCTGTGTGATGGAGCAATGATGTAATGGGTCATGTGGCAGCAGTGCAAATTAGAAAGTCAGTGCTGATGAACATAGTGTATAGAATGTGAAACAGTGCGCTCAGTAAGTTCTGTGGCATGGTTGTCGGTGGATGACTGGTTGGTTTGCATGTTTCTAATGAGCTGTTCAGGTTTTATTTTCATGTACAGAAGAATCTGAATTCACACAGAATGGAGCAAGTGAGAAAAGTAGTTCACAAAGGGAAATGATCAGATGTGAGTTTAGATGTGCGTTTTCGATTCACTTCACACGCAGACATCCTGAATGAAGCATCTGGATATGTGCATCGCATGACCATCTACATACACCATGCTCGTGTATGCTCGTTTAATCAGAGAGCATTGCAGATGGCTGCTTAGTGATGGAATACACGCTAATAGTGGAATGAGTGAGGAGTGTATGTGTGTCTGTCTGCGTCTGTCTGTCTGGTCCTTTTCAGGTCCACCAAATCTGTTTTGAACTTAATTACTAAGCTGCCAGTAAACAGGTGAAACACAAGACGTGTTTGTTTTTCGTTCCGTATTCGCTGTATACTTTCATCATGCTTATAATGACTAAGAGAAATCTGGCCTCTGTGTCATCTTTTATTTATACACTGATGTGAACATTGTGTATAGGCCCTAAATAAGTCATGGGTGACCTCTGGGGTATAAATGACAAGTGTAATGTAATGAATACTGTATATAAGACTTTGTGTAGACTACAGTTTGAGAATGTGATTTGTTGTTTTTACTTTATTGTTGTTGAGTTTTAAAGCCCTAAATAGAGTAGCTGTAACAAAATAATACAAGTTTAGGGTCAGCAAAGGTTTTATATGTTTAAATTTTAATACAAATTAAGAAGCCCTGATTCTTATCTAATAACCAGGATCATGAACTCTATCCGACACTCTGCGCCAGGCATGTTGCGATAATCGTCGCTATCTTACACCTTCCCTACACGTTTTCACGTCTTCCTTCTGCGTCGTTTAAATAGCAACATCATGGAGCAGCGCATTGAGTCCAGGTAGCTGCAACACTCAAATATCAATCCTCCAAAGTCAGAGCGCCACGTGGCTCTTAAAGGGAACGGCAAGTTACGTGCCCAAAATGCACCCATGAATAATTAAGAGAATTAGTACATGCTTTTTGCGCTTTTAGCAATCTGTAATCATAGACATACAAAGGGCATATGTTAATATTGTGGTGCTAATATAATATTTGGAGGTTGCTGCCGCTGGAATATTGGTTGATGTCAGTGTTTTATGGTTTCATAAGTTTCATTTCATACGTGGGCAGCAAGGTGGCTTAGTGGTTGCCATGTTCGCCTCTCAGCGCTAGGGATTCCCGGTTCGAATCCCAATCTGGGTG
This sequence comes from Corydoras maculifer, assembly GCA_019802435.1. Classification (NCBI taxonomy): domain Eukaryota; kingdom Metazoa; phylum Chordata; class Actinopteri; order Siluriformes; family Callichthyidae; genus Corydoras; species Corydoras maculifer. The sequence goes on from JAFMOD010000437.1 coordinate 2,555,964, forward strand.
GAGTTCCCATGTTCTCCCCGTGTCCGCATGGGTTTCCTCTGGGTTCTCCGGTTTGCTCCCACAGTCCAAAAACATGGATCAAGGTCAAATGAATTCTGCAAATTGCACCATATAGAGTGTGTCTGTGTGAGTGAGTGTATGCCCAGCGATAGAGTGGCGCCCTGTCCTGGGTGTATCTGCCCAGCGCCCGAGATGTTCTTCCCTGTATGGGCATGGGAAACCCCCGTATTTATTCGTATAGTGCAATTTATTATGATTATTAATAAATGGTGGGAAACCTTCAGATGCTTTGATGTAGCAGAGGTTAAGCATTCTGACACTGACAGCGGTCTTTGTAGTGAGCTTGGGGTTTAAATAGTTCTTGTCTCAGCAGTAGTGCACTCGGATCTGAGTGTGTGAGTGTGTGTGTGAGAGAGGGAGAGAGAGAGAGAGAGAGAGAGAGGGGAATGGAGAATGATTCAGCGGGATATTCTGCCCCTCTCACTCAGCTAACCAACCCACAGAGAGCGCATGTCTGAACCCGTGTGTGCGGCGGGCATCACCAGCGATCTCTCCACGTTCTAAACACGCTCCCAGCCAGACAGAAGGAGCCCCTGTCGGTTTTAGGTATGGAAACGGTTCCTCGCACGGTTCTTCGCTTACTCTCGGTGATTTTTGCCCGTGTCGTTGCTTCTAACGTTGTGCTAAAACAAGCTCCGAACGGGCCTTCACTTCAACCGGCTGCTCGATTTCCACAACGGCGGCGGCGGTCTGACTGGAGCCCCTGCCTCTGGAAACCCCTAACAGCCCGGCTCCTTTAATTTCTACCGAGTCTTTTCCAGACGGCTGCTCTCTTTAACGTCGGCCGGATGTGTTTGAGAGCAGCGTGTGGTGTCTGAACGAGGGGCAGAATTAGAGTTTGTGTTGACATTAGCTCAATCATCGATTGCGCTTCGGCTAAGCTAGGAGAGGGCCGCGCTACAAACCGCATACTTCCTACCTAGGTAGCGCGTTAAAGCCGCGCGCCCGGTGGGCGAGTCTGACGCACTAAGCGGTGCACGAGCATGTGATTTGGAACGGGACCGAAGTTAACTGTTTGAACTATCAGCTAAGGTACTTCGGTCGGACGCGCTGCAGTTCGGCTAGTTTTCGTCGTGGAAACTCAATGTTGAGTGAGTATAACGGAGGAAACGGTTCGTTCGCTGCGGGTTTTCACGTTTTCGGCCGTTTTCCGTGCGACGTTTTGCGCAAGCGAGCGATTTAACGGCTGATTAATGGGGCTGTTGGCGGCGGGCCGGTGAGCTACGCGGCTAACCGACGGCTGTGTGTGCTAACGCTGCGCTCCGGGCTGCATACTAACCGCACTACACAGTATGTCCAACCAGGACACGGACTACAGTGTGTCCGCTGTCCTGACACGCTTTGTAGGACGTTAGTGTGCAGTCGGAGACGCAGTTGGAATGAGTGACCTCGTCTTTTGCTACGCCACCGAAACGCAGGTCGCCCCGTTTGTCGATATTAAGGAGCATGATTCGTCCTCGTCCGCGATTCAGGTCGTTAATCGAGTGATTGTGGGTTTCCTCTCGTTCGGGAATACGGACGAATTCGTTGGCAAGCGCTGGTTAGCCGGCTGTGGCTAAGCTAACAGACAGAGCACGTCAGTGGGATTTTGCTGTTGCATTGCAGTTAATAGCTGCAGCGGCGTGAACGGCGAGCATAATGGCCTTTGTGTTGCCTTCAAGACTCACAAAAACAGTCAGCAAGTAACACAATCCAGTCGTTTCCAGCAGAGGTGCAAGCTGGAGCTGTGTATTGTTCGGAAACCTTCCCGTGACAGTCGCCCTTTTAGCAAACGTTTCCGAGTTCGAACGGCTCTGTGCAGATCCGAGGAAAGTTCAGAGATCACAACGAGTTTCTCACAAACTGGGTTTAAAGATCGAAGTGATCCACGGTGAGCCCATCTGTGCAGTGTGCACACGTGCCCGGAGCAGTGGGCAGCCCTGTACACTGCACCCCGGAGGCAACTGAGGTGAGGTACCTCGCCCAAGGGAGCTTCAGCCACAGTGACCGGGAATCGAACCAGGGAACTTGAGGTCGCAAGGCTGGTTCCTTAACCACAAGCCTCCAACTGCCCACAAACTCAAGTCTTATGTCTGGAACTCTAGTCATATTTCTAAAAAAATAAATAAAGGAAGGGTTTGAGTGGAGACACACATAGTACTGATTACTAAAAAATAATTACCTAAAAAAATGGGGCAATTTGGAGAACTCATTTGACTTGATCCACTTTTTTGGACTGTGGGCGGAAACCAGAGAACCCAGAGGAAACCCACACAGACACGGGGAGAACATGGAAACTCCACCCAGATGGGGATTCGAACCAGGAATCCCTAGTGTTGAGAGGCGAACGTGCTAACCACTAAGCCACCGTGCCGCCCTATAGATTGTATATACAGTGTTAAAATAAGCTATACCCATGACGACCCCTGTGACCGACCCTCCTCAATACATTTATCAGGTCCACTAGATCTGTTTTCAATGGAGCCACCTGCACTCAAACCGATGATTTTGAGGTTGCAAGGCTGGGTCCTTACCCACAAGCCTACAACTGCCAACAAATGGCCTGCTTGATAGATTTGTAATCACAGATCCAAAGGTGTTCGTGCTTCAGTATTATTTTGATGGTGTTTATGCTCTCCTGTGGATTTTGTCTGTCATGAAGCAGTAAATGACTTTATAGTTGTTTTAGCACATGTTTCTGTGTTTACTGTTTAACTGCGTTTATATATATATATTAGACACAAGCACAGGGTTTCTAGCCCTGTTTCTGCAGGGTTTGTAAAAAGACAATACATTTATGATGCACTGTCTCAATTTTGTAGGAAACTGCAGTTTTTCTTTCAACTCAGTGTTGAACTTGGTCATTGGAGGACAGACACGTCTAGATTTATTACACGATCAGAATTTTAAGGCGTTAGGTGGCCTGAATGCACTTTAGTGCTTTAGCCGTTTCACTCATGTTGATAAATGACTCCATATTAATGTTTCTTTAAACATATTTGCCATATTAGCTTTTAGCCCCTAAAGCAGCGGTTAACCACCAGCGTTTGTTGCTAAAATGTGTCTGAACCTGCTGTGTATTTGGTTGATTATTACTGATAACATGACCTAAAAGAAAGGCAGGCCATTTTAACTTCGTACAAAATCATACGAAACTGAAACCAATGAGATGTGTGAATTTTGAACATTTCCTTAATGTCTTTTTCATTGTGATCTTCGTTACCTGCAAACTAATCTGCTCTACACTGCGCCAAATATTCGTTTACTAAATCAGAGGTCTGCATGGGTTTCCTCCGGGTTCTCCGGTTTCCTCCCACTGTCCAAAAACATGGAACAAGTTAATTGAATTCTCAAAATTCCCCCCTATAGTGTGTGTCTGTGTGAGTGAGTGTGTGCCCAGCGATGGATTGGCACCCTGTCCTGGGTCTATCTGCCCAGCGCCCGCGACGTTCTCCCCTGGATGGGCATGGGGAACCCCACCGCGACCCTAATAGAGGATAAGCGGGAGATAATGAATGAATGAATGAATAAATCAGAGGTGTTACAGAAATGTTACGGCCTGACATCCTGTCCTGAACGCACAGTTAGAAACTACATACAGTCATGTTTTTAACATGAAAGCAACTTTCACGATTTAAAAAAATCGTAGAAATGAAATTTAAAGCTGCTTGTTTACTTTTAACTTTGAAATTTGAGCTTTTCAAAAGCACCCCCTTTATTTTGAATGTGACACATTCATTTGTGGCTTTTATTTCCGTATTTGTAGCTTTTTTACTTTGATAGTAAGTTGAGTGTCTTTGAAGGACGTCGTCGTGAGTCCTCATACACTTGATCTAATTTTTTTTAAGCTTCTTGATGGTAGTGTGTTGTAGCAGGTAGTACATCAGCCTCACAGCACAGAGGTCCTGGGTTTATAGTTCCTGGTTAAAATGGGTTATTTTTAGTACTTTATCTGTATGTCCTCACTGTACATATGTAGGTTTACAGAAACGCCGACTGCCTCACACATTTCACTGACGCGCCGGTAGGTGGCTGAAGGATGCTGACGTGCCCCGTGACTGTGTAGAAAAAAAAGCCTCTTACAATCTCATATATCTAATGTATTGCTCAAACAGCTAAACTATTAATTCAAGAAATAAGTGATTATTAATCACAGCCCAGTGTAATCCTTGAACTTGCAGTATTGCGTGTGGTGGTTATCAAGTCAAGACTTGGTTACAGTATTAAACCTTTTACTCTATTTATCCTTAAACCCCCTTTTTCTTTTTTCTTTCTTTTGTTTTTTAGATATTACGTCTGAAAGATGCTGTTAAGTTGGAACCGCCAAATCTATTATCGTAAGTTGCTCTTTGCATAAATCTCACCAGGTTTGTTGATAAAGTTACAAAAACATGCGGAAAGTAAGTTTGCTCTCTGTAAACCTGAGTTTTAACAGACCAATCTTCATTATGCAGAGTTTATTTCTTATGTTGCACCAAGTGGACGAAAGTATTGGGACCCATCTTCTAATTTATTGTTGCGGGTGTGTGAAGCCAAAGCAGCTGTGCATTCGGGACAGGTGTTGGTGTTCGTTTGGGGAAACAGTTTGGGAAAGGGCCCTTTTTATTTTTCTTTCCCTGTTTCAGCATGAGTCAATACACAAAGCAGTGTCTGTAAAAGCAAAGTTGGGGGGGTGGTCTGTATCCCTTTCACCCTACATGGAAGTGGTTAAAGCTACAAACAGGATCAAGTGCATTTTAATGCTCAAGGATTTAATAAAATATGTACGTGTCCCAAAACGTTTGTCCCTGAGGTGTAAATCTCCAAATCTGAACTATTTCATAATTGTTACGAACACTTTGGTTTTAAATTCGTTTATCAATGTGCATTTTAAAAACGAAAACACATTTGTATTAACATATGCAGGAGCAGAGTGTAGAAACTAGTAACCATGAAGGTCGACAGAAGCAAGTTAAAGAAAACCCCCACCGAAGCCGTAAGTACATTGAGGGACTTGTTCTGTAATTGCGTGTGGAATGTTTGCATGCAGGCTTTATGATCTTGTTACTATAACTATGCACTTAATGCCCCCTCTGTCCCCTCAGCCTGCTGACTGCAGGGCTCTCATCGAGAAGCTAAAGGGATGCAGTGACGAGCAGCTGCTCCAGGAGCTGCAACACATTAAAACATGGAACATTGGCAAGGTGATTATACAGCGTCCAGATTTTTGGGACCATTCACAGTGTTTAGCTATTGGATTCCCAAAGTATTTTTTTTCCCCCCTCCGGCAGTGTGAGTTGTACCACTGGGTAGACCTTCTGGACCGTTTTGATGGAATCCTCTGCGATGCCGGCCAGACGGTGGAGAACATGTCCTGGATGCTGGTGTGTGACAGGCCAGAAAACGGGCAGCTCAAAGCCTTGTTGCTGGCGGTGCTCAACTTCACAGCCTTGCTTATAGAGTACAGCTTTTCCCGGCATCTCTACAGCTCTATAGAGGTACGACTGCGCTTGGTTATACCGTAGAAGTGCTGTTTGATTATAAGAGGATGAAATAATATTACTCCTGTCCTGTCTCTGGGTTTCTTCACAGCACTTAACCACCCTTTTAGCATCATGTGACATGCAGGTAGTGTTATCTGTGCTGAACCTGCTGTATGTGTTCAGCAAGAGATCGAACTACATCACCAGACTAGGTTCAGACAAGAGGAGCCCTCTTCTCGCTCGCCTGCAGCACCTGGCTGAGGTAACGGCAGCTATGTGTGTTCACCTCGTAACCTTGTCGTCTGCAGAGGCAGCTTGATTTGACTGTATTTAAATAAAAAAAGTTAGATTTTGACCTCTGGATTACTATAGTCTCATATTTTGCGGCTTGGTGGGACAGACACATGGATGAATATATTATTTCAGTATCTGAGACAACAGCAGGATTACAGTGTAACTCTATAGGCGTGATGCTTCACATCAATGTGAACTGTGTAGCTTATCCTACTGATCTGTTTATCTCTTCTCATTATCTTCCACTTAATCCTGTAATAGGGTCGCATGGGGGGGGGGGGTTCCCTATGTCCATTCAGGAGAAAAGTTTTGGTTGTTGGACAGATACACCCAACAAAGGGCACACACTATATAGGGGTAAATCAGATGCGGCAATGTAGAGCATCTAATTTACTTTAAACCATGTTTTTTTGCACTGTGGGAGGGAACCCACGTGGACATGGAAATGCCACCAGATAGGGATTCATACCCCAGTGTTGACCACTAAGCCACCGTGCCACCCTCATCTGTTTGTCTTACAAATACATTGTTAGTGAATATTTTTCAAATAAAGAAAGAAAAAGATCTAAGTGGGCGTGCTAGCTTAGTGGATAGGGCATTGATCCATAATGAGAACTGAAAGGTCCCTCAATATTTGTAGTTTTATATGACTGTGTCATCTTTTTGTAGAGTTGGGGTGGAAAGGAAAACGGCTTTGGTCTGGCAGAGTGCTGCAGGGACCTTCCCATGACAGTAACCACATATTCTCTCTGTAAAATAATGTTTCTCTTAGATGCTCTGTTGCCTTTATTTATTTCTTCCTTTTTAAACTCTGTGCAGAAGTACCCACCCAGTGCCACCACACTGCACTTTGAGTTCTATGCTGAACCCAGTTCTGAGGTCAAGGTGGAGAAGAAGGTTTGGGATCTGCTCCATTTAACAGATTCTCTCCGATCTTGCAGCCGCTGCTTGGTTTCACTGTTTTAACGCTTGTTTTTGCTTTTTGTTTAACAGTCCAGCAGCAACACGTTACACTACATCCACATAGAACAACTGGACAAGGTGAGCTACTGTTACAGGACGTGGAACTCTGAACTTTCAGACTCCTGAGGACACATCATTCAAACCTGAGTCTCTTGTTCTTCACTCAGATTTCGGAAAGTCCATCCGAGATCATGGAGTCGTTGACGGTCATGTACAACATTCCAAAAGACAAGCAAACCCTGCTGTTTACTCACATCCGCCTGGCACACGGCTTCTCCAACCACAAGAAGAGGCTGCAGGCAGTGCAGGCCAGATTGCATGCCATCTCCATACTGGGTGAGCACCCACCGAGGCCCCAACCAAAATAAGAGCCGTGTGTGTTTCAGTATCACTCGGTGTCAGGAACCTGTCCTCAGGTGTATGTTTTTTGTGTGTCTGTATATTTGTAGTGTACTCCAACGCACTCCAGGAGTCAGCCAACAGTATACTCTACAACGGGCTGATTGAGGAGCTGGTGGATGTTCTACAGATCACAGACAAACAGCTGGTGGTGAGCAGTGACTCATCTCACACTCCGTCTCATTAAAGTGCCAGCTGCCGTATTATCCACATGCCACTTGAATCTCGAGCCTCTTCCCTACGTGGCCTCAGTATCGTTTCTGCTTTCCTGTGTGTGGATGTTGTAGTTTTTGGAGCAGAATGTTCACAGTGGAGGAGGTGTATTGTTTTTATCACTTGGCTGAAAGAAACAAAAGGTTGAGTTTTAATACAAGACTTAAGAGAGACGTTGAGATTTGAGGAATTTTGATAACAAAAGGCTGAAATGCTTTTAGAAGGAGGTCGGTGACCAAAACTCAAACCTTCTTATATATGTATCCTGCTTATTAACCCATGTGATCTTATATCGGTATAAATTGGAAGTCAAAGCACAGAATATATCTCAACCTGGTTTCTGTATTTGTGTGGAAAGGCTACACAAATGGGGAAATGGGTGAGTGTAGTCAGTGAGCGTATATTCAGTGATCTGGGGGTTCCACAGTTGCAAAATGGGCTCTTAACCATCATAGCTCCAGGGCATTTGTATTAATAAATAAATAAAACATATATCCATCCATTGTCTTCCGCCTTACCCTATATCAGGGAGGAATGCCCATCCAGGAAAGAACGTTTCGGGCGCCGGGCAGATACACCCAGGACAGGGCGCCAATCTATCGCTGGGCACACACTCACACAGACATATACACTCTATATGGGGCAATTTGGTGAACTCAATTGATCAATGTTTTTGGACTGTGGGAGGAAACCGGAGAACCCGGAGGAAACCCACGTGGAGAACATGGAAACTCCACCCAGATTGGGATTCGAACCGGGTCTCTCTCTCTCTCTCTCTCTCTCTATATATATGCGCCTCATTTCATTATTATATATTATTATAATGCTTTTCTTTCACAAGCACTAGTTGCTAGTTTGTCTCTCGTTGTTCTCAGTTAAGTCTCATCCTAGAATTAGAAATTCATCAGCTTCTTCAGAGTTTTCATGAATAAGTCAGAAGCCAAGTTGTTTGCAATTTTTCTGTTTTTTCTGTTCAAGCTAATCACAGTTTTAATCTGGTCTCTTTGGGGAGACTCTGAAATGTCAACCGTTGTGACGGATGCTTATGTGCCCTTTATTTCAGGACATAAAGGCAGCTTCGTTGCGCACGTTGACATCCATAGTGCACTTAGAGCGAACTCCAAAACTGTCAAATATCATCGATTGCACAGGCACAGCTTCCTACCATGGATTCCTGCCTGTGCTGGTTCGGAACTGCATACAAGCCATGATTGGTAAGAAAGCTGCTCGCTCTCTCTCTAAATCTTTCTCTCTCTTAATCTCTCTCTCTCTCTCTCTCTCTCTCTCTCTCTCATATCGTTTTGACATGTCCGTGACTCTATGGTCTGTATTCAGATCCGCTCATGGAGCCGTACCCACACCAGTTTGCCACAGCGCTCTTCTCCTTCCTCTATCACTTGGCCAGTTATGATGCTGGTGGAGAGGCTTTGGTCTCTTGTGGTATGATGGAGGCCTTGTTGAAGGTTTGTTTGAATCTTGCTCTTTTTGTGAACGTGTTTTTAGTGATTTGTGGATGTTGTCTGTTTCTGGGATCTGGAAGGTTCCGATCAGTTGCCTTTGAACATTTCTCTTCTCCTCAGGTGATCAAGTTCTTGGGTGATGAGCAGGACCAAATCACCTTTGTGACCCGGGCAGTGCGTGTGGTGGACCTCATCACCAACCTGGACATGGCTGCCTTTCAGTCCCATAGCGGCCTTTCCATCTTCATCTGCAGACTCGAGGTGGGACACCATGTGCCCTGTAGAGTCGGGTTTCTGTGTTTGATCAGCACACTCCCTCAGCTCCGAAACAGAAGGTCTCATTCCACTCTCACTTTGTTGTACCAGCACGAGGTGGACCTGTCCAGGAAAGAGTGTCCTTTTGTCATCAAGCCAAAGATCCAGAGGCCAAGCACAGCTGCTGAAACTGAGGACATGGACACAGACATGGACAGTAAGTGTTCGGGATTTTAGTAGGACATCACGATTAATTCTTTTTTGCTTTGTGGAGTTATTGATGGGTCATGCTTATGCTAACATATGACTTAAATTAGGGCTGGACAATTAATCTCATTAAAGGACCACACGAGAAACTAGACCAGACTGTTTAGAATGACAAGTTCTAAATAAATGCATCGTGCTTGTGCTGCCTCCATGACGCACAGTGAACACCCTGCACACAGCACATCTGCATTGGTTTTATTTTATATTAAATGTGTGCATTCATTAGAAATCCAATCTCTGAAAACCCCTACTCCCGATGACCTCGTACATAGGGGGGGGGAAATATCCATGTCCTGTTTTTAACATGTATAACATGCTTAAATGTTCCACTGACACAGAGATATATTAGGGTTTAAAGCAGACTGATGCTGTCAGTGTTTTTTAACTGGGATGTCCATGATTATTTTAGGAGGAGTGTACCAGGCTTGGGCGGCACGGTGGCTTAGTGGTTTAGCACGTTCGCCTCTCAGTTTATTATTTACTGTGCTGTGTATCGTCCTGTATTTGTTGTAATCCTTGTGTTTGCACATGTGCACTTTTTGTTAGCTGTTATGTGTAGCACCTTGTTCCTGGGGGGCGCTGTCTCATTCCACATATACTGTACTGTGCTTTATATTGTGGAATGACAAATAAAAAATACTTGATACTTCATACAATGAATAATGTACAACATACGACTCCATTAAGGAAGAAAAGCTTGTGAGCACCTTGGATTTGACATCAGTCCACGTCTCCGCCCTAAAATCATTGGTATAATGCATGATTAGTTGGCACGGTGGCTTAGTGGTTTAGCATGTTCTCCTCTCAGCACTAGGGATTCCCGGTTCGAATCCCTATCTGGGTGGAGTTTCCATGTTCTCCCCGTGTCTGCGTGGGTTTCCTCCGGGTTCTCCGGTTTCCTTCCACAGTCCAAAAACATTAAGTCAATTGAATTCTCAAAATTGCCCCATATAGAGTGTGTCTGTGTGAGTGAGTGTGTGCCCAGCGATGGATTGGCACCCTGTCCTGGGTGTATCTGCCCAGCACCCAAAACGTTCTCCCCTGGATGGGCATGGGGAACCCCCCCCCCCACGACCCTAATATAGAATAAGTGTAAGATAATGAATGGATGCACCAGGCTTTATTCTGTATCTGCTTACAGCATGGCTTCCTTACCTGACCTGCCTCCAAATGTAAATGTGAAGACGAGCATCATATAGCAGTGATGTTGGGCTGTTTAATCAACAGATCAGAGTTTATTGTCTTTTGTTCCTGATGCAGTATTTTTAATCTCTGTGCTGCTTGTTTGGCTGCAGTATGGAGGACGGAAGGCAAGAAAAACGCCACTAAACCTCATCGATTTATAAAAAAATATATTTAACCGCCGCTGTGTTCGGCTGCCGTCACGACTTTTCGCGGGTCTTAAAAGCATTTCACTGTGGATAACTATGCATGTGAAGAATAAACTTGACTTGACTAAACTATGCAGCGGTAATTATCACAGCCTTTTCCCAATCACATGGTCATAAACCTGAACGTTTGAGTTGGGTGCAGTCATTGTTCTCCTTCAGCATTTTAATAATGAACAAATTCTGCTTCTGCAGTGTCTGAGGTTGCCATGGAGAGCAGTCCTGGCCCCTCCACCTCCACAGCCTCCAGACCAGACTCAGATCCTCGTACACAAAGCGGTGCAGTCAGTGCACCCAGAGCAGGTGAGGATGATCAGCAGCTTGTACACATCATGTTCGTGTCAGACGAGACGTTAAATTGACCTTTTTAACGTCTGTTTTTGTGGTTTCAGGCGTCCAGTGCATCCCTCAGAGAGCGGCTCTGCTAAAATCCATGTTAAACTTTTTAAAGAAAGCCATTCAGGACCCCGCCTTCTCGGACGGCATTCGCCACGGTACGGTCCCCGCACGTTAATGCATCACTCGCTCTGTGTGTGTGTGTGTGTTCCTCATGAGGAGTAACTGATGTTTACTGTCCTCACAGTGATGGATGGGTCTCTACCTACCTCGCTGAAGCACATCATTAGTAACGCAGAGTATTATGGACCTTCGCTCTTCCTCCTGGGTGAGTACACACATTAAGGGTCCTTGTATTGCTCTCATCATATTTTAATCAGCGCTCAGCGGCCGCGCGATGAAACCTGCACGCAGTGGCTCGTGAATGAAAGCGGCTCACTGCAGCTTCGCTCACCGATTAGTTTTACAACCATCGGACAAAGTACCGATCATTAGGCGCCGGAGGAGTTTGTTCGCCCCGTGCTCGTTGGCTCCCGTGGTAACGGCGTGGCTTCACTGATGCCGAGTAGATCTGAGAGAAGAAAGAACATTTTATTTAATAACCTCAACAAACGGCTTCGGTTCTTAAAGCTTCGTACTGATGAATGAAGCGTCACTCTGAGCTGCACGGGTTTCATAAAACCTCCACCGTCTCGCTGTAATGAAGTTTTAATGAGCTGTGTGCAGAGCAGATACACAACTCCACCGTGCACACGAGTGTTTCAAACGGGCCTTGTTCTTTTATTTGTACGACTTGTAAGAGCCGCCTGCTGCCACGTTCTGAACATAGTGACCAGGTTTCTTATAAAATTCCTTCTTTTTTGCATTTTTGCTTCAACCCTAAGTGCTTCCTGAGTGTAATGAGGAGTACGGAATATGGCACGACATTCAGTGCCCTTTTGCTATTTTTACACTCAGCAGAACTTGTGCATCACTTTCTATTAGATCTTGTCGTGTTTTTTTTATTTATTTTTTTTTACATTTTTATAAAAAGAGGCGGCACGGTGGCTTAGTGGTTAGGACGTTCGCCTCTCAGCATTAGGGATTCCCGGTTCGAATCCCTATCTGGGTGGAGTTTCCATGTTCTCCCCGTGTCTGCGTGGGTTTCCTCCGGGTTCTCCGGTTTCCTCTCACAGTCCAAAAACATGGATCAAGTCAATTGAATTCTCCAAAAATTGCCCCATATAGAGTGTGTTTGTGTGAGTGAGTGTGTGTCAAGTGATAGATTGGTGCCCTGTCCTGGGTCTATCTGCCCAGCGCTCTAAACGTTCTCCCCTGGATGGGCATGGGGAACCCCCCGTGACCCTAATAGAGGATAAAGCGGGAGATAATGAATGAATGAATTTATAAAAAAGAGTCATTGTCAGTTAGAATTTTGTTGTTGTGATAAAATTCTCAAAGCAGTTCTGTTGGTGACTGAATACTGAAATACAGTATTGCCATTTTCACAGGAGGGCACGGTAGCTAGGTGGTTAGGGTGTTGGCGTATCAATCTGAAGGTTGGGGGTTCAAATCCCAGGTCCACTGAAGTTACCAGTGTGGGTCTTTGAGCAAGACCCTTAACCCTCATTGCTCCAGGGATGTTGTGATGAACCCTGTGCTCACCTTGTAAGTCGTTTTGGATAAAAGCGTCCAATGAATGACCAAATGTAAATGTAGAGGAACAGTACAGGTGGGACGTTTCGGAGGTGGAGTGGACATGTACAGAGGGGTGGGGTTCATATCGGCAGCAGGATGTCGTGGATGGAGCTACCAGACAGGAAGGTCTAATAGGAGGTGTATGAATGTGCTGAAGGGAGGACATGCAGATAGATGGTTGAAGGGTGAGATGATCATCTTGGCGCCCCCTAATGGAAACGCCAGGACAAACAAGGTGATATCAGTTCTTCAGCCTCGCGGCTTACTTTTCTCTCCTTCCTCAGCGACGGAGGTGGTGACGGTGTTCGTGTTCCAGGAGCCGTCCCTCCTGTCCTCCCTGCAGGACAATGGCCTCACTGATGTCATGCTTCATGCTTTGCTCATCAAAGATGTGAGTCTGATTTATATTTCCCTCTCATGTCTCAACATGGCTTTTTTTTTCTCTATACCATCTTTATTTCTGTTTATTGTCTCATAGCTTATAAATTCTTCAGTTTGCAGTCAGACCCCGAACCATTAGTGTCCCTCAAAGCAGCCCCCCCCCCCCCGCATTGTTAAATTGATGGATTTTGTTAAATGACTGTATTTCTGAAACTGTCCAGCAGCTCATACCTCACCTGTTATTGGACGGACTTGTTCTTGGCATCTTCCTTCGGTCCTCTCTCACGTTCCTCCCCTGCTCTGCTTTTTCTCTCCGATTCTTTCTCTCACAGTTTCTGTCTCTGCAGGTCCCTGCCACCCGAGAGGTGCTGGGTTCCTTGCCCAACGTCTTCAGTGCCCTGTGCCTAAACGCTCGCGGCCTGCACTCGTTCGTCCAGTGTCAGCCCTTCGAGCGCTTGTTCAAAGTGTTGCTGTCGCCCGATTACCTGCCCGCCATGCGCCGCCGCCGCAGCTCCGACCCGCTGGGTGAGTGTTGGAGCAGAGTGTAGTGGCTCGTGAAGATTTTAGTCCGCTTCAGGAGTTAATGTTAGAATCGGTGGCATTTGGACCGAAAGCGTAGCGTCGCGGTGGATCGAGTCTGCGACTGCGCAGTCGGTTTCGATCCAAACCCTGGTTTAATGCGGAGGATCGTTTCGGGTCAAATTCCATCCATTATCTTCCGCTTTATCCTCTATTAGGGTTGCGAGGGGGTTCCCCATGCCCATCAAGGGGAGAACGTTTCGGGTGCTGGGCAGGACAGGACGCCAATCCATCGCTAAGCACACACTCACTCACTCACACACACGACACACTCTATATGGGGCAATTTATATGAGAACTCAATTGACTTGATCCATGTTTTTGGACTGTGGGAGGAAACCTGAGAACCTGGAGGAAACCCACGTTGTCACGGGGAGAACTTGGAAACTCCACCCAGATTGGGATCCGAACCAGGAATCCCTAGTGCTGAGAGGAGAACATGCTAACCACTAAGCCACCGTGCCACCTTGACTCTTATATTGTTTAACAATATAAAAACTACAACAGATGATTTGTTCCGTTATTTATTTATTAATTTGACCCTAGGGCAGCACGGTGGCTTAGTGGTTAGCAGGTTCTCTAGGGCTAGGGATTCCTGGTTTGAATCCCCATCTGGGTGGAGTTTCCATGTTCTCCCCGTGTCCCCGTGGGTTTCCTCCGGGTTCTCCGGTTTCCTCCCACAGTCCAAAAACATGGATCAAGTCAATTGAATTCTCCAAATTGCCCCATATAGAGTGTCTGTGTGAGTGAGTGTGTGCCCAGCGATAGATTGGTGTCCTGTCCTGGGTGTATCTGCCTGGGGCCAGAGACGTTCTCTCCTGGATGGGCATGGGGAACCCCACCACGACCTTAATAGAGGATAAAGCGGAAGATAATGAATGAATATGAGAGTCGTACTGTACTGAATGTCAGCACCCTGTGATCTGTTGTTCTGATCGACCCGATTACCACAGGGTGCTGATGTAACAGCACTATACCATGTGATCTCGCTCTGATTGGACAAAATGTCTGTTGCGATCTGATTAGCTGTCACTTTGAAAGCACTGCTCTATTCATGCTGCATGGGTCGAACCTGCGTGTTCTAATGTCGTTCATTAAACAACTGTCTGCTGTAGGTGATACTGCCTCTAATCTGGGCAGTGCAGTGGACGAGCTCATGAGACATCAGCCTACTCTGAAAACCGACGCCACCACGGCCATCATCAAGGTAATGCAGCTGAGGGTACTTTGTTTGTTAATTGAGCTCCTCAGTGATTTATATTTGATTTATGATGCGTGGCCCCTCCCTCAGTTGCTGGAGGAGATCTGTAACCTGGGCCGCGCCCCCGAGTACATCTGCCAGAAGCCGTCCATTCAGAAAGCCGACGGCGCCGTGACGGTCCCTCCTGCTCGCTCCAACCATGCGGCCGAGGAAGCCTCGAGTGAGGATGAGGAGGAGGAAGAGGCTTTGCACACGTTCACGCAACAGCAGGGGGAACCGGAGAGCAACAGGCAGTTAGTTATTGAATCCATGAAGCTAATGAATGCCGACTGGTTGGATTGGGAATGTTTAAAAGTTGTGATGAATGAATAATTGATGTTTTTGTTGCAGAGTTGTTGGCACAGAAGAGCGAATCCCCATTCCACTGATGGATTACATTCTCAATGTGGTGAGTGCTGACACGCTGCACACAGAAATACTGTTATAGAGCTGCAACTGAAGACTGATTGTTCACTAATCTGCTGATTAGTGGTTTATTTAACAAAAAAAAAAAATATATATATATATATATATATATATATATATATATATATATATATATATATATATTGTCAGCGTTGCAAGATCATAATTTTTCAACAACATAATTATACAATGACAGAGAATTAAAAATATCACACATTGTACAGTTGTGTTTTTAATTCTTCTGCTGTGGTCACCCTTAGTGGGAGACATTGAAGAAAAAAAGAATGTTTGCCATAAAAGTTCCATCCATCCATTATCTTCCGCTTTATCCTCTTATTAGGGTCGCGGGGGGGGGGGGTCCCCCATGCCCATCCAGGGGAGAACACCTCGGGCGCTGGTCAGATACACCCAGAACAGATCGCCAATCTATTGCTGGGCACACACTCACTCACACTCTATATGGGGCAATTTTGGAGAATTCAATTGACTTGATCCATGTTTTTGGACTGTGGGAGGAAACCCACAGAGAACCCGGAGGAAACCCACGTGGACACGTGGAGAACATGGAAACTCCACCCAGATGGGGATTCAAACCGGGAATCCCTAGTGCTGAGAGGAGAACGTGCTGACCACTAAGCCACCGTGCTGCCATGTGCCGCCCACATATAGTACTAATTACTAAAAATAATTACCAAAAAACCCATATCTGCCATAACACACATACGGTATTAAAATAAGCTATACCCATGACGACCCCGTGACCGACCCTCCTCAATACATTTATCAGGTCCACTAGATCTGTTTTCAATGGAGCCCGGGGAGCATCTGGCGTAAGGTAACTTGCGCAAGGGCTCTTCAGCTATAGGCACCGGGACTCAAACCGATAAACCCGGAGGAAACCCACACGGACATGGGGAGAACATGGAAACTCCACCCAGATTGGGATTCGAACCGGGAATCCCTAGAGCTGAGAGGAGAACATGCTAACCCCTAAGTCACCGTGTCACCCTGCCAAAAAAGTTAAATATAATAAAATATAAAAATCCCCAATAATAAAAGGAATACTTGGTGTAACATGCCTCTATTTGACACGCGAGGAGGGAGACGAGTCAAATGCCTTGGTTTTGTTTTGTTTGTAGATGAAGTTTGTGGAGTCGATTTTAAGCAACAACACGACCGACGATCACTGTCAGGAGTTTGTGAACCAGAAAGGCCTCCTGCCCCTGGTGTCCATCCTGGGGCTGCCTAACCTGCCTATAGATTTCCCCACATCCGCTGCCTGTCAGGCTGTCGCTGGAGTGTGCAAGTCCATCCTGGTATGGTTTTATATTATAATAATAATAATAATAATAATAATATCAGTTCAGCTTCACTGCTGTCAGTGTCTGGTGTTTTGTCCAGGAATCCAAATGTCTTCTCGTAACTTAAGCTCATGACCCCTCTATCTCAGACTCTATCCCACGAGCCCAAGGTTCTTCAGGAGGGACTGTGTCAGCTGGACAGCATCCTGTCCGCGCTGGAGCCCCTCCATCGGCCCATCGAAGAGCCGGGTGGCTCGGTTCTACTGCGAGAGCTGGCCAACGCGGGACACGTCACGGACGCCACGCTGTCTGCACGCGCCACACCGCTCCTACACGCGCTCACCGCCGCACACGCGTACATCCTCATGTTCGTCCACACCTGCAGGGTTGGACAGGTTCGGGATTTTGATTTATAAACCAGTCAGCTTAACTTGAGCTTGTGTTTAAAGCTGTTCAGAGAGAAGCTCTGCTCATTTCTCTCTCTCTCTCTCTCTCTTTCTCTTTCTCTCTCGTCCCTCAGAGTGAGATTCGAGCCATCTCAGTGAACCAGTGGGGCTCCCAACTCGGACTAAGCGTCCTCAACAAGCTGAGTCAGCTCTACTGCTCGCTGGTGTGGGAGAGCACCGTGCTGCTGTCCCTCTGCACGCCCAATAGGTCGGCATCAGACACCTCGTCCCTGTTTACTGCTCACAGAGCCCTTAAGAAATCCCACTCAGTTGAGATTCATTTATTCATTCATCCATTATTTTCCATTTTATCCTCTATTAGGGTCGCGGTGGGGTTCCCCACGCCCATCCAGGGGAGAACGTTTTGGGCGCTGGGCAGATAGACCCAGGACAGGGCACCAACCTATCGCTGGGCACACACTCACTCACACACACAATTTGGAGAACTCAATTGACTTGATCCATGTTTTCAGACTGTGGGAGGAAACCGGAGAACCCGGAGGAAACTCACGCAGACACGGGGAGAACATGGAAACTCCACCCAGATGGGGATTCGAACCGGGAATCCCTAGTGCTGAGAGGAAAACATGCTACACCCCTAAGCCCTCGTGCCGCCCGCTCAGTTGAGATTACATAAGATGAATTCGGCAGAATAAGATTAGGTTATCCCACTGTGATGATGAGCTTGTTGTTATGGTGACGGTATGAGCCACAGTTTATTTTGCAGTAGCGACCAGCTGAACATGAAGTCTGACTTTCCCAAAATTAAATAATATCTCCTGGGTTTCACGTTTACGACCCCAAATCCCGTTCACTGCGCTGCTTCTCCAAAGTGCTTTGTTTGAATGCAGCGAGCTCTGATTTCTGCTCAAAGCATCGTCTCGTGTCGTTGCAGTCTCCCTCCAGGTTGTGAGTTCGGTCAGGCCGACATGCAGAAACTGGTTCCTAAAGAGGAAAAGCCGTCCGGCGGTGCTGCGTCCAGCGGAGGCCGGAGAACCGGTAAAAAAACACAGCACCATGGTGATTCTGCATAATACCTCCCCTTATAAATCCTAATCTCTTAATCTCTGTCTCTTCCTGTCTTTTCTACTAACCTGAAGTCCTTCCTCTTTTTGATTTTTGCATGGAAGTAAATGATGTCCTTAGTGTTCTCGTCTCTGTAGTCAGAACCTCGTTGCGCTCGACTAACTTCTGTCTGCCGGTGTTTTTAGCTGAGAGCGAGGCTTTGGCTGTGGCTGTAGATCCCTCTGCTCAGGGTCTGCTGGAAGGGATGGGCCTGGACGGAGACGCTCTCGCGCCGATGGAGACCGACGAGCCCACAGCCACTGACCCGAAAGCCAAATCCAAACTCACGCCTGCTATGGCCACGCGCATCAAGCAGATCAAACCACTGCTCTCAGGTCAGTTGGGACTTTTTGTACTACACGGTGTTAAGTGTATAAAATTAGTGTTAAAGGTTTAAGTCCGTTGTGTCTCTTGGCGTCCTGCAGCGTCCTCTCGTTTGGGCAGGGCCCTGGCTGAGCTGTTCGGGCTGCTGGTGAAGCTCTGCGTGGGTTCACCTGTCCGTCAGCGCCGGTCCCACCACACCACCAACACGGGCACCGCCCCCACACCAGCCGCCCGTGCTACGGCCTCGTCGCTGACCAAGCTCCTCACCAAGGGCCTGAGCTGGCAGCCCCCACCCTACACACCAACTCCTCGCTTCAGGTATCGGTCACCAGAATGCTTCTTTAATAGCCCCCCATTCCACAAACCCCATCCACCCCCACCACCTCTGATATCGATCTTGTGATGAGGTTTCACTTTGGCTACCGTATTTTCCGGACCATAAGGCGCACCGTATGATCAGGCGCAGTCTGAATTATGGGGTCTGTTTCTGTATTTGACCCACGTATAAGGTGCACCGTACTATAAGGCGCAGTCTCTATTACGGACTCTATTTCTGTACGGTACTTATTCTGTACGGCAGTGTATTATAAGGCACTTGCTAAAAACATACGATCTACAAGAAAAGTAAAGGATGCAAAACGCTGATTTATAATTGAAGTTTATTCTACTACTTGATAAAACACACATTATTTTAATCCTCTTCTCCCACAAATCCATCAACGTCCTCGTCTTCTGTGTCTGATGAGAGGAGAACCCGGAGTGCTCGATAGTAAAACAGCTTTTTAATTCAATGTCTGAGTCCGTCTCGTCTCCAGGCGGCTGTTCGGCAGCGATGCCGGCTTTTATGAAAGCTCGGATGACGTTTACAGCAGAACCCTTAGCCCAGGCCTCCACAATCCATTCACAGACGGTGGCGTAGCTCTGCCTCCGTGTTTTAGTAAACGTGTGTTCGCCGTCTATCATCCATCGCTCCCACGCCGCCTGCGACTTTACTTTAAACGCCCTGTTTACACCAATGTCCAGCGGTCGGAGTTCTTTATTTAAACCCAGAATGACGGCAAGCTACGAAATAATTTTCTTCACTTCTGTGAGATGAGCGCGGACGGTGATGTGTGGAAAAAACCACCTGGTCGCACAATAATACTTTTATTGATTTTGAAACTCAGTACACGTATAAGGCGCACCGGATTATAAGGCGCACGTCTGATTTCTGGGAAAATTTTAGGCTTTTAGGTGCGCCTTATAGTCCGGAAAATACGGTATTTATTTTAGGCTTTTTAGGTGCGCCTTATAGTCCGGAAAATACGGTATTTATTTCTTTCATTCTTTCATTGGTCCCTTTTACTCTGTTCTAATAGTCAGTAAACCCAAATAGTAGCACCACAGAGCAGGTATTGTTTGGTTGGTGAATTATTCCTATCCCAGCAGTGTCAGTGAGGTGTTCAAATAAAACTACAGCAGCACTGCTGCACTAATACCACCTCACCACATCAGTGTGACTGCAGAACTGACAGTAAACAATCCACCACCCAAATGATACCTGTTTTGTGATGCTTCTGACCAACAGAGAACCAACAGAACACAGATGGACTACAGTCTGTAGTCCAGCTATATGGTATGTGGACGAAATGGACAATGTAGCACGAAGGGGGCGTGTCCAAACTTTTGACTGACGTTTGAGTGTTTACGCCTTTTGTTTATTGATCAAACAGTACAAAGACCTGAGGTGCTGTAGTGTAAACTCGAGGTCTGTGTGTTACTCCTATGCAGAGTTGACTGTTTTTATTTTAGATTTTTATTTTTGATGTTTATATATAAACCTCCTGACCTCTTCTGTTTAGGTTGACGTTCTTCATTTGTTCAGTGGGCTTCACCTCACCTATGCTTTTTGACGAGAGGAAGTACCCCTACCACCTAATGCTGCAGAAATTCTTCTGCTCTGGAGGCCACGATGCCCTGTTTGAGTAAGTAGCAGGACATCTGTTGACGTCGGCGTCGTAATGCCACTCGGTGGTGCTCTCACTGCTGTACTGTCCTCCTGCAAGGTCAGTGTGCTGCATCTCATTCATCCTAAATGAGAGAGCAGTCACCTGCACACGGCATGCCCACGAGGATGGAGTCCATCGCTGCATTGGGTTTGGTTTGGGGGTTACCACAAATCCAAAAATCTCAACCACTAAAATAGAACCTAAAAATGTAGAGAAGACGCCACTAAACTAAAATAAAAAACCTAATGCAGATTTAATACATCCATCCATCCATTATCTGCCACTTTATCATCTATTAGGGTTGCGGGGGGGGGGGGGGTTTCCACATGCCCATCCAGGGGAGAACGTTTCGGGCGCTGGGCAGATGCACCCAGGACAGGGCGCCAATCTACCGCTGGGCACACACTCACGCGCACAAACACACTCTATATGGGGCGATTTGGAGAACTCGATTGACTAGATCCATGTTTTGGACTGTGGGAGGAAACCGGAGAATCCGGAGCAAACCCACGTGCACACGGGGAGAACATGAAAACTCCACCCACATGGGGAATCGAACCGGGAATCCCTAGTTCTGAAAGGAGAACATGCTAAACCACTAAGCCACCGTGCCACCAGAATTACGTTTTGCCATTTATAAATGTCCTCTGCTAAATTAAGAACAGGTTATTGGGACCCACCTCTCTCCAGATGTTTCGTTCAGTCTCATCGCTGCTCTTAGCTCCACCCGTTATATTTTCATTGGTTGAAATGTGATGTGATGTCATGTGTGCAGTAATCACTGTTCTGCTCTGCTTTGCTCTTCAGGACTTTTAACTGGGCTCTGTCCATGGGAGGGAAGGTGCCGGTGTGTGAGGGCCTGGAACATTCAGAGCTTCCTGATGGGACGGGAGAGTTTCTGGATGCCTGGCTGATGCTGGTGGAGAAGTTGGTGAACCCCAGCACAGTACTGGACTCCCCCCATTCACTGCCTGCTAAAGTGCCCGGTGCTACGTCCACCGCTCCGCAGTTCAGTGCCCTGCGCTTCCTCATCGTCACCCAGAAGGTGGGGACTGGTTCTCGAATGCTTAGCCTGAACGGTTTGAGGAAGTTATTTTCCTGTCATAAGTTGTTTTTAGAATCCCCATCTGGGTGGAGTTTCCATGTTCTCCCTGTGTCTGCGTGGGTTTCCTCCGGGTTCTCAGTTTCCTCCCACCGTCCAAAAACATGGATCAAGTCCATTGAATTCTCCAAAATTGCCCCATACAGTATAGTGTGAGTGAGTGTGTGCCCAGCGATGGATTGGCACCCTGTCCTGGGTGTATCTGCCCAGTGCCCGAAACATTCTCCCCTGGATGGGCATGGGGACCCTAATAGAGGATAAAGCGGGAGATGATGGATGGATGGATAGTCTCAGGGTTCGGCAGTCATTTGGCTGAAGGTGACAGATTATTGTTAATACTTCAGTGTTTTCTCACAACATGCCGTCTCTACCTGCAGGCTGCTTTTAACTGCATCCGCAGCCTGTGGAACCGCAAACCGTTGAAGGTTTACGGAGGCCGAATGGCCGAGTCCATGCTGGCAATCCTCTGCCACATTCTGCGTGGAGAGCCAGTCATTCAAGAGCGGCTGACCAAGGAGAGAGAGGGTTCCGCCCGTGCTGACGAGGACGCCGGCACCGCGGCGCCCACCGTGACGAGCGCCGTTCCAGCGCTGGGTAGCGCCGTCAGCGATGGGGCTCCTTCATCTGCCGTGAGCGCGTCCACAGCCGGAGGTTCCACCGAAGACGTGGCCAGCACCGCAGCGCGCAGGGGCTCACAAGTCAACTATGCACAACTCACTCAGGTACCGGGATGTGGGGGCTTCCCTCGGGTTCGAATGACTGCTCTGGGAGTGTGGATGCACATATGTTCAGTTTCTATTCTGGGTCCTATCCCGAGACTCCCGAGGTTTGGTGAGGACAAATAGCCGTCAATCCCTTATAAAGATAAAATGCACAAACCAGCATTTGGTTCCAACTCCTATGTTTTTGCCATATCCTATAATTTTCCTCAAGATGCTGCCGCTGGACGGCACGGTGGCTTAGTGGTTTAGCATGTTCTCCTCTCAGCACTAGGCATTCCCGGTTTGAATCCCCATCTGGGTGGAGTTTCCATGTTCTCCCCGTGTCTGCGTGGTTTTCCTCTGGGTTCTCTGGTTTCCCCCCACAGTCCAAAAACATGGATCAAGTCAATTGAGTTCTCCAAATTGCCCCATATAGAGTGTTTGTGTGAGCGAGTATGTGCCCAGTGATAGATTGGCACCCTTTCCTGGGTGTATCTACCCAGCGCCTGAAACGTTCTCCCCTGGATGGGCATGGGGAACCCCACCGTGACCCTAATAGAGGATAAAGTGGAAGATAATGAGTATATGAAAGTAGTTTCATGTGAATATCCTCCTGTGACCTCATGTGATCCACTCTGTTCTGCACAGCTGATGGATATGGGCTTCTCCAGAGAGCATGCGATGGAGGCCCTGCTCAACACCACCACCATGGAGCAGGCCACTGAGTATCTTCTCACTCACCCTCCCCCATTGCTGGGTACCGCTGTCAGGGTACGAGATCCCAATGTCAGTGAATGTCTCTTTACATTTAGTACATACTGATTAGCAGGGATCTGATGCTCACTTTGGCTTCTTCCACTAAAGGAATTCACCATGTCTGAAGAGGACCAGATGATGAGGGCCATTGCCATGTCTTTGGGTCAGGATGTCAGCATGGAGCAGCGCTCGGATTCTCCTGAGGTCTGCACACGGACTTTGCATTCATTCATATGGATTGGGTTTGTTGCAGACTGGGAACTAACAATGTTCTGGTTTGTGAGGTTGTGTTCAGCACCACCTTAATATAAATGTAAAATTAATCTTAAATGTATATTTTTTTAAAAATAAGATTCCAGGACTGCGGCACGGTGGCTTAGTGGTTTAGCATGTTCGCCTCTCAGCGCTAGGGATTCCCGGTTCAAATCCCCATCTGGGTGGAGTTTCCATGTTCTCCCCGTGTCTGTGTGGGTTTCCTCCGGGTTCTCCGGTTTCCTCCCACAGTCCAAAAACATGGATCAAGTCAATTATGTTCTCCAAATTGCCCCATATAGAGTGTGTTTGTGTGAGTGAGTGTGTGCCCACCAATAGATTGGTGTCCTGTCCTGGATGTATCTGCCCAGCGCCCGAAATGTTCTCCTCTGGATGGGCATGGGGACACCCCCCCCCCCCCGCCGCGACCCTAATATAGGATAAATGGAAGATAATGGATGGATGGTATTTTTTTGGTAAAAACAAGATTCCAGGACCAGAAATGTTAAACCAGATGGGCCCCAAATGAAACACAGTTGTATTGTATTACACATAATCTGTCCATTATGCTGTCCCTAGTGGCAAAGAGTGTTTAGCTGGAGTTGTTTACTAATTACTGAACTGTTCACCTGCCTGGTGCCAACAGTCATGCCACAGAGCAAAATCATTAGGATCACAAGTGAAGTATTCATGGTTCATGCTTCTTGTGTTTGAGTCGATGGTGGTGTTCATTTAAAAAGTCTGCAGGTTTCTGTACTAAAGGTACAGAATTTGGTGTAATGCTGAATCACACAAACTAAGATAAGATAAAGATTTATTTGTCCCACAATGAGGAACTTCACATTCTCAGCAGCAGATACATCAGAAGAAATGTGAAAAGGTATCCAGTCATTAGAAGAGAAAAAACTAGGACCTTCACGCTTAATAAACCTCTCCGTGATGCCCCTCATGAGCTCCTCTGTGCTTTGTGTCCACCAGGAGGCCGCGCGCAGGAGAGAGGAGGAAGAGAGGAGGGCGCGGGAGCGCGCCGAGGAGGAGGAGGCTCGGTGTCTGGAGCGGTTTCTGGAGGCCGAGCCATTGGACAGCGCCGACCTCCATGCCTTCACCGACACCATGCTGCCCGGCTGCTTCCACCTGCTGGATGAGCTTCCCGACACGGTTTACCGGCTCTGTGATCTGCTCATGACCGCCATAAAGAGGAACGGACCCGAGTACAGAGATCTGATCCTCCGCCAAGTCGTCAACCAGGTCCGTATGCGGGCTCTGACCGTGCTGTCATTCACTGTCAATACTGACCACTGAAGGGTCTCTGTGACGAGTTATCAGAGTTGTGGCAACCCCTGATAGATGAGGGATTATTGTAGTTGTGGCAACCCCTGATGGGTGATGCAGTATCAGCATTGTCGCAACCCCCAATGCATGGTGGGGGTTTATCCAAATTGTGTCTACCTCTGATAGATGAGGGATTATTGGAGTTGTGGCAACCCCTGATGGGAGATGCAGTATCAGTGTTGTTGCCACCCCCAATGCATGATGAGGGATTATCCAAATTGTGGCAACCTCTGATAAAATGTTAATGGATTAACCCAAGTTGGAGAAGCCCCTGATGAATGGTGAGGGATTATCCAAGTTGTGGCAACCCCTGATGAATAGTGAGGGATTATTGGAGTTGTGGCAACCCCTGATGGGTGATGCAGTACCTGTATTGTCGCAACCCCCAATGCATGGTGAGGGATTATTCAAGTTGTGGCAACCCCTGATAAAATGTTAAGGGGTTTAACCCAAGTTGTAGCAACCCCTGAAGGATGGTGAGGGATTATTGGAGTTGTGGCAACCCCCAATGCATGGTGAGGGATTATCCAAGTTGTGGCAACCCCTGATAAAATGTTCAGGGATTTACTGAAGTTGTAGCAACCCCTGATGGATGGTAAGGGATTATTGGAGTGGCAACACTTTTTTGTCGCTCCAATATGGACACAATTAACACAAAGATTAGATCATTTAAGGATTGATTTACGGATTAATTAATGGTGTATCCGTGGTCTGTGGTGCACATGCAACGTGTTGTTGAGACTGCCCCTCATGGCTGTGTGTTTGGGGGGTAGGTGTGGGAGGCTGCTGACGTGCTGATAAAGGCTGCAGTTCCACTCACCACCAGTGACACGAAGACCGTCTCTGAGTGGACCAGACAGATGGCGACGCTCCCCCAGGCCTCGAACCTGGCCACACGTATCCTGCTCCTCACGCTGCTGTTCGAGGTATTTAAATAACCGAGTCAGCCGCTTCTCTTAACCGTCCTGCTGAACCTGCTCTGAGCTCCTCGGTTCTCTGCCGTTGCAGGAGCTGAAGCTGTCGTGTGCACGCATCGTCGAGAGCAGTGGGGTTCTGAGTGTGTTGATCAAGCTGCTGGAGGTGGTGCAGCCCTGTTTACAGGCTGCCAAGGAGCAGA
Organism: Corydoras maculifer; assembly: GCA_019802435.1. Classification (NCBI taxonomy): domain Eukaryota; kingdom Metazoa; phylum Chordata; class Actinopteri; order Siluriformes; family Callichthyidae; genus Corydoras; species Corydoras maculifer. The sequence continues at coordinate 2,581,727 of JAFMOD010000437.1, forward strand.
AAGACATTCAGACGCCCAAGTGAGTGGCAGCCATGTGGCTGCAGAGGGCGCTGCTGGTATCCAGGGGAGGACGAGCAGCTTGTACTATTGCAGTGATGGATAACGATCAGGAAGCTGGTTTGTGTTTCTCACTGTTGGTTTGTCGTGTTCAGGTGGATCACCCCGGTGCTTTTACTCATCGACTTTTATGAGAAAATGGCCGTTTCCTCGAAGCGACGATCCCAAATGAATAAAGTTAGTACATCTAAATTCTATTGAAGTTTTTCACTTTAAGATTCAAGTCTGATTCGAACCCTGCACTCCTCCTCCTCAGTATCTGCAGCCCAACGGAAATAACTGGCGCTGGTTTGATGACCGTTCAGGAAGGTGGTGCAGCTACAGCGCGAGTAACAACAGCACCATCGACTCAGCCTGGAGGGCAGGAGAGACCAGTGTGCGCTTCACTGCGGGTCGAAGGAGATACACTGTACAGTTCAACACCATGGTTCAGGTAACCGTTTTAATGTATATATATATCCATCCATCATCTTCCACTTTATCCCATATTAGGGTCGCGGTGGGGTTCCCCATGCCCATCCAGGGGAGAATGTTTCGGGCGCTGGGCAGATACATCTATCACTAGGCACACATAATATTGTATCCTTAACCATCTTAGGGAACAGTTTTTTGTGGGATTAGTGTAGTTGTGGCAACCTCTGTTTATAGGAATATAGTAGTTATAACATCCTGGGTGGGCGTGGTTTAGTGTTCTGCATGTTCTCCTCTCAGCACTAGAGATTCCCGGTTTGAATCCCCATCTGGGTGGAGTTTCCATGTTCTCCCCGTGTCCGCGTGGGTTTCCTCCGGGTTCTCCGGGTTCCTCCCACAGTCCAAAAACATGGATCTAGTCAATTGAGTTCTCCAAATTGCCCCATATAGAGTGTGTGTGAGTGTGTGCCCAGCGATGGATTGGCGGCCTGTCCTGGGTGTATCTGTATAGGATAAAGCGGGAGATAATGGATGGATAAATGAATGAACATCCTGTGCTTATGAGGAATTATTTTTGTGGATTATAATAGTTGTGGGAAAAGCTGTTTGTGAGATTATTAAGGGGACGTCTGTATGTGGGATTGTAGTAGTTATGGCAACCGCTGTTTGCGCTTAAATTTAAATCGTTTGTATCGGAGTGAAACCTCATTCCCCCCCCCACTCTGTGCTGCAGGTGAACGAGGAGACGGGGAACAGGCGACCCGTGATGCTGACGGTGCAGAGAGTTCCTCGCACTCCCAAACCCACCAAATCAAACTCGGCGGCCGACTCCGAACGTGACGATGAGCAGAGAGCGAAGACCGAGGAGACGGCGGGAGACCGAGGTCAGTGTCCCGCTGAATCCCAGCTCCGTATCGCCGCGTCCAACCCGTCATATTTAATTCCTTCATCCACCTCCGCAGACCAGACCTACCTCACCTTGGAGTTGTATCCTCCGAAAGAGGAGGCAGAGCAGAAGGAGACCTCCTCGTCGGCGCCCCCACCTGCCACTCCTCCTCAGGACACCTCCTCGGTGTCGGGGGGCATCGTGGTGCAGGGGCTGACGGAGGAGATGACCACGGTTCTGATCCGCGCCTGTGTCAGTATGATCAGCGTTCCCGTGGACCCGGACACCCTGCACGCCACCCTGCGCCTGTGTCTGCGCCTCACCCGCGTCCACCACTACGCCAAGATGTTCGCCGAGCTGAAGAGCACGCGCATGATCCTGGGCCTGACGCAGAGCTCCGGCTTCAACGGCTTCACGCCGCTCGTCACCCTGCTCTTCCGTCACATCATCGAGGATCCGGCGACCCTCCGCCACACCATGGAGAAGGTGCAGTAATCACACATTATTCATTCATTCATTATCTTCCTATTTATCATTTATTAGGGTCGCGGGGGGGGGGGGATTCCCATCCAGGGGAGAACATCTCGAGCGCTGGGCAGATACACCCAGGACAGGACGCCAATCTATCGCTGGGCACACACTCACTTACACACAGACACACTCTATATGGGGCATTTTGGAGAACTCAATTGACTTAATGTTTTTGGACTGTGGGAGGAAACCGGAGAACCTGGAGGAAACCCACACAGACACGGGGAGAACATGGAAACTCCACCCAGATAGGGATTCGAACCAGGAATCCCTAGTGCTGAGAGGAGAACATGCTAAACCACTAAGCCACCGTGCCAACTAATCATGCATTATACCAATGATTTTAGGGCGGAGACGTGGACTGAAGTATCAAGTATTTTTTATTTGTCATTCCACAATATAAAGCACAGTACAGTATATGTGGAACGAGACAGCGCCCCCCAGGAACAAGGTGCTACACATAACAGCTAACAAAAAGTGCACATGTGCAAACACAAGGATTACAATAAATACAGGACGATACACAGCACAGTAAATAATAAACATTCAAGTAATGAACAATCCCCCCCCCCCAAGTAAACATTCAAATAATGAACAAGAAACATTCAAGTAATGATGAAGTAAACCCTGAGTTTGGTTATTGTCAGTTAACATTTAGAACAGTGCTTGTGAAATGCTGAAATGGAGAATGCTTCCTTGTGCAGGTGGTTCGATCGGCGGTGACCAGTGGAGCAGGAAGCACCACCTCGGGTGTTGTGTCCGGTAGTTTGGGTTCGCGTGAGATCAACTACATCCTGCGTGTGCTCGGACCGGCGGCCTGCCGTAACCCCGAGGTCTTCACTGAAACCGCCAACAGCTGTGTGCGGATCGCCCTCCCTGCACCTAGAGGGGCTGGAACAGGTACCAAAGGTTTATCTGAGAGTTTATATACTTCTGCTTTTCCCTATTTGCCCCATAAGGGGGTGCAGCCCAAAAACAGAGTGGGTAATAAGACTCTGAGAGGTGATTTCATGGTGGAAGTGAGAGATTGCTTTTACTGTGAGCATCGATTGAACATCCATCCATTATCTCCCACTTTATCCTCTATTAAGGTCGCGGGGGGGGGTCCCCATGCCCATCCAGGGGAGAATGTCTTGGGCACTGGACAGATACACCCAGGACAGGGCGCCAATCCATCGCTGGGCACACACTCACTCACACAGACACACTCTATATGGGGCAATTTGGAGAACTCAATTCACCTTGATCCATGTTTTTGGACTGTGGGAGGAAACCGGAGAACCCGGAGGAAATCACGCGGACACGGGGAGAACATGGAAACTCCACCTAGATGGGGATTCGAACCGGAAATGCCTAGCGCTGAGAGGAGAACATGCTAAACCACTAAGGCACCGTGCCGCCCCAGATTGAACGTCGCTCTCCTTTAACTTTAGGATTGTTATCTTTTTGAAGTTTGATGCCGTCGTCATCAGAATAACACCATCGTAACCCTTTCAGCTTCAGATGACGAGTTTGAGAACTTCAGAATTAAGGGTCCCAATGCTGTGCAGTTGGTCAAGACTACGCCTCTGAAGCTCTCTCCACTGCCCCAGATCCCCGAAACCATCAGAGAGGTTATCTACGACATGCTCAATGCCCTGGCAGCGTACCACGCCCCCGAAGAGGGTAAGGAAAAAAAAAAAAAGCTTTTTATTTGTCTTTGCTTTCAATCGTCCTCATTACGTGCGTCGCTCCGCTCTGTAGCAGAGAAAGCAGAGGAGAGCAGAGCGGTCACCGTGCCGGGGAGTCAGGACCTCTGCCAGATTCTGCAGGACGTCGGCGATGACGTCTATCAACAGTACAGACTCACACGACAGGGCAGTGACTTCGACTCCCAGTCGGCTTTTCCCATTAATGTAAGTCAGACTTTTCTTAGTTTGGGTTTGGGTTAGAGGTTTAGGGTTCTGGGGCTTTAGGGTTGGAGTTACAATGTTATGAGTTATGTTATGTTAAAGCAGTGCTTCTCAAATAGTGGGGGTCGCAGTGCGGTGTGGGGGGGGGCGCATAACAAGAAATCACAGAGCAAGTGATATTAAGTGTACTGCACAAACACTCAAGAGACAACATGGAGAAATATTTAACAGGGACGGTGGAGAGAGACGAAGATAATGAGACAACAGAAGTCAACCGAAAAGTAAATGTGGAAGTGTATGTAGTGCCTGGCTTCACTGTAACTGAGGTGGGAGACAAGGAAAGACTGGTGTGTCTGCTGTGTCTTAAAAAGTTGGCAGCGCACAGTATGAAGCCAAATAAATGAAGGCGTCACTTAAAGACATTACACCTGATCACGCTGATAACCGCTTGAGTTCTTTAATCGAAAACGTGAAGCTAATTCAGAAAAGCTGAGCTGCAAAACGGGCATGTTGGAGACATTACTTCTAACTTCCTCATTTTGAGAGATAAATATATAAAACAACACAAATTGTTGTATTCATTTTAGTTTTGTAGGTTAGTCTTAAATAAATTGTGCTCCTGAATATTAATTTAAATTTCTTATTATTTATTGATTTTATTTCATTTCATTTTTCAGTATCAAATCCCAGTCAGTTAAAAAAATGTTTCTAGTTTAAAAACAAAGTTAATAAAATTTGTTCTAAGTTGATCCATATTTCTTTCTTTGTTTTCTTTATTGTTAATAAGGATACGTTGTTATAAAAGAGGTGACTAATTTATAGACAAATCATACTACAGTGGGCGTGTAAAGGCTCATTTATGCTCAACGTTAAAGTACGGAGTTTCGTCCGTACTCTGCGTTCATTTCGTACGTAATTTGCACGTTTTCTGAAAGCTTGCGGATGCGGACAGGACGGAGCAATACCACTGGAAACCGTGGGGGCAGTGCATGATGCGACCACTTCCATATGTACACGAAGAAGAAGAAAAACATGGCGGAACTTTTTGAAGACGGGTTGTGCGAGTTGGTGCACAATTTTAATCATTTATATGATGTTACTTCGCCGGGGCACAGGGACAAACAGTTGTTACAAAACAGCTGGACATTGGAAAGGAATTAAAAATCCGAAAGTATTGGAAATTTCCCTCATTGGGCGGAAAAGTGAATAAAATTCTCCATCCAAATGTCGCGACCTGTTCAGTGGCCTCACAGACCACCGCCGTCTAGAACGCTGCCTTTTTTGTCGTTTTTGCAGTATGTACAAAATCACAAGTTGCTCCACCGTCGCCATGTTTGATTTTTACTCTAAACTGCCCTCTAATGGATGTAGTAATCAACGGAGGAAGTATGTGGGCAGTAACTGTTATTACGCATGAAGCGCACGCACACATTTCCGTACGCAGAGGGAGTATAAATGAGGCTTAAAAATACTTTTTCATCCCATTTTGTCATGGGTGAGGGGGCAGGTGAGGTGAGTGTGCATGCGTGTGGGGGGGGGGGCACAATGTTTTCTTCTTTCTTAGGTGGGCTTAACAGAAAATAATTGAGAATCACTGTGTTAAAGGGTTGGGCACTAATAGTAAATTCACAACCCCAAGTAATGTTTGGGGGCGGAACAGATGGTAGGAGGTGATGTGAGGCCTGGGGTTCATTCTAGAAGAAGATAAACAGTCCTACATCTGCAGACCATCAACCAATAAGCTTTCTTTAAATGAGTATAACATCTCATTAGCATAGAATAATAAAACACTCCAGATCAGAACGGTTGGGAGGTTCTAGATTCAGAAAAGAGTCTGCGTTTCCTTAAATGCTGACTAGTGTTTTGTTTTTTTTTAGACTCAGGTCTTTGCAGCGGATGGGGCAGTTGCAGAATCCTCTCAGTCTGGAACACCTCAGGGAGAAGGTAAGGATTCTAACTTCACCTCTATACTGCCCTCTAATGGCCACACTAACAGCTGTTCTGATCATAACAGAATTATTAGTATTAATTTAATTTCTTGCTTGATTTTTTAAAAGTCTTTTAAGCTCCTTTGCTTTGATTTCTGCATCTCCTGACTCCTTCTTGCCCCTTTCCTCAGCTTCTACCCCTGAAGAAATTCGGGAGGAGAAAAAGGAGCAGGAGGGTGAAAGAGGAGCCACCTCGGAGGAGAGTAAAGCGGCGAAGGCCAAAGCCAGCAAACCGCTGATGCCCGTCTCCACCATCCTGCGTTTGCTGGCGGAGTTGGTGCGCTCCTATGTGGGCATCGCCACGCTCATCGCCAACTACACCTACACCGCCGGCCAGTCTGAGCTCATTAAAGAGGTGTGTGTGGTGTGTGTGTATGTGTGTGTGTATGTGTGTGTGTATGGGTGTGTGT
>JAFMOD010000437.1:2589068-2615717 GCA_019802435.1 Corydoras maculifer
CTCTCTCTCTCTCTCTCTCTCTCTCTCTCTCTCTCTCTCTCCCTCTCTTTCTCTCTCTCTTTCTCTCTCTCCCGCTCTTTCTCTTCCGCTCTCTCTCTCTATCTCCCACTCGCTCTATCTCTTTCTCTCCCGCTCTCTCTCTTTCTCTCCCGCTCTCTCTCTATCTCTTTCTCTCCCGCTCTCTCTCTATCTCTTTCTCTCCCGCTCTCTCTCCCTCTCCTTCTCCTGCTCTCTCTCTCCCTCTCTTTCTCCTGCTCTCTCTCTCCCTCTCTTTCTCTCCCTCTCTTCCCCCCCTCTCTCTCACTCCCACTCTCTTTCCCACCGTCTCTCCCACTCTCTCACTCTCTTCCTTCCCCCCTGTCTCTCCTTTCTCTTCTTTTCTCTCTCACTCTTTCTGTCTCTGTTGCTCTCTCTTTCTCACTCTCTCACAGCAACGTCTGCCAATCATGAAGAACTGTGAGCTCATGTATTCGGGGGGGGGGCCGGGGGGTGTTACACCCCACCCAGACCATCATGAGTTCTAATAAAAGGTTGAATTTGACCAGCCGTACATGCTTTACAACCGTTGTCCTCTCTGATTGGTCAGTTGTAAGAGGTTTATTTTGAATGTATTTAGGAGTTGGTCAGTAAGGGGTTCAGGCCAGACTTCATGGAGGTTCTTGTGGGATCTTAACACTCTGATGTATCATGCTCTTGTTGCTTGCAGCCCTAACATGGCGAACACTGTAAACGCAGCACTGAAGCCTCTGGAGACTCTGTCACGAATCGTCAACCAGCCCAGCAGCCTGTTCGGCGGGAAAGGGGGCTCCAGCAAAAACAAAACGGAGCATGACGCAGTGGGCACAGCCAGGGACAACAGCAGCAACACACAGGGACAAGGTAACGCAGTTTCATTTATATTATTTATTTATTCATTCATCAGCTTCCACTTTATCCTCTATTAGGGTCGTGGGGGGGGTTCCCCATGCCCATCCAGGGGAGAACCTTTCAGGCGCTGGGCAGATACACCCAGGACAGGGTGCCAATCTATCACTGGGCACACACTCACTCACACACATACACTCTATATGGGGCAATTTGTAGAACTCCGGGAGGAACCCGGAGGAAACCCACGTGGACACGGAGAGAACATGGAAACTCCACCCAGATGGGGATTGGAACCGGGAATCCGTAGCACTGAGACGAACGTGCTAACCACTAAGCCACCGTGCCGCGTTAATGTTATTTATGAATTGTATAAATAATAATAATAATGTTTCTAACGTAAGTGGGGAATAAGGCTGGAGCCTCTGTCATCGATGCTGATGTCACGTAGCCTTCACGAGTCTGTCTCTGTACAGGAGAGGCTGGTGAGGCTGAGCCGGCTGAAAACCACCAGGTACAGGCCACAGACGGAGACCTGATGGACGGAGAGGCAGAAGGAGACACGGTGGTCATCGCCGGGCAGCCGGAGGTCCTGAGCACTCAGGCTATGCAGGTACACAGATGGCCTTCAGTCAGCTCCGAATAAACAGCAGCTGATCCGAGAGGACGTTCGGATGTCCAGATGAAGGGACTCACTCACATGCCGTGTGATTCATCTGTGTAGGTGGAGAACGAGTTGGTGGATTTAATAGATGAACTTTTAGACCGGGATCCTGGCACGGTGAACAGCACCATCATCGGTGAGCACTTCAGGTCCTCAGTCATTCAGAACGAGGGGGGTGTAGAGAGCGAGGGTACTGGACATGGAGCTTTTGTTTAGTCTCTCTCTCTCTCTCTCTCTCTCATCAGTGGGGCGATCTGGAGATGAAGAATCTCAGGAGGATGTGTTAATGGATGAAGCTCCGTCCAATATGAGTCAGGCGTCTACGCTGCAGGCCAACAGAGAAGGTGGGAGTCTTATTTTCAATTAGCAGTGACATCAGCTGTATTCATACTGTATTCCCATTGTACGGTCAGTACGGTCAGTGGTAACTTTATTAGGTGCAGCTTCGTGTGCACACCCTCATTGTTGAACTCTAACTGTGATGCATGCTTACAACTGAGCTGAAACAGACATACATGCATTTACATTTGGTCATTCATCAGACGCTTTTATCCAAAGCGACTTACAAGGTGAGCACAGGGTTCATCACAACATCCCTGCAGCAATGAGGGTTAAGGGTCTTGCTCAAGGACCCACATTGGTAACTTTAGAACCCCCAACCTTCAGATTGATAGCCCAACATCCTAACCACTGAGCTACCGCTCCCTTATAACGGGAGGGTCTACGAAACTACTTTAGAAACGTGCTACATTATTTTTTTTACCGCTGCATACAGTTAATAAGCTCAGTGTATATTTGTCTTAACTTTTAAATAAACTTGCTGGACAAAAAAGGTCACCACCTGCATGTACCGTTGATCTGGAGTTCAGGTTCTGTGTTCAGCAACATCATGTGTCCGTAAAATAAGGTCAGCTGACCTGACGACACTGTCATGTTCCAAAATGACAGTGTCCAGATTAATCAAGCTCAAACTGTGAGAGAGTGGTTCAGGGAGCATGAGACTTCAGTGGTCACCACAGTCCAGACCTGAACCCACTGAAAATCTTTGGGATGTGCTGGAGAAGACTTAATGCAGTGGTACAAATGTCCATCATTACCAGATCTGGGGGGGGGGGGGATCTGTTGGACATTAAGGCTTGTGGAGACGATGCCACAGCAAATTCAGTGTGCTGTATTTAAAACTAGAGATGGTCTAACCATACAATGTCCTTTATTTGGTCGACGACAATAAACGCGTTCAGCTCAGATGAACTGATGACACAGACGATCTGAATGCGGTCTCATTCGCAGTTCATGTCCGGTGTCTTCAGTCTCATTCTCTTCTTGACCCCAGACGTCTGTTTTCTTGTTCGTCGTTGATTTGTATTAGATTCTATGAACATCCTGGAGCCGGAGGACGAGGAGCACACTCAGGAGGAAGACTCCAGTGGAAGTAATGAGGATGAGGACAGCCAGGATGAGGAGGAGGAAGAGGAGGAGGAAGAAGAGGAGGATCCTGTAAGGGCTTTGAAGACGTTTGTTTAATGAAAACACGGTGGATTTGTTTTATTATTTTTTCTCACCTTCATCACTGCCTTTTACCAGGATGACGAGGAGGGAGATGAGGACGACGATGATGAAGGCTCGGAGATGGAACTGGATGAAGACTTCCCCGACATCAACGCCGCCCCGCATATCCGATTCGAGAGATTCGACCGAGACGACGACCTCATCATCGAGTTCGACAACATGTTCTCTAATTCGGGTGAGTTGCGTGTTGAGGGTTTTATTTGGGAGTGGACGTCTCCACGGTGGGTTCTAAGAGCGCTGCTGTTCTCTCTTTATTTTTTAGCTGATATCCCCCCGTCCCCAGGAAACATTCCCAGTTCTCACCCTCTGATGGTGCGTCACGCCGACCACGGCTCCCTCACTCTGGGGGGAACGGGAACCAGCAGCCGCCTGGCTCAGGGAATGGGTCGCAGCCAGCGCACTCTTCGTCAGCTGACCGCCAACACGGGCCACACCATTCACGTGCATTATCCCGGCAACCGGCAGCCCAACCCGCCCCTGATCCTGCAGAGGTGAGCAGTTCCATCGTCTTTACATCGTGATTTAAAACCCTTTGAGCTGTGGTGATATTTGTGATGAATTACCGTATTTTCCGGACTATGAGGTGCACCTAAAAGCCTAAAATTCTCCCAGAAATCGGACGTGCGCCTTATAATCCGGTGCGCCTTATACGTGTACTGAGTTCCAAAATCTATAAACGTATTGTTGTGCGACCGGGTGGTTTCGTGAAACGCCGAAATTAATTCGGAAAATTAGTTCGGAGCTTGCCGTCATTCTGGGAGGATTAAATAAAGAACTCCGACCGCTGGACATTGGCCTAAACAGGGCGTTTAAAGTAAAGTTGCGGGTGGCGTGGAAGCGATAGATAGACGGCGAACACACGTTTACTAAAACACGGAGGCAGAGTTACGCCACCGTCTGTGAATGGATTGTGGAGGCCTGGGCTAAGGGTTCTGCTGTAAACGTCATCCGAGCTTTCATAAAAGCCGGCATCGCTGCTGAACAGCCTGGAGACGAGACGGACTCAGACATTGATGAGAGGGAACCCGGAGTGCTCGATAGTAAAACAGCTTTTTAATTCAGACACAGAAGACGAGGACGTTGATGGATTTGTGGGAGAAGAGGATTAAAATAATGTGTGTTTTATCAAGTAGTAGAATAAACTTCAATTATAAATCAGCGTTTTGCATCCTTTACTTTTCTTGTAGATCGTATGTTTTAGCAAGTGCCTTATAATACACTGCCGTACAGAATAAGTACCGTACAGAAATAGAGTCCGTAATTAAGAATGCGCCTTATAGTACGGTGCACCTTATACGTGGGTCAAATACAGAAACAGACCCATAGCCTTTTGGTCCTGAAAATACTGTACTTGTGCGGTCGATCATGAATGAGTCTTTATTCTCGCAGGTTGCTCGGACCCAGTGCTGCCGCTGACATCCTGCAGCTGTCCAGCTCTCTGCCGCTGCAGTCCCGCGGCCGCGCCCGGCTGCTGGTGGGAAACGAGGACGTGCACATCATCGCACGCTCCGACGACGAGCTGCTGGACGACTTCTTCCACGAGCAGAGCAGCGCTGGAGGGCAGGCTGGTGAGTCTGCGCAGACGCTCGTCTTCCCTGAAGAAAGCTAAACTGGATCATGTGATCTGACTTTCACTCGCTTTGTTTGCAGGAACTCTGTCCAGCATTCCAACAGCCCTCACCCGATGGACCGACGAGTGCAAAGTGCTGGATGCAGAGAGCATGCACGACTGTGTTGCAGGTAACATCACACACACACACACACACACACACACACACACGTTATTAATGTACATGTAAAAGTGTGTGTGCATGTGTTTAAGTCTATCGTCTCTTTTTTGTGCTTCAGTGGTGAAGGTGCCCATCCTGCAGCATTTGGAAAGTTTGCGAGACGAGGAGCTGGAGGAGCGCCGGGAGAAGAGACGGCGACAGGTGGCTGAGGAGGAGGAGGCCAAGCAGAATGAGAGGAGCACCTCTACTGGAGAGGAGAACAGGGACCCCACACTGCAGGTTAGTAAGACGATGAAGACCCAGATTGGAACAGCTTGTTTGAGTCGAGGGCGGCACGGTGGCTTAGTGGTTAGCATGTTCTCCTCTCAGCACTAGGGATTCCTGGTTCGAATTCCCATCTGGGTGGAGTTTCCATGCTCACCACGTGTCCGTGTAGGTTTGCTCCGGGTTTTCCGGTTTCCTCCCACAGTCCAAAAACATGGATCAAGTCAATTGAGTTCTCCAAATTGCCCCATGTAGAGTGTGTATGTGTGATTGAGTGTGTGCCCAGCGATGGATTGGCGCTCTGTCCTTAGTGTATCTGCCCAGCGCCTGAAACGTTTTCCCCTGGATGGGCATGGAGAACCCCCCACCGCCCCCCCGCGACCCTAATAGAGGATAAAGCGCAAGATAATTAATGAATAAATGTTTGAGTTGCGTGAGGCGGTGCGACTTTCTATGTATTATTCATTCATTATCTTCCACTTTATCCTCTATTAGGGTCGGGGAGGGGAGGGTTCCCCATGCCTGTCCATCGGAGAAGGTTTCGGGCGCTGGGCAGATACACCCAGGACAGGGCGCCAATCTATTACACACTATGGGCACACACTCACTCACACACACACTCTATATGGAGCAATTTGAAGAATTCAATTTACTTAATCCATGTTTTTGGACTGTGGGAGGAAACCGGAGAACCCGGAGGAAACCCACGCGGACACGGGGAGAACATGCAAACCCCACCCAGATGGGGAATTAAACTGGGAATCCCTAGCGCTGAGAGGAGAATGTGCTGACCGCTAAACCACCTGTATGTCTGTATGTATTATTGATATCTGTATTAAATGGTATTTATTTTTTGATTGTTTCACAGGGTTCTGCCGTTGGAACGGTGAATGGCGTGGCTGAGACTTTAGCAGGTACTCCTCTTGGTTGGATTCCTTAATCACAGCCGTCTCTCCTGCTCTAGTCCAGCGAGGCAGTTGAGGACGTGCCGGTCTGAGCTGTGTGCTGTGGGCTGAGGTAGTAGTTTGTATAGTTTTAGGATCACACCAGATCTGGGAGATAACTATACAGTCTACTGTCTTTCTCACGGTATCCACTGATCCACCGTGAGGCGCTGTGCTGTCCCTCTGTGATTACAGTTCATGTTGTGTATGTGAAGGAGGTGGCGCCAGAGTTTATACAGTGATCACAACAACCAGCATTTAAGTAAAAAGTCCACAATTCAGGTGGATGAAGTTTTGTGTGTTGGTGATTTTGTCAGTGAGGTGGTGGTGCTGTGCTGTGGTGAGGTAGTAAGTTGTGTTGTTGGGGATCAAGATAGCGTGGCCCTCGAAGGAGATAACTATACAACTTACTGCCTTCCATATTGCAGCTCTAAAGCCCCGGTTCTAATCCACAACGCTGTAATTACCCCAGGGTTGAGTTTCACCGTCAGTCAATGCGTCTGGATTCTCATCACTTCCTCTCTTGACCAGCAGAGGGCGAGCGAGTCCAGGGTGGAGCCTCCTCCTGTCTGGATCCACCCCGTGTCTCTGAGGGCTTCCTCACGGCGCCGCCTTCAGGAGAGGTCACCCCCACCGCCCCTCACGAGCAGGCCCTCGTCTCCCTGGAGACGGCCATCACTCAGCAGGTCCATCAGCCCATCACCGAAATTCTGCTGGCCGACTCGCACGCCGACTCGCTCCGTGTGCTGGAGGGTTTCGTTCCGCAGCTCGCGGCCACCGATCGACCCAACTGTGAAGCGGAGGCCTCGCAGATGGAAATGTCTCCGGCCCCCGCGGGTGCGGACAGAGGGGGGGCGGCTCTGGATGCAGGCAGGGAAGGTAGGAGAACCTACAAAATGCCACAGGACACTTATTTCAGATGATCTGCATTACACCAGCAGAACATGTGGTGTCTTGTTAGATTTCATTCATTCATTATCTTCCGCTTTATCCTCTATTAGGAACGTGGGGGGGTTCCACATGCCCATCCAGGGGAGAACGTTTCGGGCGCTGGGCAGATAGACCCAGGACAAGGCGCCAACCTATCGCTGGGCACACACTCACGCACACACACACTCTATATGATCTATAGGATCCTGTCGACTTGCACTTTTAATTTAAGCAACGGAGGACTAAATTGGGGACAAATGCAACGATAAGGCGCTAGAGATAGGCACTAGAGATTCCCTGTTCGAATCCCCATCTGTGTGGAGTTTCCATGTTCTCCCCGTGTCCGTGTGGGTTTCCTCCGGGTTCTCCGGTTTCCTCCCACAGTCCAAAAACATGGATTAAGTCAATTGAGTTCTCCAAATTGCCCCATATAGAGTGTGTCTGTGTGAGCGAGTGTGTGCCCAGCAATAGATTGGTGTCCTGTCCTGAGTGTATCTGCCCGGCGCCCAAAATGGGCATGGAGGGGCATGGGGAGGATAAAGTGGAAGATAATGAATGGATGAAATCTAACAGACACTTCTGCGTTTGCGTTCATGAATTCTGTATTTCCAACCTGATAATCAGATCCAATGAATCAGTGCACAGATGCTTTATAGATTCTTTAATATCAGGGTTTCAGTCATGTGACCTTCTCTTCCAGTGTCTCTCAGTCCGGATATAGCTGAAGGTTCTGAGCCGGTGCCAGTTGGCGTGTCCCAGCTGGAAGGTTCACCCATGGATACAAGTAGTCCTGCATCTGCAACCCAGGAAGAGTCTGTTCCCAGCTCCGCCCAACCCAATCACATGTCTCAAGAACATTCGGGAAGTGGAGACAGCGTGCTGACCGACCGGCAGACGGATGCTGATACCGGGTGAGTCCACCGATTATTATTCATTATCTCCCGCTTTGTCCTATATTAGGGACGCGGTGGGGGTCCCCATGCCCATCCAGAGGAGAACGTTTTGGGCGCTGGGCAGATACACCCAGGACAGGGGGGGCCCCCCCCCCCCCCCCCCCCCCCCCCCCCCCCCCCCCCCCCCCCCCCCCCCCCCCCCCCCCCCCCCCCCCCCCCCCCCCCCCCCCCCCCCCCCCCCCCCCCACCGATTATTATTATTATTTGTTTATTTTTGGAATATATTTAATTTTTTCATCTGTCTTTATCCTCAGCTCAACGTCTGTGTCCTCTCCCGGTGAGACAATGCCACGGAGTGACAGTGCCGATAGCCAATCCCAGGCCATCCAGGAAGAGCCCCTCCCATCCACCAGCAACGTTGAGGAGGATCCGCTGGCAGGTCAGCCCCTGAACATGTGCCCTTCATTATAATAATGAGACCACGTCGTGATCGGTGTCTCTGCCTGCAGGTATCAGCCTTCCTGAAGGGGTTGACCCCTCGTTTCTTGCTGCCCTGCCTGAGGACATTCGTCGGGAGGTGCTGCAGAACCAGCTGGGCATCAGACCCCCCTCGCGTCCCTCCGTGACCTCCACTCTGGCCCCCTCAGCGTCCTCTGTGTTGGGGACGGGCCACGGCGTCACCGAGGTCAGCCCTGAGTTTCTGGCTGCGCTTCCACCAGCCATTCAGGAGGAGGTGAGCCAACGTCCCCGAGGGTGAGGTTTGAGGTTTTTAAGTGTAAATGTGTGACCGCTGCTTGATGCCGTCTGTCTGCGCAGGTTTTGGCTCAGCAGCGGGCGGAGCAGCAGCGGCGGGACCTCTCCCAGCAGCCTCCAACGGGGGATCAGCCCTTAGACCCGGTCACGTTCATCCAGACGCTGCCCTCTGAGCTGCGCCGCTCGGTCCTGGAGGACATGGAGGACAGCGTGCTGGCCGTCATGCCCCCGGACATCGCGGCCGAGGCGGCGGCGCTCCGCAGGGAGCAGGAGGCTCGTCAGAGGCAGCTAATGCACGAGCGTCTGTTCGGTCACAGCTCCTCGTCGGCGCTCTCAGCCATCCTGCGCTCGCCCGCCTTCACCAGCCGTTTGGGCGGAAACCGCGGCGTGCAGTACACACGACTGGCAGTGCAGAGGGGCGGGACCTTCCAAATGGGCGGTAGCGCCAATCACAACCGGTAAACCTTTATGATGATTCGACTATATGATTGGGGGCTTAGTGGTTAGAGCGTTCGCCTCTCAGCACTATGGATTCAGGTTCGAATCCCCATCTGGGTGGAGCTCCATGTCTTTCCTCCGGGTTCTCCGGTTTCCTCCCACAGTCCAAAAACATGGATCAAGTCAATTGAGTTCTCCAAATTGCCCCATATAGAGTGTCTGTGTGAGTGAGTGTGTGCCCAGCGATGGATTGGCGTCCTGTCCTGGGTGTATCTACCCAGCGCCCGAAACGTTCTCCCCTGGATGGGCATGGGGAACCCCCAAGAGAATGGATGGATGGGTTATGTAGTCTATCTTGCTCTCTACATACTTTGTAAGTCCCCTTGAACAGAGCAGGTATCATTAGGGTGGTGGATGATTCTCAGTACAGGCGGCACGCTGGCTTAGTGGTTAGCACGTTCTCCTCTCAGCTCTAGGGATTCCCGGTTCGAGTTTCCATGTTCTCCCCGTGTCCGCGTGGGTTTCCTCCGGGTTCTCCGGTTTCCTCCCACAGTCCAAAAGAATGGGTCAAGTCAATTGAGTTCTCCAAATTGCCCCATATAGAGTGTGTATGTGTGAGTGAGTGTGTGCACAGTGATAGATTAGCGTGTCTGCTCAGCGCCAAAAACGTTCTCCCCTGGATGGGCACCCTAATAGAGGATAAAGTGGAGGATAATGGGTGGATGGACTCTGTAATTAAATCATTTATATGGAGTCTAGTTTTATTAGTTGTTATTAAATTAAATGCTGAAAAGTTTGCCAGAGCGACTTTTTAAACCTTGTTTTGATTGGTTACTGTGGTGATCATTACCCATCATGTTAGAATGTTAAAAAATGGAAATAAAATGTCATGTGGTCAGTGTAGTTCAGTTTCATGCCTTAAACACTACAAGTCGTTTTTACAAGTCAAAATTGTTTTTATTCCATTAAAACCAGTTTGGGGAAGGCCCCGTTGTGTATTAGTGTGATGGGTGACCCCCAGCTCACTGTCAGGACGTCATGGTAACGGGTTAGTTTTTGATGTCCGTGATGCCGGGCCTCATCCTGGATCTGTTTCTTTATCCTCAGGCCTTCCAGCTCAAACGTGGACTCCCTGCTGCGCCTCCGCGGGCGACTCCTGCTGGACCACGAAGCGCTGTCGTGCCTCCTGGTGTTGCTGTTCGTGGACGAGCCGAAGCTGAACACGAGCCGGCTGCACCGCGTGCTCAGGAACCTGTGCTATCACTCGCAGACGCGTGGCTGGGTGATCCGCAGCCTGCTGTCCATCCTCCAGCGCAGCAGCGAGAGCGAGCTCTGCTTGGAGACGGCCCGGCTGGACGACCCGCGAGGTAAACGAGGTTCAATACAGGGTCAGGCTCCTTCAAGCGCCAGCAAGAGCGGCTCCTCTAACTCGCAGCCGCCCG
The DNA here is from genome assembly GCA_019802435.1 of Corydoras maculifer. Lineage (NCBI taxonomy): Eukaryota > Metazoa > Chordata > Actinopteri > Siluriformes > Callichthyidae > Corydoras > Corydoras maculifer. The sequence goes on from JAFMOD010000437.1 coordinate 2,599,560, forward strand.
TCACCTCCTCCTCAACTTCCCCGTCCTCATTAGAGTTGCTGAACCGGGTGGAGTCGCGCAGCTCCAGTCAGCTGTCCTGGCTCTCCGTGTCCATGGACGCCGCGCTCGGCTGCAGGACCAACATTTTCCAGATCCAGCGGGTCTCGGGCCGGAAGCACACGGAGAGGCACTCGGCCGGCGGTGCCATGAGCGCCCCGAGTCTTGGGGGAGCGGTTTCTGCGACCGGAGGGGGCGTCGGCTGCCCGGGCGGCGGGTCCACGGTGCACATTCACCCGCAGGCTGCCCCTGTGGTCTGTCGACACGTGCTGGACACTCTGATTCAGCTCGCCAAGGTGAGTCTATGTGCACAAGTCGACGTGTGATTAAGTTTTAACTGTAAATTTATTTAACATAAGTTTTGTTTACCCCTCACACACACACACACACACACAGGTGTTCCCCAGTCATTTCACACAGCAGCGTTGTAAGGACCCTCAGTCCTCCTCCTCGGAGCTGGACTCTCGTCTGTGTGGCGGTTCTGCCTCCGCAGCCGGTGCAGGCTGCAGGGCAGGCGGTGCCGTCCAGACCAACTCGTCCAGCAATCCCATCACCGCCTCCTCCACCCACAACTCCCTCAGCGCCTACTCCATCATACCGCAGTCCCTGGGCATCTCCACCGACTTCTGGGACCTTCTGGTCAAGCTGGACAACATGAATGTCAGCCGCAAGGGCAAGGCTTCCATGAAGACCGTGCCTCTCGGGGCTTCCAGCGAGGCCGAGGGGGCGCAGATGAGCCTGGAGGCTTCTCCGCTCGGGCAGCTGATGAACATGCTGTCTCATCCGGTCATCCGCCGTAGCTCCCTGCTGACCGAGAAGCTTCTGCGGCTCCTCTCGCTCATCTCCATCGCCCTGCCGGATAACAAGGCCACTGAGGTACCGGCCGGCCACCCTGTGCCTCAGACGCCCACCTCGGCTGCCGGAGCTCCACCCACGCAGGTCGCCAGTGGAGCGGTGGGTACGGCAAGCAGCCAGAACGCAGTGGCCATACCCCTGCCCCCACAGACACAAGCAGCTCCCTCCGCTTCTGCAGTCGCCACCACCACCACCACCACCACACCTACCACGATATCAGCTGCCACATCTGGTAGGAGTTTGTAAACATCATGGGTATTTTATTATTTCAGTGTTATTTGATTTCTGTAATCTGATATTAATGGTTAAATCAGTTCTTAATGCAGTTAAGCAGAAAGCGGCCGTCAGCAGCACAGACAGCGAAACCAAACTGGCCTCCACTGGACTCACCGAGAAACAGCTGCAGCTCTCAGTAGAGGTTTGTGACTCTTCATGTATCTTCTTTGTCCTCAAAACTGTATTACTGCAGTGATTCTTAATTATTTTCTGTTACGAGCCCCCCCGCTGTGATTTTTTATGTGCCCCCCCATTTAAGAAGCACTGTATTACAGGTGTAGCAACAGTGGAGACACAAATGACACCCTCCGTTCTGCGTTTTCTCTCCACCAGGTGCTTACATCCCACTCATGTTCAGAGGAGGGCTTGGAGGATGCAGCCAACATCCTCCTACAGCTGTCCAGAGGAGACAGCCAGACCAGAGACACTGTGCTTAGGCTGCTGCTCACCGGCGCCCGCCATCTCGGCTACACGCTCTGCAAACAAATCGGTCCGTACGATGACAAATTTAACAAATAGTCTTATAATGCGTTGTATTCAGAAAACCCAGTGTGGTTTTAACTCACTGCCCCGTCCGAATGCTCGCTCAGGCACTTTACTGGCGGAGTTGCGGGAGTATAACCTGGAGCAGCAGAAGAGGGCGCGGACTGACGCTCAGTCTCCTGAAGCCACACATGAAGACCCCTCACTCACCGCACGCCTGAAGGGCAAGATGAGCAGCAGGTGAGCCGGACACATTCAGCCAGATTGTTTTCGAAAGTCCCATCCTGCAGTGTGATGTTTGACCGAATGCAGCCGGACCTTCAGGATTTTCATTCAAGTATTCGAGTGTTTTATTTGTCATTCTACAATATAAAGTACAGTACAGTATATGTGGAACGAGACAGCGTCCCCCAGGAACAAGGTGCTACATATAACAGCTACCACACAACCAACATAAAGTACACATGTGCAAACACAAGGATCACAATAAATACAGGACAGTAAATAATAAACATTCAGTATGGTGTTGAAAGTAAACCCTGAGTTTGGTTATTGTAAGCAGTTAACGTTAAGTGGAGAGGTAACAGTGCTGGTGGCCCCCTAGTGATGTTCCAGGAAGAAAAATGTCCTTGATTTAAAAAATTCTTAAGAGTTTATAATTGTGGCAGTTCTTTATAATGTGCAAAAATTGTGCTAAAGGTGCAAGATGTGCATAAAGGTGTGTTCAGACATGCCAGCAGCGGATATGTTAGTGTTTGGTCAAATTGGCGGCGCGGTAGCTCAGTGGTCAGGGAGTTGGGCTATCAATCTGAAGGTTGGTGGTTCAAATCCCAGGTCCACTAAAGTTACCAATGTGGGTCCCTGAGCAAGACCCTTAACCCTTATTGCTGCAGGGATGTTGTGATTAACCCTGTGCTCACCGCATAAGTCGCTTTGGATAAAAGCATCCAATGACCAGATTTAATGTAAATTGTTCACATTTTACATCAGTAGTCGGGATTAACGGAATCTCTGAATGCTGCAGGTTCGATGCCTCTGAGAGTGTGGTGATCGTCGCGGCTCAGAAGCGAACGCTGGGTGGACGGGAGCTCCAGCTGCCCTGCATGAGCTCCCTCACCTCCAAGACCTCCACACAGAAGTTCTTCTTGCGAGTCCTCCAGGTCATCATACAGCTGAGGGAGGACACGCGGCGTGCCAACAAGAAGGCCAAGCAGACGGGGAGATTAAGTGAGGAAACGCCCGATTAGACCCGCGTGTTGGCTAACGAGCGCCGCTGAACTGTCGCTGCTCTGTTACAGGCTCCACCAGCCTCGGCTCAGCGAGCAGCATTCAGGCTGCGGTTCGGCAGCTGGAGGCCGAAGCGGACGCCATCATTCAGATGGTGAGAGAAGGGCAGCGAGCGCGCCGCCTCCAGCAGGCCCCGCCTCCCTCCACCGCCGTCCCCGCTGCCGCTCCCGCCGCTGCCCCCTCTGCTGCCGGAGTGTCTGGGGCAACCGGCCATGCCACCGGCACTGCTGCAACCAACAACCCTGCCGCCAGTTCAGCCAGCTCTGCCACGGTTAGCATGGGCCGCACTGACAGCAGGCACACTGCTACTCATTACTCACCACCACACACACACACACACACACACAGTCATGAACCTTAATGCATAACATTTAGCATAACTATAAAACTGCTATCTGGTACATCATACTAATAGCTGCATCGTATCCACTGATTTAATTTTCTTTGATTCTTTTTCATCCGAGCGTTTTGTCCTTCATGTCATGGATCTGGAACGTTCTCAGCAGCTCTATGTAGTGATGATGGTATATTATTTAACATAGAAGGTCATACAAACCAGTTCTCTTCCTTTTGCACTAACCAAGTGACAGAACACACTCCGATTGGCCAGCTGAAACAAATACCCCTTTAAGTCCTCTAAACCGTGACTCACTGTAACCTTGCTGCATGTCAGGCCTGAGCGCTTCTGCTCCCGTCCCGCTTCTCTCTGTTGCTTGTTTGTGTGTTCATGGTGTTTTTTTTCTGAGGATGCAAACAGGTTGGTTCTTTGAATCAGCGCTGCATGAAGAATCTGTTGCTCTAATGAAAAATGAAATCAGTTGTTGCCTTGTCTTTTAAAGTTATAAATAATTAGATTATTTTATAATTGATTATTATTAGTATTAATGTTCATAAATAAGCCTTCAGCTATTTAACCCCGTGATTGTTCTGTCAAAAAGTTACTGGTTTAGTCTGAGTATTCGATCTTGCTTGGGTTCAGAACACAGGGTGAACCATAATCCAGCACCCCGTGAGAAATGAGGGTTAAAGGCCTCAGAGACCCATATTGGTAACATCAGCAGACCTGGGATTTGAACCCACAAACTTCAGATTGATGGCCTCACATACTGTAGTTGCAAAACCCTTAACCCTCAGGGGTGTTGCTTCAGTGTTTACTCTGTCAGCTGACTCTGCATTCTGACCCCAGCCAAAATTAGGACAATGTAATGTAATATACATCTTTGTAGTTTTAGTGAACAGCAGTCTATTCAGAAGCTAAAGTTAAGATTCTTTTTTTTTATTTAACATTGACAGCAGGGTATTTTAACAATGTTATCACAATTCATGTTTTTTTTTATATCTACCTTTATTTTAAGGTAATTAAAACATGCAACATAAAATTACATTACACATCTTGGACACTAGGGGGCAGCATTTTACATTTCAACTGAGGCTTATTTGCTTTGGTTTATGTTTCCTTTATTTTAAGGAGGAGCTAGGCTCTAAATCATTAAAGGAGTTTTTTGGAATGTAGGTAAAATCTTACCATGATCTTGTTTTCGTGCTCCAGTCTGAGCCGCATTCAGCCACTGAGCCTCCAGCGGCGCCGAGAGACGACTCCCCCATGGACGTGGACCAGCCCTCACCCCTGGAACAGGATCAGGCTCCTGGTGGTGAGCTCCACTGCAGTGCTCAGATCATTAGTGCTGATAAATCTGAAGTCCGTTTACAGCTGCGTAATGAACCGTGTGTGTTCAGGTGAGGAGGGCAGCAGTCAGCAGGAGCAGGAGGAGCGGCTGCCTGACCTGCCGTTGCTGAGCGAGCAGCTCCTGTTGGACGAACTCTGGGACATGCTGGGCGAGTGTCTTAAGGAGCTCGAGGAGTCACATGATCAGCATGCTGTTCTCGGTAATTATCAACCGTTTAGTATTTGAGGACGTTGTCTGTAGTCCACTGAGCGGAGTTGATGTCAGTGTCCGGTGTATGCTCTGTGAAGTTCTGCAGCCGGCAGTGGAGGCCTTCTTCCTCGTACACGCCACGGAGCGAGAGAGCAAACCGCCAGTGAGGGACACCAGAGAAAGTCAGCTGTCCCACATCAAAGACGAGCCGCCGCCCCTCTCCCCGGCTCCCCTGACCCCGGCCACACCCTCCTCCCTGGATCCCTTCTTTTCCCGGGAGCCGTCCTCGATGCACATCTCCTCCAACCTGCCCCCAGATACACAGAAGTTTCTGCGCTTTGCTGGTGAGTCCTGAACCACCATCACCACCACCATCACCACCCACCCAGGGGCAAGAAGCACGTTAGCGAAATATAAACAACGACCAGACAAGATAGATGGTGCTGATGATGCAGTACCTGTACAAAAAAAATACAGTTACTACCGCGTTTATATACAGTTAATAAATATAAGAGAGAATAATATGTCAGCATATGCATACAGGAGAAATGTTTAAGACCTATAGATGTTAGTGTACACCGTATGTACAGGGTCCATCCATCCATTATCTTCAGCTTTACCCTATATATTAAAGTCGTGGGGGGGGTTCCCCATGCCCATCCAGGGGAGAACGTTTCAGGGGTCTGGGCAGACACACCCAGGACAGGGCACCAATCTATCGCTGGGCACACACTCACTCACGCAGGAACACTCTATATGGGGCAATTTGGAGAATTCAATTGACTTGATCCATGTTTTTGTACCGTGGGAGGGAACCGGAGAACCCGGAGGAAACCCACGGGGAGGACACGGGGAAACTCCACCCAGATGGGGATTCGAACCTGAATCCCTAGTGCTGAGAGGAGAACATGCCAACCACTAAGCCACTGTGCCGTGTATGTACAGGGTGAATAAGTAAATATACAGATGTGTTCTGGCAGATTAACAGTATTTATATTGTGCAAGTTGTAATAGTGCAAAAAAGTGCATTGTTGACTGAAGTTAAAGTGAGTGTGATAAATCTATATTATTATATTATATATTATTATATTATGTATCTATACTATATTATAATTACAGCTTTAGAAAAGCAGCAGCTCTGTTTAAGTCTGTTGTTGCGCGAGCAGAGACACTTCATTGTGTTTGCTAATAATTTAAACTATACCTCTTTCTTTGAAACAGAGACCCATAGAACAGTTCTTAACCAGATCCTGCGTCAGTCCACCACTCACCTGGCCGACGGCCCCTTCGCTGTCCTGGTGGATTACATTCGCATTCTTGATTTTGACGTCAAGCGCAAGTATGTCCATCAGCATTGAGGGTTTTTTCCTTCTATTTAATGTTCATCTCTTTGTGATTACATCGTTGAGCTGTTATGAGCACTCTGTACCTAACGTGTGTGTGTGTGTGTGTCAGGTATTTCCGCCAGGAGCTGGAGCGTTTGGACGAGGGTCTGAGAAAAGAAGACATGGCTGTTCATGTGAGGCGGGACCACGTCTTTGAGGATTCTTATAGGGAGTTACACCGCAAGAGCCCAGAGGACATGAAAAACCGACTGTGAGCCTCTTAGAATCTTTTAATACAATAATATTAGTGTCATGAAAGTCTGTTACAGCAGATTTCAGTCTTTTATAATTAATATTTCATTGTAATTATTGACATTTGTTAGACTTTAGTATTAAATCAATATCCCGCTCGAGGTTGTTCTGTATCTGAATATCAGCATGGCTGTCATTTCCTTCAGTACTCAGCAGTTTTGCATTAGGTGATCTGGATTAAATGTAAAGTTAACACTGTAACCTCGACTTCATTCAAACCTGTGCTCCTTTCTGTCCTGCGCCTCCCATTAGGTACATTGTTTTTGAAGGAGAGGAGGGTCAGGATGCTGGAGGACTGTTAAGAGAGTGGTACATGATCATCTCTAGAGAAATGTTCAACCCCATGTACGCTCTGTTCCGGACGTCACCTGGAGACAGGGTTACCTACACCATCAACCCTTCATCGCACTGCAACCCCAACCACCTCAGCTATTTTAAGTTCGTGGGACGCGTGGTGGCTAAAGCCGTTTATGACAACAGACTGCTGGAATGCTACTTCACACGCAGCTTCTACAAACACATCCTGGGGAAGAGCGTCCGGTAAACTGCTCAGTGCTTTATCACATCAGCGAAGCTCTAGAGAGATGAGTCTTAAAGTCCAAAGCCTTATTGCTGTTTGTTCTCTGCAGGTACACTGACATGGAGAGTGAGGACTATCCCTTCTTCCAGGGCCTGGTCTATTTACTAGAGAACGATGTGTCCACATTGGGTTACGAGCTGACATTCAGTACTGAGGTACTGTTTGGGTTACGGGGCAGTTCTCGTAATTACAGAATGGGGAAATGCTGTAGGTGATGTTTTTGGTCGTGATCTGATATTATGACGCTTGTTTAAGACTTTAAGACATTCGATTCTTTGAAATTAACTTTGTCGTCTTAACATTTGGCCATTTAGCAGAAGATTTTATTCAAAACGACTTGCAATTGTCCCAACTTAATGTTTAAGGTCAGATCACAGGGTTGGCCATGTACAGTGCCCCCCCCTGGAGCAATAAGGTTTAAGGGCCTTGTTCAAGGGCCTAATTTGGTAAGCAGCAGGATTTGTGAGTAAGCAAGTATTTTGACGACCACACACCATCAGATGCAGCATTTCATCCTAATGGCTTTTCATATATATATATATATATATATATATATATATATATAGCAGGACGGTGGCTTAGTGGTTAGCATGTTCTCCTTTCAGCACTAGGGATTTCTGGTTCGATTCCCATCTGGGTGGAGTTTCCATGTTCTCCCCGTGTCCGCGTGGGTTTCCTCCGGGTTCTCCGGTTTCCTCCCACAGTCCAAAAACATGGTTCAAGTCATTTGAGTTCTCCAAATTGCCCCATATAGAGTGTGTGTGTGAGTGTGTGTCCAGCGATAGATTGGCGCCCTGTCCTGGATGTATCTGCCCAGCGTTCGAGACGTTCTTCCCTGAATGATATGGGGAACCCCACCCACGACCTTAATATATGGAATAAAGCGGAAGATAATGAATATATATATATATATATATATATATATATATATATATATATATATATATATATATGTATGTATGTATGTATATATGTATGTATATATGTGTGTGTGTGTATATATATATATATGTGTGTGTGTGTGAGAAACAAAGGTCTCTTTAGAATTTATGGAATCAAGTTATTTATGGTTTTCTGATACCTGACTGTATAGGACTTATTTTAAACCACGTTGTTGGTTTGCCGCAGGTCCAGGAGTTTGGAGTATGTGAGGTCCGAGATCTAAAACCCAATGGGGCAAACATCCTGGTGACAGAAGAAAACAAGAAAGAGTATGTGCACCTGGTCTGTCAGATGAAAATGACCGGTGAGGGTTTAATTCATCTTCAGTGATGCAGATGGAAAATGTGTTTAATACAATCAAGCTCTGCCATAACGTAGACTGGAGGAATTTATGAGCTGTATTATTTATACGTGACCCTGAAAGGTAATTACATTCCTGTGTGTGTGTGTGTGTGTGTGTGTGTGGCTGCAGGTGCGATTCGTAAGCAGCTGGCAGCCTTCCTGGAGGGTTTCTATGAGATCATTCCAAAGAGGCTCATCTCCATTTTCACTGAGCAGGAGCTGGAGCTGCTCATCTCAGGCCTCCCCACCATCGACATCGATGACCTCAAAGCTAATACAGAGTACCACAAGTATCAGTCCAGCTCTATCCAAGTACGTCTGCAGGCTGCGGCTGGCTTCAGCGGGTTTGTAATGTTGCGTGTGTGTATAACGGTTTGTGTAACGTTGCCTTTGCCGTTGCAGATTCAGTGGTTCTGGCGAGCGCTGCGCTCCTTCGACCAAGCCGATCGTGCCAAGTTCCTGCAGTTTGTAACCGGCACGTCCAAAGTGCCTCTGCAAGGCTTTGCGGCGCTGGAGGGTATGAACGGTATCCAGAAGTTCCAGATTCACCGCGATGACCGCTCCACTGACCGCTTGCCCTCCGCACACACCTGGTAAGAACGACGTGTTCTGCATGCGGTACTGTTACACACCACAAAACATTAAAAAAAAAAAAATACAAATGATTTATAAAAAGGAAAGGAAGAGAACCTACCAATTTACAGCGGAACCCGTTTCCTTTAAAATTCCGTCTCTTTTATCCAGTTGCCTCTGATTTAATGGCCGTGTTCACAAATCTCACTGTCCCTGTTAAATGTTTGTTATTAAAGTTAGCGATTTACTTTTAGTGCCATCATGGGACCAAATAAGAGAGCAGCATTAAAATCCTGAAATTGACCGCATGTACGCAGAGTCGCCATTCATGAGGAGTTCATGATGAAAAAGGAAGCCATAAAGAAGGTTAATGTAGAGAGAGGCTCACAAGATGCAGAATGAATTGTGAATGACGTTCTTTTCATATTTACATTCATCGTTTATATTCATTTTTTACAAAATAATATGAAATACAGGCGGCACGGTGGCTTAGTGGTTAGCATGTTCTCCTCTCAGCACTAGGGATTCCCGAATCCCCATCTGGATGGAGTTTGCATATTCTCCCCGTGTCCGTGTGGGTTTCCTCCGGGTTCTCCGGTTTCCTCCCACAGTCCAAAAACATTCAAGTCAATTGAGTTCTCCAAATTGCCCCATATAGAGTGTGCTTGTGTGCGTGTCGGTGTGAGTGTGTGCCCAGCGATAGATTGGCGTCCTGTCCTGGGTGTATCTGCCCAGCGCCCGAATTGTTCTTTCCTGGATGGGCATGGGGAACACCACCCCCCCCCCCACCCTAATATAGGATAAAGCGGAAGATAATGAATGAATATGAAATACTGTAGAATTTCTTTATTCTGTTTTTACTATTCGACTACATTTATTTTCTAAAATATGTATTTTTTTTAATGCATTTTGGACAAATTAATAGGATTTTAATGAAATGGCTTCCTCAAATTTTATTTTACTTTTTTTTTTAAACAATTTTCAATTTAATCGATTATTTGCGGACAGATTATTATTGAAAACAGAGGTTTCACTTTACTCATCACTTGATGTCATAGAAATGGTTTTGTTTAAAACTTTTCACCATTAAAAATCCTGTTTGGACCCAAATGTGCCAAATATGGACATAACTGACATGACATCACAACGTCAGGGCTCTCGTGTGGAACAAATGACGAGGTGCTTGGTTTTATAGACCTGTTTGTAAATAACATTCTGAATGAATCTGACGTTTGAACTGTTAGAGATGAAGCTCTAATGTCTCCTTTCTTTCAGCTTTAACCAGCTGGACCTTCCAGCCTACGAGAGCTACGAGAAGCTGAGACACATGCTGCTGCTGGCCATTCAGGAATGTTCCGAAGGGTTCGGTCTGGCCTAAGGAGTTTCCCCGAACCCCCTTTACACCCGCACACCCGCCCGCCCACCCATCCCCGACACTGAATTAGACTTACATGATGTTAACTTATGGCACACACCTGCATATTCACACTATCGTAGACACGGCCGAGCCCCGTTTCTAATCCGTAAACGAAAGCGGCGTTGGGTGGCGGAGCGAGACGTGTTGACGTTGCCTACTACACACGAAAGCCTCGCACAGACACACAGAACTGTATTTTTGCTATATTTGTGTGTCTCCCATCCAAATAAAAAGCAGACCGGCGCGTCGGTCTGGAGGATTTACGCGGACTAATGTAAAGACGTTTTCTGCATTTGGTTTGTTTCTCTGTACAAAAGGTTTGGGAGTTTATTAAGTTGAATCCTTTTTGTTCTGCTCCGGCTGTTAAACTTAAAGAAGGTTGTTTGTGTGCGTGAACAGGATGGTTATAAAACATCTGGGGGCCTCGAATGTCCTCTTGTCGCTAATATTTGACCTCACTAGCTTTGCAAATAGGGGAAATTAAGAGGGGGGGAGGGGTTCCTGAGAGTTAAGAGTTTCGATCTTGCAAATATGCAGGGACTTTTCAAAAGGTTACATTTTTAGGCATCTTTTGTGGTATTTTTGGGAAGGATCACAGATTTAAGGACGTACTGAAGGACTGATCGGACCGCTGGCCTTCTGCCCTGTGGTTATCAGACTGCTGCCACGGCAGCCAAACAGAGAAATTGCTACATAAATAAATGCATAAAATTCATCCTGTTGTCTGTTTTAGTTGATTTGACGCTTGTTCTCGCTCACACAACACGACACACCACAGTGTGAGGATCAGAGCGCAGAGACGGGCTGCGGGCAATGCATCAAGAGTGCTAAAGGGATGGAGAGACAGACGGAGGGTGGGACGGATGGATGGAGCGCTGACTGGAGAGAGACTAATGGGATGGAGAGGGATGTGGATGGATGTGTGGAGAATAAAGAATGGATCAAGAAAAGGACGGATGGGAAGAAAGTCCTGATTGATGGAGCGAACGACGGACGGATGGAGAGATGATTCGTATGGGACGGACAGTGAGACGGGTTCAGAGAGAGACCGGTGGATGCATTGATGTCAGTGTGTGGATGAATGAAGACGGACAGCAGAGAGCAGGATGTTTATGTTTAATGGAGATCAGAACGTTGTGTGATCAACATCACTGATGATTAAGATCCATCCATTATCTTCCACTTTATCCTCTATTAGGGTCGCAGGGGGGGGGGGGGTTTCCCCATGCCCATCCAGGGGAGAACGTTTCGGGTGCTGGGCAGATACACCCAGGTCAGGGCGCCAATCTATCGCTGGGCACACACTCACTCTATAAAGGAATTTGGAGAACTCAATTGACCGGGCGGCACGGTGGCTTAGTGGTTGGCACGTTCGCCTCTCAGCACTAGGGATTCGAGGTTCGAATCCCCATCTGGGTGGAGTTTCCATGTTCTCCCCGTGTCCGCGTGGGTTTCCTCCGGTTTCTCCGGTTTCCTCCCACAGTCCAAAAACATGGATTAAGTCAATTGAGTTCTCCAAATTGCCCCATAAAGAGTGTGTGTGTGAGTGTGTGCCCAGCGATGGATTGGCGCCCTGTCCTGGGTGTATCTGCCCAGCGCCCGAAACGTTCTCCCCTGGATGGGCATGGGGAACCCCCCTGCGACCCTAATAGAGGACAAAGCGGGAGATAATGAATGAATGAATTGACCTTGATCCATGTTCTTGGACTGTGGGAGGAAACCGGAGAACCCGGAGGAACCCACGCGGACTCGGGGAGAACATGGAAACTCCACCCAGATGGGGATTCGAACCGGGAATCCCTAGTGCTGAGAGGAGAACATGCTAACCACTAAAGCACCGTGCCGCCGATGACTAAAATTCATTCCTTTAATCTGGTTCCACAAAAAAGGTTCTGCACCTCCATCTGCTGCTGAGGATCAGAAGTACAGCAGAGGGGTGATGGTGGGAGGTGGTGGAGCATCACTGTACCAACATCACCATCCTACTTTGATTAGAAGTATTAATATTCATTCATCATTCATTATCTTCCGCTTTATCCTGCATTAGGGTCGCGGGGGGGTTCCTCATGCCCATCCAGGGAAGAATGTTTTGGGCGCTGGGCAGATACAGCCAGGACAGGGTGCCAATCTATCGCTGGGCACACACACACACTATATGGGGCAATTTGGAGAACTCAATTGACTTGATCCATGTTTTTGGACTGTGGGAGGAAACCGGAGAACCCGGAGGAAACCCACAGGGAGAACATGGAAACTCCACCCAGATGGGGATTCAAACCGGGAATCCCTAGTGCTAAGAGGAGAACATGCTAAACACTAAGCCACCGTTCCGCCCTGGAAGCGTTAATATAATTAAGTTAATGATCCTCAATCATAAATGAGATGACGTGTAATTTATTCATTAGTGGATGCTGGTGGCTTCTGGATTGTTCTGTCTGATGGGGTCACCGAGGTGAACGAATCTCCATCAGCATCATCACAGCGGTGGAGAACCTGCTCTGTTCTGCTGTCACAATTACAGATCAAAGGAACTACAGGTTATAAGTGGAACTGCAAGCAGCATCTGTTTTTTAAAGTGGAACTTAATGATCATTCATTCATCATTATCTCCCGCTTTATGCTCTATTAGGGTCACGGTGGGGTTCCCCATGCCCATCCAGGGGAGAACGTCTCGGGCGCTGGGCAGATAGACCCAGGACAGGGCGCCAATCCATCACTGGGCACACACTCATTTACACACACACACTCTATATGGGGCAATTTGAAGAATTCAATTGACTTGATCCATGTTCTTGGACTGTGGGAGGAAACCGGAGAACCCGGAGGAAACCCACGGGGAGAACATGAAAACTCCACCCAGATGGGGATTCGAACCGGGAATCCATAGCGCTGAGAGGAGAACATGCTAACCACTAAGCCACCGTGCCGCCTGGAACTGAATGTTGTTCTCATTCTTATTGTTTTGCTCGTACAGGCGTCTCCTACAAGCGTGCACCGAACTGCAGTGGCCATGTTTCACCAGTAGGGGCCGTCTGATGTCTCCATTAGTGATGCTTTTAACTCGTATTCCTCCGAACAGCGCCATCATTAAACCCTTGTAAGCTGTTTGCAGAGCCCCCTGGACGCTTCAGCAGTTCCCCTCCCCTCCCTCCATCTCTCCTGATCTAAATAATGCAGATTCGTGTGATTTCTTTAAAGGCCGCTCGATTTCATTGATCAGTTTGTTATGAATAATGCAGGCAGCAGCGAGAGGCTGGATCCGGAGGCTGAGTGAGAACCTCAGCTTCACTTTGCTTTGGATGAAGCTGCTGTGTTTCTGCTGCACGTTCTTCTTCTGATGAGCCAATGAATGAACGAAGATTTGAAAAGCAGTAAAGTGAAGGCAGTTCATTGCTGTAATGCACTTTATTGCTTTTAATGGCCTCCATCCAGAGATCAATCATCTGCACCGTGACCGTAACGATGCTCCACTATGAACATGTGGCTGCATCACAGTGAGAACAATGCAAACTGTATGGATACAGCAGTAACTCACGACCAGTGCACTCACACAGTATTCACACCCCCTTTAATTCATGTAAACACCAATTCTGCCTACTGAACCTTCACACAGAGGAGTGTGTCCTCCACATTTAACTCATCTGTGCAGTAAACACACATACACACCCTGAGTGACGTGAGCACACAGGCCCGGAGCGGTGGGCAGCCCTGTGTGCTGCATTCTGAGAGCCATAGGGTTCAAGTGTCTTGCCCGAGGGCACTACAGATATGGTACTTGGTGGAGGACTGGGAACCTGGAACCGTCAGCTCACAAGGCTGGTTCTGTAGTTGTACACTGTGTTGTGTAAGTTTCTTTCATTCATTCATTGATTCATTATCTTCCGCTTTATCCTCTATTAGGGTCGCGGTGGGGTTCCCCATGCCCATCCAGGGGAGAACGTCTCGGGCGCTGAGCAGTCACACCCAGGACAGAGCGCCAATCTATCACTGGGCACACACTCACACCCACAAACACACTCTATATGGGGCAATTTGGAGAACTCAATTGACTTGATCCATGTTTTTGGACTGTGGGAGGAAACTGGAGAACCCGGAGGAAACCCACGCGGACATGGGGAGAACATGGAAACTCCACCCAGATGGGGATTCGAACCAGGACTCCCTTGTGCTGAGAGGACAACATGCTAAACCACTAAGCCACCGTGCCGCCCTTGCCCAAGGTCACTACAGATATGGTACTTGGTGGTGGCACCGGGAATCAAACCTGGGCCCTTCAGCTCACACGGCTGGTTCTGTAGTTGTACACTGTGTTGTGTGAGGTTCATTTTAAATTAATTTAATGGTTGTTTTTATTCCCATAAATCTTTTTATCAGGATTGAGGTCTTGAAGCCTATCCCAGCTTCTACAGCAAAAGGCAGGGAGAGGTCCCGGACGTCCATCACAGGGCCGGTAGTTGATTTCAGTTTCCAGAGGACACTTGGACCCAGTTCGAACCCGCTGCTCAGAACTGGTTCCCTCCTGCAGCTTGGAAATCTTTCACCGGAATCATTCTGTAAATGGCGCTCTGATATTTTTCTGCTCCGTCTGCATTGGGACCCAGATTAATGTGTGAGACACGACGACCAGACGTCACCGTCTTTATTATGATGTCAAATCTAATAAATTAACCGGGAACATGGCGCCGCCACCGCCCCATAAATCAGCCCTGTGCCGCGTTCCGCCGTCTGGCTGGTTCTGTTCGTCTCACTCTGCTCTGGAAAGAATCGGAGGCCCCGAGAGACCGGCGTCCCAGCCTGTCCTACTTACCATCCTGAAGACTCCTTACCTCAGACATAACAGAATGGATCTGCGGTTTTGTGTTTGTCTGCGTCCAACCTAAAAAAACCTCCAGCGGCAGAGCAGCCGCCTCAAAGGTAACGCAGTGAAGCGTTTGGCAGATCAGACAGACACTGCAGTGCTCGCAGTGAGGGACGGCAGACTCCGCTGTTTAAATGGAGCTGGCAGCAGGACGTGGTGGATCTGTCCTGCAGATCTAATGGATCTCATTAAGTTCGTTAGTGGAAAGGTGGTGGTGCAGACAGGTGGCCAAAGCGTGAAGTTCAAGTTATTTATTTCTATAATGCTTTTTACAACAGTACATTGTCACAAAGCAGCTTTACAGAATGAAAAGTCTTTAAACCCCCAAAGAGCAAGCCGAAGCGACAGTGGCAAGAAAAAACTCCCTGTTATGATGTTATTCAAAGAAGAAACCTTGGGAGGACCAAGACTCAGTGGGAGACTCCTCCTCCTTGAGCGGCCGGGCAGCAACAACAGTGTAGGACAGCCGTGTAGAGATATTTAACAACTGGAAAACTATATATGAGTCCATTAGGGGGCGTCCTGCAGGACCGCCAGTCCAATCAACATTCAGGTTCCATCCAGTATTCGTCAGCAGAGCCATTGATGAAGGTCTGACTCCACCTCCAGGAAGCTGGTCACACCTCAAAAGACCCAGACGAGGAAGGCAGTTAGAGCTGATAATAAAGCACGGCATTTAATAAGTATAATAATAAGTAATTAATTGATGGCCACACGGTGGCTTACTGGTCATCATGTTCTCCTCTCAGCACTAGGGATTCCGGGTTCGAATCCCCATCTGGGTGGAGTTTCCATGTTCTCCCCGTGTCCGCGTGGGTTTCCTTCCAGAGTCCAAAAACATGGATCAAGTCAATTGAGTTCTCCAAATTGCCCCATAGAGTGTCTTTGTGTGAGTGAGTGTGTGCCCAGCGATAGGTTGGCGCCCTGTCCTGGGTGTATCTGCCCGGCGCCCAAGACGTTCTCCCCTGGATGAGCATGGGGAACACCCCCCCCCC
>JAFMOD010000437.1:2615747-2636408 GCA_019802435.1 Corydoras maculifer
CATCTGGGTGGAGTTTCCATGTTCTCCCCGTGTCCGCGTGGGTTTCCTTCCAGAGTCCAAAAACATGGATCAAGTCAATTGAGTTCTCCAAATTGCCCCATAGAGTGTCTTTGTGTGAGTGAGTGTGTGCCCAGCGATAGGTTGGCGCCCTGTCCTGGGTGTATCTGCCCGGCGCCCAAGACGTTCTCCCCTGGATGAGCATGGGGAACACCCCCCCCCCCGCGACCTTAATAGAGGATAAAGTGGAAGATAATGGGTGGATGGATGATTGATTGACACAGTGCAGCATGTGACTCCGGCATCACTGACGGGGATCTAATTAGAGGCAGAGACTCTGTCCTCGTTCCGTCTCTGAGAGGACATCATGGTGCTGATTAACTGAAGGAAGCGTGAGGTCCAAGCCCTCATCCTCACTGCAGTGCGTTGCTCGTTTGGCTCCTAAATTTGCCGTAAAAGGTCAAACGTGATCTGCACACCTTCATTATACGAAGCTGATCAGCTGATCAATACCCGTTTAAATGTCACATCTGTGACCTGCCCAGGTTCTCTGGAGTTAACTGCTGATCTCCATTCTCATCTCACTGCGAGAGTGCAGCACCACGGAAAACTGAGGCCTCATGGTTAACACGGTGGATTAGTGTTTAGCATGTTCTCCTCTCAGCGCTAGAAGTTCCCAGTTCGAATCCCAATCTGGGTGGAGTTTCCATGTTCTCCCTGTGTCCGCATGGGTTTCCTCCCGGTTCTCCGGTTTCCTCCCACATTCCAAAAACATGGATCAAGGTCAATAAAATTCTCCAAATTGCCCCATATAGAGTGTGTCTGTGAGAGTGTGTGCCCAGTGATGGATTGGCTTTCCTAAATTAAAAGAGAAGTATTATCTCATCATCTTCTGCTTAATCCTATATAAGGGTCACGGGTTCAATCCAGAGGAGAACATTTCGTGCACCGGGCGGATATAGTGGCAATTTGGAGCAGCCAATTCACCTTAAAACCATGTTTTTGGACGGTGGGAGTAAACCAGAGAACCTGGTAAAAACCCACACAGACGGGGAGAACATGAAAACTCCACCCAGATCAGGATTCGAACCTGGATTCCCAGCACAGAGAGTCGGGCGTGATGGCGCACTAAGCCACCGTGTCGTCCAGGAGAACCTTAACGTTCTGTTCATCACCCAAAAACCCAGTCGCTTTTAAAGCTGAGGTGTTTTGTACCTTCTTTTCCTGGCTGCTCCTCATGTTCTGAGGGGGGCGCTGCTGAGCCTTCACATCACATCATTTAAACAGGACTTAAGGCCAGTCTGGGCTTGTCTGCAGGATTAATTACAGCAAAGAGAACCGAAGCTTTCTGTGGTTTCCTGGAAATGAAGGTAAGTGGGATTTTCTGTAATTATTATAATAATTATAATAATAATGAGGTTTTTGTGTTTCTGTGTTCAGTGATGTAATAATGTCAACATGAACCTCCTAAAGATCCAATTCTGTAAGAATTTATAAAGAAACTGTTTAGTGGCTGTTCTTTGTTCTTCTTTAATCAGGACTCACTCCTCAGAGATTCTGCTTTTTCAACTCATTTAAATACAGTCTCTATACATCTATCAACTCCCGCTTTATCCTCTATTAGGGTTGCAGGGGGGTTCCCCATGCCCATCCAGGGGAAAACGTTTTGGGTGCTGGGCAGATACACCCAGGACAGGGCGCCAATCTATCACTGGGCACACACTCACTCACACAGACACACTCTATATGGGGCAATTTGGAGAACTCAATTGACCTTAATCCATGTTTTTTGGACTGTGGGAGGAAACCGGAGAACCCGGAGAAAACCCACGCGGACACGGGGAGAACATTGGAAACTCCACTGAGATTGGGATTCGAACTCCCTAGTGCTGATAGGAGAACATGCTAAACCACTAAACCACTGTGTCGCCCTGTGTCAATACAGTACAGTCAAATGTTGGGACACGCCCCCTTCTTACACCATCATCTATTTCCTTTACTTACCTTAGAGATGGACTTCGTAGTTTTACAGACTGTAGTCCATCTGTGTTCTTTGTTGTTGTTAGTCCCCCGTTGGTTCTCTGTTCTCTATTGGTCCAGAACATCTCAGAACAGGTGAAGGGGACGTACACAGTGTGGACTGTAGAACAAACAGATGGACCTCAGTCTGAAATTGTAGAACTACAAAGTCCATCTTTACTGTGTGTGGGATCTGAGAACATGGACAATAAGTGGAGCAGAAAAGGGTCGTGTCCAAACTTTACCTGTAAGATTTATTTGAAAATCGTGATTAATACTTAATGTCCACCTGAAATAACAGATCTCCTGTTCAAGGGACAGGGGTTTGGCTCTCAAACTGTGCTTCATGCTTCCTTTTTAAAGCCGTCCGTCACGCTTCACCCTCGTCTGATTCTGCATCAGATGAAGCTTTTTATTTATGTGCTGGGCTTCATTAAGTCGATGGTATAAAGCAATTTGCTGATTAGACAGTGAAGTCCTGCTCGTTTCATCTCTCTGTGGAACAGATGTTGAACATGATTTGTTTTTTTTTGGGGGGGGGGGGGGTTAACTGAAGCAATATGCTGTATTAATCCATTCATTATTAATGGCCTGTGGGATGGTTTTGGGGGTTTTGATTGTTAGAGTCTGTTGTTGGCTCTGCAGTGTTTCTGGACGTTAACACGAACAATGTCAGATTCTGAAGGACCATCACTTTAACCTTTTTAACCCAGGAACCTTTATTCTTTCACTGTTTTGTACTGTAGATGTTCAGTACACTTTGTAAACAGTACAGAGCTCTGTGTGCAGAGATGGAACGCTACAAGCCGACTGAGGTGAATGGTTTATAATTCTGCTTTATCCTCTATTAGGGTCGCGGGGGGGTGTTCCCCATGCCCATCCAGGGGAGAATGTTTCAGGTGCTGGGCAGATAGACCCAGGACAGGACGCCAATCCATTGCTGGGCACACACTCACACACACACTCAAACACACTCTATATGGGGCAATTTGGAGAACTCAATTGACTTGATCCATGTTTTTGGACTGTGGGAGGAAACCGAAGAACCCGGAGGAAACCCATGTGGACACAGGGAGAACATGGAAACTCCACCCATATGGGGATTCCCTAGTGCTGAGAGGCGAACGTGCTGACCACTAAACCACCTGTGTGGGCGTGTCTGTGAGTTATTGGCCATCTAGTACTATAATGCTTGTAAATACTTAATTTGGGGTGGGGTGTGTGTGTGTGTGTGTGTGTCTTGAATAATGTTGTCAAGTTATAGAGTGAGTGTGCATGCATCTGTGTTTTCTGTCTGTTTTTTAAACAGCCAGTTACAGTGTGTGTGTGTGTGCGCATGCGTTCGTGTGTGTGCGCGCATGCGTTCGTGTGTGTGCGCGCATGCGTTCATGTGTGTGTGTGTGTGTGTGTGTGTGTGTGTGTGTCCTAAACAATGTTATAGCGTGAGTGTGCATGCATGCGTGTGTGTTTTCTGTCTGTTTCTTAAACAATGTCGGCCGGTTACAGAGTGTGTGTGTGTGTTCGTGTGTGTGTTCGTGTGTGTGTTCGTGTGTGTGTTCGTGTGTGTGTTCGTGTGTGCGTTCGTGTGTGTGTGTGTCTGTGTGTGTGAGTGTGTGTGAGTGTGTGAGAGACAGAACTAAGTAAATGTAACCAAAAGTCTTTCTCTTTTACAGGCTGGTGATCAGTCCTTGGTGCAGAGCAGATCAGGTGGTGGAGCAGCCTCTGGTAACTTGTGCAAATCAAATAACCAAATAAGTTCTGTTTTGCATGAACAAAGGGTTGGGCATGTGAAGCCTAACTTTAAACTGGGTTTATCTGAGTGTTTATCCAGTTCAAACCCCGGATCAGAGATCACCTTACACTCGTCTAACAGGCGCACCAGCCTGAGTGCTCGCCGGTTTGTGTGGTGGTGTCCAGCTGTCCTTACAGTCCACACTCATACTCGTCCTGATCCGTCTCTGCATCGAATCAAACTCCATGTGTTCTGTGTTAATTAGTCTTAATTACAGTGAAGTAAATCCCTGAATGCGTTTCTCTGATGCTGTGAGGTTTAATGACGAGCTCCTTATCATAGCTGTCATATTTTATATTATAGGGTGGCACGGTGGCTTAGTGTTTAGCATGTTCTCCTCTCATCACTAGGGAATCCCAGGTTCGAATCCGGGTGGAGTTTCCATGTTCTCTCTGTGTCCATGTGGGTTTCCTCCGGGTTCTACGGTTTCCTCCCACAGTCTAAAAACATGGATCAAGGTCAATTGAGTTCTCCAAATTGCCCCATATAGAGTGTGTTTGTGTGAGTGAGCATGTGTCCAGTGACAGATTGGCGTCCTGTCCTGGGTCTATCTGCCCAGCGCCCGAAACATTCTCCCCTTGATGGGCATGGGGAACCCCCCCCCCCCGCGACCCTAATAGAGGATAAAGTGGAAGATAATGAATGAATGGATATTAAATTAGTCTCAACATGGACTTTTTGTTTCTGTTATTATACAGTAGCTGTTATTGAGGAGGGCAGCCCGGTGGCTTAGTGTTTAGCATGTTCTCCTCTCAGCACTAGGGATTTCCGGTTCGGATCCCCATCTGGGTGGAGTTTCCATGTTCTCCCCGTGTCCGTGTGGGTTTCCTCCGGGTTCTCCGGTTTCCTTCCACAGTCCGAAAACATGGATCAAGTCAATTGAGTTCTCCATATTGCCCCATGTAGAGTGTGTCTGTGTGAGTGAGTGTGTGCCCAGCGATAGATTGGCGCCCTGTTCTGGGTGTATCTGACCAGCGCCCGAAACATTCTCCCCTGGATGCCCTCCACCCCCCCCATCCCCCCCGGCCTTAATATAGGATAAAGCGGAAGATGATGGATGGATGGATGAATGTTATTGAGGGGACCAGGCTCAGGTCTATGACTGTAGAGCTTCTTTTCATGTCTATAATAACTTAAGACCAGAGTGGGATGCAGCTCTGTGGCTGTGGGTTAAAAACTGGAACATTGTCATCATTTTGTCTCAAGTGCAAAATGAAAGAGAAAAGTGTCTGAACCTAAAGAAGAGCAGAGTTCCGAAAGCGAGTCGGTTCTCTAATCTCACGTCGTGTAGGTGGAGCTGGTACTCCTGCAGAACGGCTGTGGAACCTGTGTGGCTTATTTCTTTTAACTTTGTGCCTTGAGTCATTAATTCAAATCGCTCTCGATCTGTTTGACTTCTGCGCTACGTCTTCATTAATGATTGGGATCTTCGGTCTGATGACAGGAACGCATGGATGGCGCCGTTTAACCAGGAGTCCAGACGGACCTCTGACAGACGGTCAGACAGATTAAAAGCAGGTATCACATGATGATTGTTAAAATGTTTTGTGATCTTATTACTTGTGTTTTTTCAGTGTGCAGTGGGTTGGTTGGATCTGTTGTGTTTTTTAGGTTGTGAGGTTGTGAGGTTGTGACCATTAAAACACAAAGGAAATATTTATGGGCTTAGAATTAGATCAATTTAAGATCAACCGTGGGTGGAGATTCCATGTTCTCTTCAAGTCTATAAGGGGTTCTCCGGTTTCCTCCCACACTCAAAAAACATGGATTCAAGGTGAATTGGCTGGTCTAAATTGCCCCTGTATATAGTATCTGTCTGTCTGAGTGAGTGTGTGCCCAGCGATGGATTGGTGCCCTGTCCTTGGCCTGTCTGCCCAGCACCTGAAACGTTCTCCCCTGGATGGTCTTGGGAACCCCGCCCACCCTCCCATGACCATAGTATAGGATTAAGAAGATGATGAGATGAGATCAATTCGGGATCAATCGATGGGTTGGTGATGCAGAGGTTGGCCTCCCGCTTCGCAGCAAGAAGGTTGGGGGTTTTATAAATTTCAGTGTGGAGCCTGCATGTCCTCCCTGTACCTACATCCTGCATGGGGTCAGCTGTTTCCTCTCACAATAAAAGAGATGCTGAAATTTAGACTGGCTTTGAGAGAAACTGTAAAGGTTTTAGATTAAATGAATCATGAGAATACATTTCTCTTTAAGTTTCTTTTATCTCACTTTTCCATTCGCCAGTTTCACACAATTTTGAAGTGAATCTTTATCCCATGTCCTCATTATCTGTCCTCACTCAGAGAGCCTCATTCATCATCCTCTCTTCCAGTATTCATAAAGCTGCAATCCCGCAGCCTCGTGCCAGAGATGAAGAGTGAGGTTTTCCAAAGCGGCCCTGCAGATGCTGCATCCGTAACAATACATTAATTAGCATAGTCTGTATCTGGTTTGCTTGTATCACAGAGCTCTGCATTTCCCTCCATGAACCGTTTCACCGTCTTATCTCGATTGGGTTCGTCCCAGATCAGTCTGAAGCCGCCGGGGTGGCGTGCAGGCCAGTGAGGAGGGATGGTGGGTGAAAAACAATGAAGCTTTGGTCAGAATCAGGAGAAGAGAGGGAGGGAAGAAGGGAGGGGACGAGGGCGGCAGGGAGAGGCAGGGATGGAGAGAAAGGGTGATGTCACCTTCAGCCAGCAGCGAATCAGTGGCGGGGAGGGAGAGAGTGAGGGACGCTTTACAGAGAGGGTGTGTTCTTCTATCACTGCAGCATCAGCAGACCATCAATTTGCAGGAGAGGAAGAAGCGCAAGACTCCACATCAAAGAGCAGAGAAGAACAAGCCGAGAGATTGAGGCCACTTAACCGTCTCGACCTGTGAAGGTAAACGCAGAACGCTTTTCTTTGGAGGTTCTAACAGAATTCCGTGGTGGCGCTGCGTCCGTCGCATGCTGTATGCCGGCTGGTGTTTATTTTCTGCTTTATTCATGTCCATGTGCTGCTACAAACGCGCTCAGTGGCTTTAGATTTGGTTGAATGTAGGTCATTTGGGAGCAGAAAAGTATTGGAAGCAGCAAGGTGAATTTCCAAGGCAAATCTCGGGGGAATTTGCATGGCATGACTGGGCAAGACTTCCCAAGACATCGCAAGTTGTGGCTGTCTGGTCTCAGGACAGAACTTTGAGAGGTTTTATTGGCAGAGTCGAAGTATCCGTAATATAATTAGAATCTTATAATTAGAATCTCAGCCGCGTCTCGGCGGAATTCGGTCGTCACACGTGTTTCACATGCAACAGGGCTCTCCCGTTCGGGCGTCGTGTGAGGATGTGTTCTGTGTGAGGATGTGTTCTGTGTGAGGATGTGTTCTGTGTGAGGATGTGTTCTGTGTGAGGATGTGTGTGTCATGCAGCTCTGTAATTCAGCCGGGTCTGATATGTGTGTGTGATGTGTGTGAGGAGCATTAGAACATCATGAACGGCAGTGTCAGGACTGCGCTGTAATCATCTCCAGTCGTTTCATGATCCTCTGGTTAGTGGACGTTCCAGCATCATAATAGCCCTCATTATTCATGTCCTTTCGGTGGCCTTTTGGTCGCAGCCTTACTGTCTGCTCACTCATCTATTACTCTGCCTCCACCCTCGTGTTAATTCTGTTAACCATCGATAATGACTGTTCATGCGGTAAAGGCATCCTGCATGCGCGTCTCTGGTTGCTCCGGTTCGTCTGCAGCGTCTGTGCAGCTCCGGGGTGTGTGCACTGAAAACAAACAATTACAAAAAAAAGCAAAAGGAAAAACAACTATAAATCCATCATTGTTTTTTTTGTTTTTTTGGTGATGTAAAGAGCTGCAGACTCGGGTGGAGCGTTCCTGTCATTCTGCAGCTGTTATAGAGATGCTTATCCACCTGGCAGTGAGCCAGCATGTAGCATTCAGGGTGGGTCTCTTATACGGTACTCAGGTTGCCTATAAACACTGTAATAAGGTTTATGGATATCACATGGCACGGGGTTTGCTTTCTGTTGGAGACGTCCCTCGTTTCCTGTTGCTGTCCTGCGTGAGCGTCGGTTCAGGTGCTGACAGTGACAGATGTCCTTCTTTCCATGCCGTGCCATAATCAATAAGACTTATTATGCTCAATTCCCATCTTTGTAGACCTTGGGAAGTACCTCAGTGCACCTTCTTACCCTCCTGTCAGGGGTAATGGGGTCTCATTCTGCCTGCTTTGAGAAAATATGGGATCTTATGGCACAGTGTGGTTCTGTCAGTGGGCGATATGCTAAGTAGCTAAATTGGGGCTATGATTGCCCTGGAAGTATGTTTGACCCCCGAGGTCCTGGGTGGATATGCGCACATATGCCTCTTATAAAGTGGGACAGCCAACAGGGTTCCAGGCCAGAGGGAAAATCATCAGAAGTGGTGCAAGAAGTGGTGTTTAACTTCATCTCATCATCGATGATGTACAAACACAAAATCCCCTCATCATAAGAATTTGTCGTATGGTCATTTGGGTGACAGACTGGATGATATGATTGGACTTTCTCAGTTGAGGTAGTTATGAGGTCTACATCTTGTGTGTGTGGGGGGGGGGGGCATGCCGATCCAGGGGAGAACGTTTCGGGCGCTGGGCAGATACACCCAGGACAGGGTGCCAATCCATCGCTGAACACACACTCACTCACACAGACACACTCTATATGGGGCAATTTTAAGAACTCAATTGACTTGATCCATGTTTTTGGTCTGTATGAGGAAACCGAAGAACCCGGAGGAAACCCACGCAGACACGGGGAGAACATGGAAACTCCACCCTGATGGGGATTCGAACCGGGAATCCCTAGTGCTGAGAGGAGAACATGCTAAACCACTAAGCCACCGTGCCGCCTGTGATTAATTTGTTTCTTTTATTTTATATTTTGAGCAGTATATACTTCGCTATCGCACAGGTTTTTATTGTGATGTTTGTCTGACTGTAGGTCATGTGACTTGGTGTAGCTCAGTAAACTGAGGGTTGTATTAGTCTAAAAGTTGGAGCTTTAAACCCCTGATGCCACTCTGAGCTCTGAACAAAGACAACAATCCGAAATGCTCCGTGGTTCTGTATCACAGCATCCCATCAGGTTGGGATTGTTATAAGTCACTTTGGATAAAAGCTTCTGCGAGATGACGTTATGTAATACAGTTTTCAGTTTCATATCATTCATCACTGTGTACAGAAAGGGGGGGGGGGGTGTTGACCTTAATCTGAAGCTTTTGGGTTCAAACCCAAGGTCCACTGAAGTTACCAATGTGGATCTTCAACCCTGACTGCTCGGGGGCGGGGGGGGGGGGCTGTATGGTGAACCCTGGTTATGAGCCGAACCATCCATCCATCTATTATCTTCCACTCTATCCTCTATTGGGGTCGCGGGGGGGTTCCCCATGCCCATCCACCCCTCCACCCCTAGATGGGGATTCGAACCAGGAATCCCTAGCTGAGAGGTGAACATGCAGCCTGAGCTCAACCATCGAGTACATTTTTGGATAAAAGCATCTGAAAAAATAAAACAAAAAAGTATTTCCTATTAAGTTTTAATTTTGAAATGCAAATAAACTTCTTTATTGATACCAAGAATGTTGAAAACAAAGCTTTAGGTTTTTTAGAAGTTTCCACAAAGATAGAAGGTTAGAAAATGACATACTGAGATCAGTAAGTATGAACAATATCAGCATTTAAACAGATTTCAGTTTCCAGAGCGAGTTTTAAAGGTCGTTAGAACATCCACCTCAACTTACTGATGGGCTGAACAGAACTGAGAACAATCAATGTTCTGTCTGTAATCAAGTGCCTTAATAGAGAAGACACCAGCGTGAGGGAACTCAGATGGACCTTCATGCCAACAATCTATCAGTAGATGCATCGAATAAATGAAACAACACACTGATGAACAGCCCTGATCTCTGAGCCAAACCCAGGTGAACAGCAGATGGAGGTGAAGGTGTTGGAGAGAGGAGAGCATGTTCTTCAGCTCTTCAGTCAACAAAAAGCAAACTCAGAACAAGAGGTTAGACATCCGATGTTCTTACTCCTTTAATGTTATATAAAATCTAGTTCATGGACCTGTTTCAGGACAACAGCTCATCAGACTCTGATTGTGAAATGGGTTCGGGGAACATTCTCAGAATTATTCTCAGATTAATTGATCACAGATTTCTGGAATTTAATACAATGGACTGGAGATGAGTAAACAAAGTGGTTTGTGTCTCTGTTTGGAAACATCTCAGCCACAGAGGAATAGAACTGTCCAAATAAAGGTTGTGCCATAGCATGAAGTCATCAGTTCCTGGAGCTGTGCAGGGGACATGGGGGAGGCATTTACTCGAAGAGACAACTGGAACTGTAGAGCATCGCACAGCTGCAACTTCATCTTAAATATATATAAAAATATATTTACATACAATAACATGGCAACAGGCGGCACGGTGGCTTAGTGGTTAGCAGGTTCTCCTCTCGGCACTTGGGATTCCCGGTTTGGGTGGAGTTTCCATGTTCTCCCTGTGTCCGCGTGGGTTTCCTCCAGGTTCTCCGGTTTCCTCCCACTGTCCAAAGACATGGATCAAGTCAATTGAGTTCTTCAAATTGCCCCATATAGAGTGTGTGTGTGTAAGTGAGTGTGTGCCCAGCGATAGATTGGCGTCCTGCCCTGGGTGTATCTGCCCAGCGCCCGAAACGTTCTCCCCTGGATGGGCATGGGGAACCCCCCTGCGACTCTAATAGAGGATAAAGCGGAAGATAATGAAAGAACAAATGAACATGGCAACAGCAGCTGAACTTAATAAGTACAAGGGGGGGCGTGGTGGCGTAGCGGTTAACATGTTCGCTTCTCAACGCTGGATCCAGGTTCGAATCCCGATCTGGGTGAAGTGTCCATGTTTTTCCCGTGTCTGCATAGATTTTCTCTGGGTTCTCCAGTTTCCTCTTACAGTCCAAAAACATGGACATCTTAACATCTTGATTGCCTCTATATAATGAGGTTGTGCCTAGCGATAGATTGGCGTCCTGGATGTATCTGCCCAGCACCAAAAATGTTTTCCCCTGGAAGGGCATGGAGAACCCCCAGCAACCCTCATATAGAATTAAGTGGAAGATGAGGTAAGATGATATATATAATATAATATATATACTATATAATTATACTATATAATATATATATATGATACTCTATAATAACAAGTGTGGGACAATAATGTTACACTTATTTCCATTTGATTTCTCCATGCCGTGGACCTCAGGCAGGTCGCAGGGAGGGACAGGACTGGCTGTGGACTCATCGCCCCGGGACGATGAAATCCCCGACCCAAGATCAATGCTAAATGCGAAATTAAACGAGACAAGCATCAAAAACAGAAATAAATCTCAGTTATTGGTCAAATCATGTTTACTGCCACAAAACACAACAATTTGACATGAGAACCTGCTAAAGTGCCCTCAGCACGCTAATGTAGCATGATGGAAACCCTGCGTTCACTGATGGGATCTGTCCACCGGTTTTCAAACAGTGAGGCACAACAGCCTCCGGGCAGTGGAGCAACCTGTCATAGCCAGAGGGTCATCAACACTGTGCTGTGAGATCACACTTCAGAGCAGACGTGACCGCATTGAGGGGAAAAAATCCCCCCCCCCCCATCCCAACATTCAGCTTTAAATTATCCAACCAGAGGGAAAAGCCTGGCTACTGCGACGAGAGGCAGGGTCGTCCGAACGGAGGTTTAGAGGCGTTCGCCAAGTGCATTGGTGATGTGCTGGTGTAAATTACACTGTGCAGATGGGAGAGCGATGGTGCTGGCAGGGCAGATGGGGCTGAGGGAGAACAGAAGCAGGAGGATGTGGACAGGGAGAAGGCATCACACTGATGTAAGAAGCGCAGGTTTTTGGAGGCAGCAGCGACAAAAGCTTCCAGGCGGAGTGGAGAGACTGCTAATAAGTGTGCAGGTTCCTGCAACACGGTCGGCGTTCCCTTCAGAGAGGCATGCGAGCAAAACAAAGGCTTCAGAAGCTTGCTGGAATTCGTTCCTAAGACAAAAAGTTGAAAGGAAAGATGAAATGAAACTGCATGGAGACCGTGTCGAAGAGGGAGCTGATTTGATTTGGAGCTCAGAACGAAACGTCAAACCCAATAAACCCACATTAGTTTAAGTAGCCTGCATCTGTCAGGCTCTCAGCACCTTCTTTTTCCGTCTCATGCTCTGGTTTCTGCCTTTTTGCTGTCTCATCAGACACTTCAGACTGTAATCAGACTAATGACTCGGCGCAGTCCATCAGGGTTAAGTTATTGTAAAGCTCCTCCTCTCTGGGCAAAATGAACTCATTTGCTTAATTAATAATCATTTCAAATCCGTCACGCTGGTTTTGTTTAATGCATTCAGAACAAATCATAATTTGGCAGTAAATCTGAAAACGCTGCAGCGCAAAATAACTTCGCTCACATTTAATGTTTTATATTTCTGTCATCCAGTGATCTGAAAAGTGTTAAAGATCCTGGAAACGTTAGAGAGCCTGTGTTTGTGTGTGTTTGCATTGTGTCGTGTGATGGAGTAACTCAGAGTTTAGGGTGTTGGGCTTTTAATCTGAAGGCTGTGGGTTCCAATCCCAGTTGAATCCCACTGAAGTTCCCACTGTGGGCTCTGTGTTCTGACTCCAACCATCAAGTTGGGATATTTGGATAAAAGGTTGGATGAACGTGTCTGCTACCTGATGTGATCTTTAGGGTGTGGTAGCTCAGTGATCGGGGTGTTGGACTATCAGTCTAAAGGTTGTGGGTTTGAATCCCAGATTCACTAAAGTTATTGTATGCCAACCCCGTGTTCCGACTCCAACCAAGTTGGGATACTTGTTCGTCAATTTGGATAAAAACATTTGCAAATGAACTTTAATGTAAATGTAAAATGTACAGAAATCATTGAAACTACGTTCATGTAACAAAAAAACAGCTGAATTCTGAACTGGGAAGCAACTGATGAAGGACGAAGATCAGAAACCCGGCTAATATTTATCAAGTAATGAATGCGTGCTTGTGGACGGCTCTCGATTCTGGTCCCGCCCTTTTCCTCCTTCTCTGTGCAGAAAAGAAATGATGTCTTTGTTCATCAAGGACACAGTGAATCGTTTTTGTCTCTCTGTCTTTCTTATCATCTTCAACTCTGAAAGAGGCATTAAGGGATAAACGAGTTTCTAAACTTAGCCTGAGTTCCAGCTCTGTCACGGCTCCCTCGATGATGAACTGTAGTACAGTGTCATGCCGACTGCTCTGTGACGGGATGGGGCTGAGATTCATCCTCCGATTTACCAGAATACAATGAGGGACAGAAAATCGCTGCTTTATTCCACAGTCTCATGTTACGAGCCACAGTTCACTGCCCACTGGCCAGCTGCTGCTCTGAATCATCTCTGTATGATACGGACCGGCCGCCGATGAATATACCGTATTTAGATGTTCTGGAATAGTGACAAAAATGACCAGCGGTGGGAAGATTCCCTGACATGTGAGAACGGAATGTCAGAGATCCATCCATTATATTACACTTTATCCTCTATTAGGGTCGAGGGGAGAACGTCTTGGGCGCTGGGCAGATACACCCAGGACAGGACGCCATGCTATCACTGGACACACTCACTCACACAGACATGCACACAAACACACTTTGTATGGGGCAATTTGGATAATTCAATTGACCTTGATCCATGTTTTTGGTCTGTGGGAGGAAACCAACGTGGACACGGGGAGAACATGGAAACTCCACCCAGATTGGGATTCGAACCGGGAATCCCTAGTGCTGAGAGGCGAACGTGCTGACCACTAAGCCACTGTGCCGCCCTAATGTCAGAGATAGTGAATGTCATTAAGAATGACTAACTAATTACAATTCTCAGACAAAAGTATGTGAGCAGTGTCCTGCTCATAAATAAAGCTGTAAATTCAGGTGTCTGGACAGAAAACAAAAAAGCTGTTAGAGTGGAATTGATGTTGCAACCTGCAGAGGTGTAGGTAATGTTGTATTGCACTGACACAGGGTAATTTCAGTCTTGTGTAGTGAACTTTGTCAGCCTTACAGGCCTGTGGTAATCAATGCAGTTGGCTTGTAAGGTCTTTAATTTTGAAGCTGAGATGTTGCACTTCATGGTGACTGAAACTAAACCCACTTTATGTAAACAGCTCCACTGTGAATGACAATATCTTCAGTCTGCAGAGGGTGAGGCTGATTGGGTTTTATATGTGTTGTGGTTTTGTATAAGAATAAATTCCATCCATTCATCCATCCATTCATTATCTTCCGCTTTATCCTCTATTAGGGTCGCGGTGGGATTCCTCATGCCCATCCAGGGGAGAACGTTTCGGGCGCTGGTCAGATACACCCAGGACAGGGCGCCAATCTATTGCTGGAAACACATTCACACAGACAAGCACACTCTATATGGGGCAATTTGGAGAACTCAATTGACTTGATCCATGTTTTTGGATTGTGGGAGGAAACCAGAGAACCCGGAGGAAACCCACGCGGACGCGGGGAGAACATGGAAACTCCACCCAGATGGGGATTCGAACCGGGAATCCCTAGTGCTGAGAGGAGATCGTGCGAACCACTAAACCACCGTGCCGCCAAGTATATATTCATACAACTCAATTAAAGACTCCTGGAATTGTTTTGGGTGATTTGTGTGATTGCATGCACGACCCGTCTTGGATCTGCTGTCACTCCCCACTGAGAGTGTGGGGTACGTCTGAAAGCAAGCCAACACTGGCTTGAATGACAGGAGGCTCTGGGTCTGTCTTGCCGTGAGATTGTCTTATAACTACACGTGCATGGTGCATGGTGGAAGTGGCGTGCATCAGGTACCCCGAGGCCCGAGCGCTGTCAGCCGTGATGTATTCATTACGGCTGGATTAGACTGGTGTGGAAGCGGCTCAGAGAACGCGCCACAATAATCCCAGAACACACAGCTAATTCAATCTCACCTCCTGCGTTTTTGCATTTCTCCACTGCTACCCAACAACCGCTGAGAGTGTCACCGTCGCCGCAGGGTCCGGAGGGGAGGGGGGGGGGTGAGCCAGGACGCAGGACAAGGGGAGTTTCAGCGTGTCTCTATCGGTCCCCAGCACTTCATCATGGAGTCTGGGGAAATCAGGAGGCTGCTGATGGCGAAGTTGCGAAAAAGGATTTTGCACACTCGAGCTGTCATTGTGAGAAAGCTCGCTTTAATACATCTGAATCGATTACATTGTAATTAGCGCCGGCGTCGCGGTCATGATCATCAGAAACCCTGCTTTATTTGATCATTCAACCTCTGTTTGAACATCACCAAACCTGCCGTGTTTATGGACAGAGAGATCATTCACTGACTTGTGCAGGCGACTGCAGAATTCGAACAGGCAGCAGTGTCCCAATTCAGGACAAACGGATCCCCCAAGGCTTATGTCTGTGTTTAAATTTTGTTGTGCTTTATTACCACAGTTATTGGAGTTGCTTCTTGTTCCACACTGTTTGAAATTGTGCGCTCGTGCATGTGGGAGGTAAATTGGGTTGAACTGAGCCTGTAAGCAGTTGTGTTGGTTATGTGTTTGCATTCTGCAGCTATAATAATGTTTGTTGCGCTGCGCAGACCTGACTGCTGCCAACCTTGGCAAAAACAACTCGGCTTTACTTCAACACATACTTCAGGGAAAATGCTGCAGATAAACAACATCCTTCAGAGTCGGCCTCTGTCTAACACACACACACACACACACACACACACACACACACACACACACACACACACACAGAGAGAGAGAGCACAGAGAAGCAAGCAGCAAAAGATGAAAGGGCACAGAGGAAGGAGATGAGAGAGGGGGGAGTTACATAAAAATGCTAAAAAAAATGAGAGCGTGTTGCAGCGAGAGCGAGCTGGCAAAAAAAGAGAAACGCCGGGATAGGACTGCAAAGCTAATGAGCTTAATGAGGTGACTGAGCAGTTAAATAGCCCAATGACCTGAGGCAGAACGGACCGGCGTCGTCTTCTGTGGAAGGAAGGGGAGGACAGGATCAAGTGAAGAACCATCATCTGTTATTGGGACGGGGAATTAATCCAGGAAAAATACAAATGCACTTTTCAGTCAGTTGTGAGAGGAGGAGAGGAAATGAGGAGGTCAGAGGGGAATGAGAGGAGAAAAGCTGCAGCGCTCCAGCAAAAAGAGTGCCGAATGTAAAAAACATTATAAGATAACCAGGGCTGGGGCAACACATGGACTACGTTGATGTAATGGATTACAAAAATGTGTCGATCTGCATAACTTGTGTCGATGCGTCAGCAAAATGG
The DNA here is from genome assembly GCA_019802435.1 of Corydoras maculifer. Lineage (NCBI taxonomy): Eukaryota > Metazoa > Chordata > Actinopteri > Siluriformes > Callichthyidae > Corydoras > Corydoras maculifer. The sequence goes on from JAFMOD010000437.1 coordinate 2,631,880, forward strand.
CGGCGTTTAAAAAAAAAAGATTTATTTATTTAATATTCATTTAATTTCTCCGGATCATAAATATTAGCGGCAGCAATCTTCATTTTTCTTCTTATCTTTTTATATAAATTTAAGACTTCTGTTATTAGAAGTGCATTCCTGGGATAGATGAGCCTTATGAGCAGTTCTGCAGCCTATCCCAGCACTTACCGAGTACGACACGGGAACACCCTGGACACACTGTCAGTCCATAATTGGTTAGAAACACCACGATGTTGTATTCACATATTTAAATATTCTGGATTAATTACAGGGCGGCATGGCGGCTTAGTATGTAGCATGTTCTTCTCTCAGCGCTAGGGATCCCTGGTTCGAATCCCCATCTGGGTGGAGTTTCCATGTTCTCCCCATGTCCACATGGGTTTCCTCCAGGTTCTCCGGTTTCCTCCCACAGTCCAAAAACATGGATCAAGTCAATTGAATTCTCCAAAATTGCCCCATATAGAGTGTGTCTGTGTGAGTGAGTGAGTGTGTGCCCAGCGATAGATTGGCACCCTGTCCTGGGTGTATCAGCCCAGCGCCCAAAAGGTTCTCCCCTGTATGGGCATGGGGAACCCCCCCCCCCACTAGAGGATAAAGCGGAAGATAATGGACGGATGAATGTTATTAGAAGTGCATTACTGGGATGGATAAGCCCTATGAGCAGGTCTGTAGCCTATCCCAGCACTTACCGAGTACGACACGGGATCACCCTGGACACACTGTCAGTCCATCATTGGTTAGAAACACCACAATGTTTTATTCACATATTTAATTATTCTGGATTAATTACAGAGCTTTACATTTACGTTTGAACAATTATTTAAATCTATAAATTGGTTATTAAAGTCCGGGAGGTGCCGTGAGCAGTCAGATGCTTCCTTCCTCACACAGCCTCAGCCGCTTCTTATACTTCAACCCAGTGGCAAGGACCTGCTGGATGCCAGCTGTGCCTTCAGGCTGTGCAGGAGGTCCAGCTTGTGAGTCCCCCGTCATGCTGTGCTGCCATTTAGACCGCTGTGCCACTTCTTCACTCTGGCACCTGATTTGGGAAGGGTCTTTATATTTTATAATTCCATGCTTTTCTTGTAGCTTCATGTAGCAATGCAGTGTTCATCTCATCGTGCGCGCTGTTTGGAGTTTCTGATCATGTAGACATGATGGTGGTATAAAGAAGCCCTGATGTGTTTATTAATAACAGCATGGAGAATTAGAAATGACGCCTTCTGCTATTAAAATGTCATGAGTGACGATGCAAACAGTGACTAAGTGCAGCGGGCGCCACATCCAGCTGTCACAGTCTCATCGTTATGGGTTTCCAACAGACACTAATTAAAGTTTATCATGAAAACAACATGGCCAAGGACATTCACAATATTTACTCTGAGTGAAAGACCGATGTCCTCCGTGAGATTAACAAGGCTGGGAAGGCACTGCACTTATTTTCTTAAGCACGCTCTTTCATTTTTTTTTTTGGCTGCGATGTTGTACTTTGCCTCACACGCAGTCGGTGATGCTCATCCCACAGGGAAGTCGCAGTGGAAGCACCTGTCGGCTTTATTTATGGGGATTAGGCATGCACTTTTTTTGGGGGGGGGGGGGGGCGGCAGGAATTACAGTGATATGCAAATTCCTTTGACAGAGAACCTTTTATTGTGAGCTGTAGATCCTCACGGGGCACGCTCAGGTCTTTTGGGTATGAAAAAAGTGATCTCGTAACCTTTACCATATTATTCTGTAAATTTCTTACATTAGAGCGGCACGGTGGCTTAGTGGTTAGCATGTTCTCCTTTCAGCACTAGAGATTCCCGGTTTAAATTCCCATCTGGGTGGAGTTTCCATGTTCTCCACGTGTCCACGTGGGTTTCATTCGGGTTCTCCGGTTTCCTTCCACAGTCCAAAAACATGGATCAAGTCAACTGACTTCTCCAAATTGCCCCATACAGAGTGTGTGTGCATGTCTGTGTGAGTGAGTGTGTGCCCAGCGATAGATTGGCGCCCTGTCCTGGGTCTATCTGCCCAGCACCAGAAACGTTCTCCCCTGGATGGGCATGGGGAACCCCCCCCCCCCCAACCCTGATAGAGGATAAAGCGGAAGATAATGAATGAAAGAATGAATTCTGATTGTGTTGGTGATGTGGTTATTGATTAAGCAGTAATAAGGGGGATGTAAAGGGTCTTTTAACCTCATTTAAAGAAGAGCAGATTGGCTTTGTATCGGACACGCTGACCTGCTCCGTCTAACCCCCAAGAAACTGCAGAAGCCATCATGACCCGGCATTTCTAACTAAATTTGCAATTGTGTAATCCACTCATCTCTGCCGTATTCTTCCCATTGACCCATCTGCCACATTTTTTTATAGGACTGAATAATGAGATGTTTTCAATATTATGATAAATTATTTTCTAGTATGTCATCTGAAACTATTATGAGATTGCGTTTTCCCCTCATCACGTCGGTTCTCACTGCCGTAGCACTGAGCAAATAAAATTATCGACCGTTTCTTTGTTCCTTTTAAATAATGCATGAGAATATCACGGCCTGGTTAATGGAAGTTCATCTTAAATCGGTTTGCAATAAAAAATAACATTTAGGAATCTTTATATGGCTCATGCTTCCTGTTAAGCTTTATAGATTGTAAAAAAATAACATCATAATCGTTCAGTCGTTTGCTTAATTTTCACAGTTTCCCAGATTTCATATAAAAATGCAGTTTGTGCTCTAAATAAGATTTATATTTATGATTTATAATGAAAGATAATAAAGCATTAAACATGACTTCATTCTCACTAAATAACTTTTTTTTTGCTTTCATGATTTTATTTATTATCAAATCAGAGACAGTTTGAGAAACACGAGACACAAAAAGATCTTTTTTTTTCATGTACCTTTATCTAACTAAAGTTTGTACTATTTAGTGCAAATGGGGCATCTGGTATTAATGTACATTAAAAGTCAGCCAGCTTTGATGGATTTCAGTTGCCGTGGTAACACTGGTCTTTCGTGGCATATGTCTTGGTGAAAGATCTGGCCGTGTTTATTATTAAAGCAGAAAATGGATTTTCAATGACGTTGCACTTCATCTCTTCAGAATGTCATCGACCGGTTTGCTTTCTGTGTGGCATTTGCATGTTCTCCCCATACCTGTCTGAGTTTGCTTACAGTCTAAAGACATGCTGGTTGGGCAATTAATGATATTAAATAGCTTTTTGGTGTGAATATGTGTCTGTCTGTTCTGTGAAGGGCTGGAGACCTGAATGTTGAAATAGCCTGTCGATTAATTGAAGATTTATTTCTGTGTTCGGTGGTTCGTCTGTATAAGGTTCTGTTTGTGGAATAGCAGAGCCATTTACTTAACGTCTCGAACCCTGGCATTTAAGCAGTGTCTGGTAAAAGGTCAATACAGCAGAAGTTTCCTCCATCTTGTCAGTCTGTCTGCTTCCTTCTCTTCTTGTCTTCATTCCCCTCTTTGCCTCAGCAGCGGCAGGGCTCGGTGTTGACCACTGCTGTCGCCTCTCATTAATGGAGAGTGGAACAGTAAACAGCAGAAGGGAGACTGCAGTCTGGAACCAACTGGGTTGCCTTCATGACGCTGTGTCCTGAAAAAGCGAAAGCAAAGGAGGAGACAGAAGGAAAGGGCAAACTGTCCTCCTGGCAGAAGCTGTGCAGGGTGATTATGGAACTGTAAACATCCTTCTTTATGAGAATGTTGAGTTCAGAATGATGAGGTTTCCTGTTGATTTAAGATTTATTCAGGACAAGGACAATAGACATGTCCTGCCGGTTTGCAGCGATGCTCTTTAATTGAACTGGTTGCTTTTTAAATAATCCCTTTTTATTTGTTAAATCAGCCCCCAGAATGTGAACTGCTGAGATTAATGCCTTTAAATCAACCAGATCTGAAGGAGAATTACAGTTTGTTTTGCTAAACCTGGTTTTTAGTTTCCCAAACACCATCTCTCATCTATTACGGAAAATTGGATATCCAACAGAATCTGATCAAACTGTCCTGACATTACACATTTAGAATTTGTGAATATTGGTTTCTTATTAATAAAGAATAAATATAGCAATTGCAGCATAGTACTTCAGGTTGTTAGGTCTATCAATCTGAAGGTGGGGAGGGGGGTGTAAATTCTGAGTCCAATAAAGTGGGCCCTTGAGCGAGGCCTTTAAACCTCAATGCTCCAAATTGAACCTGCATTCTAACCCTAACCAATTAGATGGGAATCTAGGTGCTTGGGAAATAAAAAATGACCATGTCATCATTTTGCAGTTGGTTTTGTTCATATATTTGCCAAACAAAAATGTCTGAAAGTTAAGATGATTGTGTGATCCTGATGGATCTGTTTATGATTTGTCATCTGAACACCATGAGTCCAATGAAACACACAACTACACAATCAGCAGAATCTGTATTTAAACTTTAATATTTCCTGAGCAGAACAAAGTGCAAATCTCTCTCTCTCTCTCTCTCTCTTTCTCTCTCTCTCTCTCTCTCTCTCTCTCT
>JAFMOD010000437.1:2636517-2667660 GCA_019802435.1 Corydoras maculifer
CTCTCTCTCTCTCTCTCTCTCTCTCTCTCTCTCTCTCTCTCTCTCTCTCTCTCTCTCTCTCTCTCTCTCTCTCTCTCTCTCTCTCTCTCTCTCTCTCTCTCTCTCTCTCACACTTCCAGGCAGTAGACAGCTGACTAAGTGGAAGTGTGCTTTGTCCACCACAACATTGCTGCTGTATACTGCATTTATAATGTGATTTCATAGAAGATACAGTCATTTTACAGATTATCAGCATGTAATTCCATCATAATCTGAGGAGTGCTAAATTATATCCATCAGATATGTTTGTAAAACCGACATACAGCTGTCAGTTAAAAAAAAAAAAAAGGGCGTGTCTGCACTTTTGACTGATGCTCTATGTGCATCTTATGATTTTAGAAAATTAGGTTTCTATTGATTCAGTCGGTGCAGGGGGGTCCTGGTTTAGATTGCTGAACAGGCCATCTGGTTATTTCTTTGAGACTTTGGGCGTTCTTTCCATTTCCAAGTGGGTCTATGGGGCGCGTCCAAACTTTTGACTGCTTCTGTAATTCACAGTGTAATCTGTTTACAGATAACACACAGTGTGCATGTGAAGAACAGGAAGCATGGTGGGTGACACTTGAGGCCATTTACACCAAATGTGTTAAAATGGGGCAGCAGCAATTAAAACCTGCCCGTTATCACTTTAGGTGAAGTGCTGCTTGACGGCCTTCACCTCAGGAGCCCAGCATCACAGCTTTAGATTTCTTCAGGGTGGCTCTCAGGTGGCAGACAGGACGACTCTCCTACTCCTGCACTTTACACCACTAGCTCATGTAAATCTCCTGTTTACCTCGTTCTTTGTCTTCGGCGATCAGATTTCAGGTTTTGTCGGTTGAGACTTACACTTTTAAAAGGATTTTCACTGCGTGGTATTTATCAACGAAAAGCCATCTGCTGTATCAGGATGAAATGTCTGCTGGAGAGACAGCAGTGCACATTCACCCCTCAGGAATAAGATGATGTTATTGATGAGAGTTTTATGCTTTATCGTTTATTTGAGACGTTTGAGCCTCAGCCCTCACTGGGAGTCTGACTTCCTAAAACAGGACGCACCAGTCCATCACAGAGCAGACACAGAACAGACACACGGATAATAACACTCACATGTTGCTACAATTTTGTAGAATATATGGACACGAATAAAAGGCAGGCCATCTGACCTGTTCCTTATAAATAGATTAATATTCCCAGAGACGCATGCTAATGTTCTAGACACCCACTCAGAGGTGGATGTCATTAAGGCATGTTGAGGTGTTTTAATACTTTTCCATTCATTCATCCATTAACTTCCGCTTTATCCTCCTTTTATTAGGGTCGTGGTGGGGTTTCCATGCCCTTCCAGGGGAGAATGTTTCAGGCGCTGGGCAGATACACCCAGGACAGGGTGCCAATCTATCGCTGGGCACACACTCACTCACACAGACACACTCTATATGGGGCAATTTGGAGAATTCAATTGACTTGATGGAGAATTCAATTGACTTTGGACTGTGGGAGGAAACCGGAGAACCCGAAGGAAACCCATGCGGATGCGGGGAGAACATGGAAACTCCACCCAGATGGAGATTCGAACCGGGAATCCCTAGTGCTGAGAGGCGAACGTGCTAAACCACTAAGCCACCGTGCCACCAGGTGTTTTAATAGTTTTGTTTATTTAATGGTTGTTAAATTTACCTAATTTAAATTACTTTAAAATTAAAGAGGACAAGAGTTTTTGGAGGAAACTAAATTAGAAATGGAAAGAACATGCAAACTCACATAGAAATAACCAGATGGCCAGTTTAGCGATCTAAACCAGGACCCTGCTGCTGTGACTGAATCATTAGAAATAAAAATTTTAAAAAAATATAAAATAAGTAACTTCAAAGATTGAATACAGAAGATTCGGCCTTTTTAAAAAAATTTACACATAAGACACACATACAGTATCAGTCAAAAGTTTGTTTACATCTCCGTTCTGCTCCACTTATTGTCCATGTTCTCAGTTCCACTTACAGTAAAGATGGACTTTGTAGTTCTACAATTCCAGAATGTAGTCCATCTGTTTGTGTTCTGCAGTACATACCTTTACCTATCCTCTAATGGTCAGGACACCAACAGTACCACCACAGAGCAGGTATTATTTGGTCAGTGCATTATTCCTACCCCAGCAGTGTCACTGAGGTGTTTAAATGAAACTACAGCAGCACTGCTGCACTAGAACCCCCCCCCCCCCTACCATGTCCGTGTCACTGCAGAACTGTCAATAAACAATCCACCACCCAAATGATACCTGTACTGTGATGGTCCTGACCAATAGAGAAGAGAACCAACAGAGGACGAACAAACCAACAAAATAAAGGAAACTGATGAAGTTCATTCTGTAATTGTAAAAGAACAAAGTCCATCCATATAGTAAAAAGTGGGCGTGTCATTTAGACAGATACTGTCTATATGCTGTATATATGCTATATAATATGCTGGTGTTTGTTTGAATGTGTGAGCATCAGGATGTTGTTAAGAATGCTGTACAGATGTATGGGAATTTGTGTTTGGTGGTTTGTGATACACAGGAGAGGAAGAATGTAAAGGTCCAAACTGTTTTTGCCGGGATAGGAATTGGGAGTATTATATTGGCACCAAGATAAAATCAGTGGAACAGAAAAAGGGAGTTGGAAGGAAAACTGAGCGACATATGCAGAGCTAGAGGAGAGGAAAAAGAACAGAGGGATAAAGTGAAAGAAGGGGGAAGGGATGGGTGGAACCACATGCTGCTGGAGTCAAAGGGTTGTCATGGAGATTGGAGGAGGAAAAGAGGAAGGCTGGTCAGTATTGACACCTTTCTTACATCCACAGCATCGACGGCCCTGTAGATCTGTAGATTAGTGATTAGCATGACGGCATTCCTGAGATTCACTCTGCGGGTGGAGAGCCGTACAACGTTCCTCTGCTACTAAGCTTCTCGTGATACCTGATGGGTGGCATGAACCAGCTCCCATACTGCTACCCTCAAAGTCATTTGGATAGCATTCAAATCAGCCTCAACTGCTTCCACCCGACTCCATTACCTGCGCCTTTATGATCCACTGATATTAGCGTGGGTGATTTATTCCCACAAACACATCAGAATAAAAGATGTAAAAACGATGCCTTTATCTTCAGGCTTTATTTCATCTGAGTGTGAACCCGTGTGTCCGGCTCTCTCCTCCTCCTCCTCCCACCATCCAACCTGCTGCCTCTCTAAATGCCACAATGTAGTTTCTCCTCCGTGTTCCCAGGAGCTCTTCCAATCAATCGCAAGCACTTAGAAGTTTTAACAATTGAATAGGACTCCAGGAAAGAAGTCATCTGACCTGCTTAATCAAGGTATCGATTCATGTGGCTGGTTAGCATTTCATCTGTCGACTGCATCTCAAAAGTCTTCAAAGTCTGTGTTTATTATTATTCTAACAAATAACAACACATTACCAGAAGAGTGTGGACGACTCTAAACCTCTGTGATGATAATTAGTGATGGTGTTTCAGTGTAATGTTGACTTAGTGGTTTTGCATGTTCCCCTCTCAGCACTGGGGTTACAGTTTCGCATGGGTATCCTCCAGGTTCTCCGTAAAGTAAAGTGTATATATATATATATATATATACTTGGTCTTCTGGATGAAAAACAAGACAAAAGGTAGAAAAACAGCCTGGAAGGATCGCTGGTCTCTCGCAGTGCAGACAAACACAGTAACACACACAATCCACAGGTGAGAACTTTGCAATTCAACCCGCCTTTCGACTGTGTGAGGAAACCAGAGCTTCTGGAGGAAACTCATGCAAACGTGGTGAGATCATGCAAACTCCATCCCGACAGGAGCCTGGTTATGTATTTAAAAATCGAACCCAGGACTTTCTGCCATCTGTGTCAGTGTGCTGCACCCAGTTAATAATGTTCTTTTCTTTAACGTTTTGCATTAACACACTGATTAAGTTTGACGAACATGATATATTTGATACCATTTGGTAAATGACACAAAATGACACATTTGGTAAATGACACAAAATGACACATTTGGTGAATGACACAAAATGACATATTTGGTAAATGTTGGATGTCAATAAAACAGTTAAATAAATTATTTTTTTGAACAAATTGCTGACGGTCTTTAAAATGTTGGGACAGAGATACAGGTTTCAGAATTCAGAGTGGGACGTGTGGAGTTTGCATGATTGTCTGAATGAATGAGGGAAACGTTTATTCAATCATTCATTTTCCACTTAACCCTTTACTAGTGTAGCGGCGTGGGGGGTTTACATCATGCCCATCCAAGGCAGATACACCAAGGACAAGGCACCAATCTATCACTGTGCACACTTATTTACACACACACACCCACATAGAACATTTAGTAAATGTATATAGTGATCTGAATGGGTGGGTGGGGGTGGAAACTCAGTGATTAGGGTATTGTAATATAAATCTGAAGGCTGTGGGTGAAAATCCTCTAATGTTATTAATGTGATTCTTGAGCAAGACCCTTAACCCTGACTCAGCAGGGGGGCTGTTTCAACCCTGGCTTCTGACCCCAACCATCAAATTGGGATGTTTTAAAGTCACTTTGGGAAAAATAATGTGCTATAGGATCTCATGCCTTGTAATGTGTTCATTCATTCATTCATTATCTCCTGCTTTATCCTCTATTAGGGTCGCGGTTGGGTTTCCCATGCCCATCCAGGGGAGAACGTCTCGGGCGCTGGCCAGATAGACCTAGGACAGGGCGCCAATCTATCGCTGGGCACACACTCACTCACACAGACACACTCTATATGGGGCAATTTTGGAGAACTCAATTAAGTTGATCCATGTTTTTGGACTGTGGGAGGAAACCGGAGAACCCGGAGGAAACCCACGTGGACACGGGGAGAACATGGAAACTCCACCCAGATGGGAATTTGAACCAGGAATCCCAAGCCCTGTAATGTGTTGTGATTGTAAATCTAAATACTTTTTAAAGATCAGGGAATTCAATGTGTAGTTCTTAGAAAAGCGTTGGTACTTTTTTGTTGTTTTTTTTTCTTATTTGTAATTCACATCAGAATTATTATGTTTGTTTTTCTGCGCCTCTTCACATCCAATTATCATCATTATGTTTTCCTTGATGCAAATTCTGTGGAGTGCCATGGCACGCCTGACCTTTTTCTGCAAATATTCACTATTTCCATACAGGAGATCACTAGTGTGAGTGTCTCTTTTGTTATTGTGCCTGCAAATATTTCCCTTGCCCTCCTATTGGGACGGAAAAGAGCCGCTAGATTTACGCAACACTATTTCAACTGCGAGACTAACAAAGCTATCTTGTGGAACATCATGAATAATCCAAAGTGGTGGTAGCTGATAGCTTTAGGGACTGCTGCCTGAACTAATAGACCTATTTAAATGTGGAGCTTGGTAATTTTCTCAGCTTTGTGCCGGTGGATCAGTTTTGATATGACAGCTTGTAAGCTTGTAAGGCGAGTGAAGGCTGACGGTCATGTTGGAGCACAATGGCTTGGAAGGGCTTGATGAGTGGGTGTGCATGCATACATGTGTGTAGGGTCTGTCCCTGATGGATTGCTGACCCTGACCAGCATGTCAAACAACCCCATGACAGCTGGGCTCTCCTTAGCATAGCCCACTTATTACTCAACCCAAGGGAGCACTTATGTCTTCACCCACACACACACATGAAACAAGGCCATGTTAAGCCACAATGAAATGCTGAACAATTGTGTGTTATTAAGTCCATGTCTAAATAATGTCTTTATTCTCATAGATTACATTTGAAGGATACTATTTTGATTAGGTTATAAACTGTTCCAGGTCTCGTCGTTCACTGTATGATGAGGATTTCTTTTCGGGATTGATTGATCAGTTGCAGATCAGAAAGGGCTGATTTCCATTGCAAATATAGAATTACAGATTTTTCGATTTTTTTAAATCTTTGGATCGAATAAGTGGACTGTATTTTGACAGGTGCACCGCGATCTGAGCACAGCTATCAATCATTTTTTCAAGATTACCAATGTTAAAAATACCTGATGCAAACTAGTATTAATTACTGAAATCAACAATAACTATAATAAATACACAATTCCACAGCTTGTAATAAGAAATACATTTAAAAGAGTTTTTAAAATGTTTAAAATTTTGTTAATGTTTTGTAATGTTTACCCTATGAACATTACTATTATATATATTTTTTTACTTAGCCATTTAATAATATACCAGCAAAGCTACACATAATATAATAATAATAATAATAATAATAATAATAATAATAATAATAATAATATAAAATAAATATTTAAAACTATGATCTGTTATTTTGACAGTTTTTAATTATCATAGACAAAATTCTGTCGATATTTAAATATGTAATATATAAATATTATGTATATAATATAAAAAAAATAAAACAAGTGTACAGTTCTGTTAACAGAAATGCCTTGCTGATGAGCATGGTGGCCTTTTGATTGGCAATGTAATTGCCACAAAGGACTAATCCAATATTATTTACTGAACAATGAGACACTGTGTTCTTTGACTGTTAATGAGCTCATAAAGATAATGATGAGCTCAAAATGTCTTTAGTTTGAAAGGTTTTAGTAAATGTGCTCCATGATTTATTACTATTATTACACTCTTATGAAATTAAATGCTAAAAATCAACATGGAAACCTTTAAAATAATGCCATCTGGTAGAATAGAACATTCTATTTTTGAGAGAAGCATCGATTTGACCTCCTAACAAACCCATGTTTTTGTGAATCACTGTATCTGAAAAAGCATAATTGTTCATGTCAAGGTCAGTGGAACTAAAGATGTGTACTGCAAAGAAAAGAACAAAAAGAACAAAAAACAGATGAAGATCCCAACCTTCTGACTGAGGGGGGCTGGAACAGGAGCAGACCATTTTTCCGCTTAATTTAATGATTGAATTGTTGCAGCTGGAAACCTGAGGTGAAATGTATTTGCTTGTGCATGGAGCCCCAAATTCATTCCAATGCTATTTGTCACATTAATTTTCCGTTTGGAGTTAAATATGTTTTGCTGTCTAGTGTGTTTAGGTGCCATGTTAATTTAGTCCCATTGAGAAGGGTGAAATCGTCTAATTGGATGCCAGGCCATGTTTGTATGTGAAATCCCAGGATACCCGATGTGTTTCTAATAGAAGCTTTTCTCCTGGATACACAGGCTGTCACAAGCCAGGGACTCACTTTATCTTTGAATGAAAAAAAAATTGTCAATGAATTATTCTTCTTATTATGATTTTTTTTCTGCCAAATTTCTGCCATTGAGGGCCAATATATCGAGGGTTTGCATAAGTAAAGAATAGTTAACCTTGAATAGTGTTATAAACATTCACTATTTTAAATAGAGAACAGAGCAGCTACTGCAGAGAGCCTTTGACATGATTCATGATCACAAAAAAGATTTTGGGTTTTATAGAAATTTGTACACATTGTACAAAAAAAAATTGGTATTCCCCTAAATCATTTCTGTACATAATTTAAATTATATATATATATATATATATATATATATATATATATATATATATATATATTTTAAATTATGATGAGAAAGCTTTAGAATATATATATATATATATATATATATATATATATTCTAAAGCTTCCTCATCATAATTTCATTAATTACGTATTTCTGTTCAAAACTGTTAATAAGTGAACACATATAATATTTATCTGCAAATCATTATTTTTCTAAATAGTTAATTACATTTAAATGAATTCATCTGAAGCAACTTAAAATTAAGAGAATCACACGAGTCAGTAAATTAAAGAGGAACCAGCTGGAGAGCGGTTTATCATCCTTTTATTTGTAGCTGTGCTTTTATTTTGACATAGGACACAGTTTATGTTTTATTTAGTATTTTTATTTTATTTATTATTATGACCTTGGTTTGGCTTCATTCTATGTTCCTAAAATAACTAAACCAATACTGATTTTTTGTACTTTCATTTTTTTATGTTAAAACTTTGCGACCATGTAGCTTCTCTCCTGTCCCTCATCATATTCAGTCCGCTGACATCTTTAATAACCTATTATTCATTTGCTCTCCACTTGTTTATTGTGCCTGTAGGCTATGACTGCACTAAATTAATAAACCCGGCTGGTTGTTGCTGCACATATTGGGTTGTGTGACAGACAGACAGACAGACGGACAGTCCTGTCTGGACTTGATGCTATTGAATTTCATGCAACATATTTTCAAATTCAGCAACTGCAATCAAAATTAGCATCAAGCACCACGAGTGTGCGTACGTGTGCTGCCCGTGTGTCTGTCTATCTGTCACATGTCTGTCTGTTAGTGTCCGTGTGTATGAATAACTGAATTTGTATGTGGTAAAGGCGGGCTTTCGAGACCCTGTTGTCATAGAAACCAGGACGAAGAGAGTGGGCGATACCCCCATTGACAACCTTTATATTTCTACAGCATTTGTTATTCTGATATTAAGTCTTCAGGGAGAAGTAGATACGAGGAAAGATTATTAGATAAAGAGGAGCTGGTTGAGTAAAGGGACGAGTGAGAGCTTCCAAAATCTAAAAGGTGAAGAACTAACAATCGAGGGTTTTTCATATCTTGATGTGTGTTACTAAGTGCAGGTCAGTTCTCAGGTGGCTGGCTGATGCCCGATGCCCTCTGGAGCTGTCTGCACACATTACAGGATTTTAGGAGGACACAGATGGGGGGAGCTCTGGGACACCCGAATATGATGTTTGGTCGATAAAGCAGAGGGAAAAAAAAACTGCCTGGTGTCAGCAGCGCATCAATCTCTACACATTTTATGACTTCCCAGGGCAGGAGCGAGACAAATGGAGCAGAGAGGAAGCAGCAGATAAAAACTCGAACCAAACCAAAGTGCAGTGTACCAGGGGATGGAGAGTAAAGAGCATAGATCTACTAAGTAAAAAAATAAACGGCAAAAGCCACTCGAGTCTGACTGCTGTCAGCTCAGTTGTACTGTAATGCACACACATCGCCAGCATACACACTTAAAAGGCAGCTGCTGCGAGGCCTCGATGGGATATTGACTTTTTATCAGGCACAATAATTACTCTTTTCACTCCGAATGGCTCCACTCAGCAGGATAAACTAAATGTTTATGGACCCAGTGTAATCCAGTTCACTCGCTTAGAAATGGATTACAGGAAGACATTATATCACATGGCCTTCGCTTCCTTTTCCCCCTCACAAGTCTGGTTCGAACATCGCGTCTGGCTCTGTGTTCGCTTCTGTTAATGGGATGAACGGATTTTTAAATGAGTACTGTTGTTTGTAGGAACTGCTGTGAATACCACAGAACATACGGGTGTATTGGAAATTAGTTCGAAATGATGCAGAAAAGAGAAGATGGTGGGCGAGGTGGGTCACACATCTCTTTTTAAACAGCATTTTCTCATTTTTTGCAAAATCTGCCGCTTAATCCTAATCTTGGGTTGTAGGGAAATTCCCCAAGCCCATTCAATGGAGATTGTCTGGGGTGCTGGACAGATACACCCAGGACAGGGAACCAATCTATTGCTGGGCACTCACACAGACACACACTGTATAGGGCAATTTGGGGCAGCCAATTCACCTTGAATCCATGACTGTGGGAGGAACCTGGAGAAAACCTAAGTAGACACTGTGAGAACATGAGCAGAAATGCTAACCACTAAGCCACCGGGCCATCCAGCATTAATTATATATAATTATATTAATTGTAATTTTAATAACACAGAGTGTCTATTTGAACTTAAGTGCAATTACAATTAACCACACAGTTTAGCTACGTGTTACCCAATAAAAAAGGCAAACAAATACACACACATACACACAGAGTTTCTGCCTTGATAGAGCAGGAGTTAGAATGCAGTGATGATGTGGACACAGGTTTCAATGACCATTTTTTAGCATTAGCTAAACTAACTAGCTTGTTTTTCATGTTGTTTATAAGTGTGTTTGTTGAACTAAGCATGTTGTGCTAAATTAATAGCTTGATAACTTTGCAGTGGCACAAAATTGGACAAACATTTATTCATTCATTCATTCATCATCTTCCGCTTTATTCTATATTAGGGTCTCGGGGGGGGGGTTCCCATGCCCATCCAGGGGAGAACGTTTCGAGCGCTGGGCAGATACACCCAGGACAGGGCACTAATCTATCACTTGGCACACACAGACACACTCTATATGGGGCAATTTGGAGAACTCAATTGACTTGATCCATTATTTTGGACTGTGGGAGGAAACCCACGCGGACACGGGGAGAACACGGAAACTCCACCCAAATGGGGATTCGAACCGGGAATCCATAGTGCTGAGAGGAGAACATACTAAACACTAAGCCACCATGCCGCCCTTGGACAAACATAACCCACTTTATTTTTAATTATGTGAATCAGTAAAAACTAGAATACACTGGTAATTACACCAAATTGCATATAGCATCTGCCTTAACAATGTAGCCTTAAAAATGTCCATAATATAATGCAATTCTATCATTTAGTTTAAAACTCAGGACATACATTTGTATAGCAGCTTATTTTTTCATGGTTTATTTAATTTTTATTTGCTGATGTTCGTGTAAATGTCCTGTGTTGTTTTTCTGAAAGCTTCAGCTTCAACCCGGATACCTAAGGCTCGTGCATGCTTCAGGAAGACACACAGTCAGTTTCACCAGTGACAAGCGCTCCGACACCAAACCAAATATATGCTGATTACCGGAATATGAATTATGAATTTAGGTGAATTCAGGACAAACCTCACTGACATGGAAGTGGAACCTATAAATAATTTACCCTGCAGGGGGTCTTGGCGATTTCTAAGCTTTTGCACATTGTGGTTTCCTCCTGTACCACTCCTCTTCTTTCCATCATCTTTAATCACTCTCTCCTCCTCCTCCTCCTCCTCCTCTAATTGTGTTTCTCTTCTTAGCTCTTCTATCGTACCCACACTGCATTGCTGTCTCCCTTCCTTCTTTCAATTTTCCAGCCAGACAGACAGACCCTTAGGGAGGTCCTAAAGGTGGAGGGCACACACACATATTCATTTATTTTCCCCCACATCTTCAAACTCTTGCCTCTGACATGCATTCTCACAGCTGGAGGTGATAAATATTTAAAGAGGCGGCCCTGACAGGACAAAGTGCTCCAGACTCAAGAAAAGTCTTTGATTTGAGGTTAAATTGATGCTGTTTCTGCCTGATTGGTGCCACGTTCCTGGAGCCAGACATTCATTTTGAGGATTTCTTGCACTTTCTGTGTAACTGAGAGGAAGAAATGAGAGAACAGTCTGACTGCTTGGCTGGATAAGCCGCTTCAAGGACTGTAATTATGAAAGATGATTGCGATATAATGGAGCTGGTTGATAAGGATTGAATGACATGAGGCATCCACAGGGACCACGCCTGTTGCTGTCATTGTCATTAAAATGCTGCTCAGAGAGCCGATCCTATCCCATCGCGTCTGCCAAGACCACCTACAATTTGCTTATCCCAAGCTTAAATGCTAATTTGCAGTTTTCCTTTTTATGCAAGTAGATGCAGGACGGCTCTTTGATCATTAATGATAAAGCCCAGGTCTTGACTCAGTTCACAGTCACTTTGTTGGGTTTCAGTATTAATTGATGTCTTCGTGATGAAATATGTCAGACAGAAAATCGCTGTGTGGTGATTTCAGATTTTCTGGGTTTAGTACCTGGGTTTGGTGTCGGTGTGTACCTGTGTGTGGTCTGTGCGGTCTCACAGTGGGAGAACATCTCTGCTTGCCCTTTGACCGAGCTAATGAGGCAGGGAACTGGATGCTATAGCATGAGAGATGCTATCTCTGAAAGCTTCCTACAACTGTAGAGCAGGTCAGAGCCTAAAGCCCAGCTCACGGTGTCAATCTTCATCCTCCATCTGAGCTACAAGGTTGATTTGGACAGCTCAGCTATGGCATGTCGAGTCTCTTATCTCTGTGTTCAAGAAGTGAACACCTGACACCAGCACTCTCACTACACAAGAACACTTGACTGTTTCATTTGCAGCAGTGTTTCAACCCAATCTGTGTGTATTGAATCTCCACTCGTACATTTCAAGGCAAAAAAAAGCTCGTAACATTGCCAATTATGTATTTTTTAATTGACCTAAAAGCCAATTGGTCCAGATTAACACATTTTATATTTACAGATTTTATCAAACCGGTGCCAAACCTGCTGTCAGAGCTTCATTTAATCATTTATTCATGAAGCTATAGAAAGTTTTTGTTAACATGATTCAGCCTTCATGGTTTAAATACTGCTGGAATATCATAGAGAATTTTAAAACCATGTGTCCCTTCAGAGGGACCCTCACACCCTTATGGGAATGAAAGCTGCTTTGGCAGAAGAAATGAAGCAAAATGAAAGCACAGTGCAGCCAACAGCTAATTATCCTTTTGGACGGCACATTAGAGCCGAACTTGCCAATAATGGCTTTATAGCATCTACTGTGGTATTATTAGTTTTATTAGTATTATTAATTTTTTTTGATGCTGATCTAATTAAAATGAATAATTTGTATAAATGTGAAGTGTGCACAGTGAATTTCAAAAACCAAACTGGTTCATATCTTGTTCTTCTCCGTGGCATCTTTTTTCCAGTTGAATGTGTTTGTAAATTAAGCTTTTAAATAATTTAGCTCTTAGTTCTTGCAGGAAGGATTTGGTTATTTGGTTGTTCATTACCTCGTGGTGAGGGTTTTATATTTACATTAATATCACGGAATTGTAGGATATCTCAAAGACTTAAAATGTGTTGCTCCAGGGGTGAATACATTACAGAGAAACGTTGAGCTTCTGCAGTGTTTAATCCATGTAATGTTTTTATGTGTTTGAAATGTAATTCATCAGTTTTAAGCTTTTGCTGAAACACATTTGCTTTCATTTGTGTTGAATTAAGGAGGAAATGCAGATATGGTTGATTATACCTTTATTCTCTTATTTCCATTCATACCAGGTCCCTGTGTGTCATTCTCAGATTGGTCACCTCATTAAAGCTGATGTTTGATTAGCGGCCGGCTGGCTGATAATCCGGATGCCCTTTCAGTCGTACTGAACTGCTGATCGGCATCTTATCACACACCCTGATCCCCCGCTGCTGCTTAAATACCCAACGCAGCACGTCTTACTCTCTTTTAGTGACTCATCTACACTGTAATTGGCTGCCGCACCTCCCTCGGTGATCAATCTCCTGATCAAGCCGTATCACTAACCCAAATCCGAAAAGGATTGAGGGAGCGAACGGGGATGGGAAGGGAGGTGATGGATTTATTGGCGGAATGGCAGTGTGATTTAGATGGGGAGGGGATTAGAGTTGAATCTGTCACCCCCCTGCCCTCCTTCTCCTTTGCTCTTCGCTATTTCTCACAGAACCATTAGGTCTTAAGGTTGATAAGACCCGATGTGCTTAATGGTCCGTCTAATCTACAGCTCGTAGTCTCAGTGTTGTGGTTTGTTTCGGGTTGTGTTTGCTTATTCAAACAAAAATGTCCAATGAAATATTCATGATACATCTGTGTACTTTAGTGAAGTGAAGCTATCATGTAAATGGGAACTTTGGCAGAATGCAAGGAAATGCACATTCCCTTCCAAGCTCTCCACCAAGACTTCATCTTTCATCTGTTCAAGGTCACATTTGCTTGGCGCTGCCAGGTTACAGCAAGATCCTCCTGCTGTGGGTACAGCTTCAGCCAAAACAAATATATGTGCTTATATATATACATACACACATAATGTATGTATATGTATGCATTTAGATGGATGGATGGATGGATGGATGGATGGATGGATGGATGGATGGATGGATGGATGGATGGATGGATGGCACAGTGAAAGGAACTATTTGGTTCATGGGGTAGAAGTTGGCTCGCTTGACACCAGATGGAGAGCATGAACTATTTGTGGACAGACGTGGGTACCCCCTCACACATGACTGATACCCATTGTATTTGTTGCTTATGGTCATTTTCTCATGACAGTCAGCTTTATATACTGACCATCCAGGCTTTTCATGACCTTTATCTTCTTGACATTTACTGTTCAGTCTGAAAAGAAAAGAAACATAGAATAGATTGTAGTGGAATATGCAGAATTTATTCGCACTGTTACAGTCGAATTTTTAAAGGTTGTATATTTATTGCGCTGGTGTTAAAACCACTGGAAGTATTTTGGGGTAAATAAACTTTAAAATTACAGAAGAATAAGCCTGAATGTGTAGCTTACTGGTGGCTGGCTGGTTTTCATTTAATCATTGCATTGAAAACCAGTTCAGACACAAAGTGCAGACATTTAACATTCACGTATACAGACACACACACACATACACCCTTTTCACTGCCAATTTACTCTGACAGGCGACAATTGAGATCCGTTGTCTTTCTCCTATTCACAAATCAGCATTTTATCCGAATCCGCTACTACATATAACAAAAACTGCAATGATACGTCATTAGTTAGTATTAAATATTATATTATATCACTAGATTAGAATTTCAGCCTCTGAAAAACATTTCCCATCATGTGGCTTTAATACATTCACACTTCATTATGTAAACTCACAGAGACCGCTCTGTTCTTTTTTAAAAGCTTTTTTTTTCATGTGAAAATGAAAAGGAATTGATTCTTTATTCACTTTGACTATATTTAATATGAAGCTCATCTTCTTCACGTGGTTCTGATAAAGAGCCTAAACAAGTAAGCCATCATTATGTTAAATACACCAGTTTAATGATTTACATGCTTTTAATACAAAGAACGAGTAATTTTATTTGAAAAATGGCTTCTACTGACAATTATGTTGCAGTGAGAAGGTTGCTGATTGATTAAATAAAGGATTCTTAAAGATCAGCTTAAGGTATCATTTACAAAGTTATGTAACTGTATTCAGTGATGATGATAAATGTATTATTTATTTCAGTTCTATCGTGTTTAAACTTGTGTGTCAGTTCATACCTGATCACTGAAGACAGTTGTTGGTCTTCTGTTCATCAGTAATCTATGTTTTGTGCTCATCTCTTTCCGCTGAGGCTGAAGATTTTTGGCGTGCCTCTTAACCTCTTCATCATTAGCAGTTTTTTCTCTCTCCCTCTCAAATAAAGTCATTTTTCACATCCTTTGACATGTATGGCACTGTGCCTCGTTCTCCACCTCCCTCACTCTCCCGCTCTATTTTTCTTGCAGCGAGGAGACAGCAGGAGGGTGTGGACCTCACACAGTGTGGGAGCGCGACAAATAAGAAAGGAAGCCAGCGAGGAAGGACGAGGATAAAGAGGAGTGGTGAAGCAGAAGGACCAGAGAGACAGAAGGTGGTGACTGTGTTCTGGTCAGAGGTTTATCCTCACAGTGTGCTCGAACCTGTGAGCAGGTGCAGCTTTGATGGAACAGTGAGCAATGCTCACCACGTCACTACAGCAGGCTGGCAGCAGGGGGCACCATGTGCCTCACACTCTCCGGCTCCTCTGTGCCCTCTGTCTCCTGGCACTCACTCCTGCCTTGCAGATTCCAAACAACTGTGAGTAGAAGATTTTCCTGAGTGTGTGTGTGTGTGTGTGTGTGTGTGTGTGTGTGTGTGTGTGTGTATCCGCTTTAAACTGAGCAGCATTGTGTCAAATTTTGAGGTCATCAAGTTAAAAACACCTGATTGGATATTACAACCGATGTAAAATCCCCTGCTCCGTGTTAAACTGGCCGTGTGTCTGATTGCTCTATTGATTACGCTATTGATCCGGTTTCCAGAGATGTGTTACTGATTGGAGGAAAATCACTCACACAGAGATGTATTATACTCAGCAGTGTAAACTGATGATACACACATACTCCCTTATTTGTGCACCAGATTCTATGCTTTCAGGGGCAAACTGCTGTTAACCTGCAGCTTCAGCCTGCAGTACTTTATTATTCACAGTCTTGTTTACAACACACACACACACACACACACACACACACACTCCTTTTGAAATAGATTCGGAATGGGGGCATTAGGGTTGCACACAAAAAAAGTAAATCTAAAGGTCGAGACATCTTTTAATTTTCTCCACTGACCTTTGATATGTATAAATATAGATGTGGTCACTAAAATCAATATCATTTCCACATTGTTACACAGAGAATCCTGTGACTGAGGCAAATAAATATATAATAATAATAACTACATTTAGCCTTTGATCTGATCTTTTTAGGATCTTGTCCAGGCCTTTTAGAGGCAGCTAGAAGTCTAATAATGCCAAGAAATCTTTTTATTTACTTCTGAATTATTATTATTATTATGATGATGCTGCTGCTGCTGCTGCTGATGATGATGATGATGATTCATTGTAATATTAATGCAGAATTTGTTAAGTACAATAGTAATGCAAGTTTAGTGTTGAGAAACTACAAAAGCCATAGAACAGGGGAGCGAGATTGGCTCTGGTTTGGTATCCATGGTATCTTTTTGGATTAATAGTGCATTAACTATACTGTATATAATCGAAACACAAATTATTGATAAAATGAAAGTTTCATTGAATGCGTATCATTGTAAGTGTATTTTTAGTTTGGTTAATTGTTTATAGATGAAATCTTGCTCACAGTCACAGATGTATATGTAAGGTGTGTTTTGGGTGTAAATCTAATGATGTTTGTCCTTCACCTCTGCTCACTCACTGGACAGATCGCATAAAAGAACGTAAGTGCATGTGATATTTTCTCTGTGTGTTTGTGTTTGTGCTGCTCATTGCTCATCAGTTCATAACCAGCTTGATTACTTAACATCGCTTTAATCCACCTGTACTATATGGACAAAATCTTTGTACTGGATTTGTTTTATTTAGTCTCATGGTCAAATCAAGCACCCAGTCCTGCATTTTGGGCAATTTGGTGTAGCATTGTGGAAACAGCTTGGGGAAGGCCTTTTTCTGTTCTGGCCCTTCGTGACTATACCATAGTGCATAAAGTGAGGTTTATAAAGGCATTATTGTGTACGTTTAGGCTGGAAGAACACAATTAGCCCACATGGAGCTTTGACCTGAACCCCATTAATTACCTTGGGGATGAACTAGAATGGAGAATGAGAGCCAGTACCTCACAAATAGGCAAAGATTCCCACAGACACACTCTAAAATGTCAAGACTGAATAAGTGGAAGACATTATGTCTGTAAAAGCTTCGAATGGCGTGTCATAAAGGCTCTTGTAGGTGTCCTCAAACTTTTGTCCATATAGTAAATACATTTAATGTGAAATTTACTGAAGTTTTTCTTTCAGTGATGATGCTTTCCTTTATTTGTTTTGTCCGTCTGACTTTAGTGTCTGATGTTTCTAGTGCTCCTCTTGCACCCTTCTCATTAAGAGCTTTTTGAGACGCGTCTTAACTCATTTACTTACATTCAAATTTTTAAGTCCCCATCTGTTCTGTAAGTAAAATGAAAATCCTCATAAGCTGAAGCATGCGCTGTATGTAAATACTTACTTAACTTGAAAATGAGTTTCTGGTTTTAGAACGGCTTCTTAATGGGAGGGGTTCTCAAGTGTTTAAAAAACACCACGTTTATTCTGCTGAATTGAATAAAAATAAAAAATAAAAACGATTATCAGCTAAACGTTTTTCTGCATGTGAAGGAAGTAAATGTGCAGCAAACATGGAAAACTTAAATTTAGCTTAAATGGGATCATCCTGTGTCAGAGAGGCAGGTGTGCAGTGGGCTGCTCCCACCTTCTCACAGGAGCAGTAAATCGTGAATCATCCCTCCCCCTGCTGTTCACTCATCCACAATCTCTCCAGATCAGCTTATTCTTAGTGACTTGGCCTCCTCAGTTCGTTTCTTTCCACAAAGACTCATGTGTCCTTTTTGCTTATGAAAATGAGCCAACTGGATGTGAGTGTAAACATTTTGCCATTTAAACATACGTACTGGCAGTAAGGTTGGAATGGATGTCAATATATATCAATATAATGGCAAGTGTGTGTGTGTGTGTGTGTGTGTGTGTGTTTCCCTATACAAATTACACTGTTGTTTTGATTACAACAATATTTGACCTAGTCTTTAGGTCCCTGCGGAGGTTTATATTCTCTGTACAATCACCAAAAAGGACTCCCCACCTCTATGTGGCTTTATCACAAACATATTGATGGCCAAAAGTGTTTAGCTCTATTGTGCACATGGGAAACTTATATTTTTGGTGACGTGGAAGGTTTTTTTTTTAAGCAAAATAAAAGAACGTGAGGCGACAGGTAGACGTAAATTAACTTTTACACTGTTTGCATATATATATATATATATATATATATATATATATATATATATATATATATATATATATATATATATATATATGCCCAGCGATGGATTGGCGCCCTGTCCTGGGTCTATCTGCCCAGCGCCCGAGACGTTCTCCCCTGGATGGGCATGGGGAACCCCACCGCGACCCTAATAGAGGATAAGCGGGAGATAATGAATGAATGAATGAATATATATATATATATATATATATATATATATATATATATATATATATATATATATATATATACTCTTATCTCTTTGTGCTCTGCTATAATCTTATGCAAAAAAAATTCAGAAGACTGTAGAAAGGTCAGTCCATTATCCAGAGGTCTCCAGGTCTCCATAAGACACATTCTTCAGTTTTCTAAATTAAACATTTTTAAAAAGTCAAATTAACAATTTAAAAAATCATTGTTAAATGTGTCCCCTACTTTATTTATTTTATTTATAGTATTATTTAAGTATCATATAAATGAGTGTAGAAGGAAGAAGGTGTATAATTTTCTTGATGTATGTTGTTTAAATAAAATCATGCAGCTGTAATTCATCTTTAGTGATAAAATAATTGGTGGTCATTCATATATATGAATATAAACTTTAAAAAAAAAAAGTAATTATAAAGCCAATTCATTTCATCATTGTTCTGTGACATTAAGATCCAGGTCGCTGGACAGAAGAGTTTTATTATTATTATTAACCCAGGAAACTGATCAGTGGCTTGGATGCTAAATGAATGTTCACACCTGGTGTAGATATGTTTGTATTGTCTTGAGACATATATTAAAATCTCACTATTCTTGTAGTTCTCTCTATAATTTGACTTTAAATCTCCAGAGTGCTTTTTTCTGTGAGGTACTCATGTGTGAAATGTCAGACACTCACAGAACATATCATGTTCAGCTCATTTAAATGCATTATGCTCTCAGCGTTCTCTCCAGTGTTTATACCCGAGTCCACACTGGAAAACAAAATTAGGGTTAGCTTTCTTTGCCTCCATTGCCACTGCAGCTTTACTTACAACAGGTTCAGGTTCTGCCTGTAGCAAAGCGATGCAGGTTTCCTATTACAAAAGAGTGTGTGGGACGCAACACTGTGAGCTTACTGCTCATCGTGTGAATGGTGTGTAGTAACTCCTACACCTCAGCTCCCTGTCTCCTTACTCGTGAGGCTCTTTCCTCGCAGGTGGAGCTCAGGGTTTGTGTGTATGGACCGCAGGGGGTCCCTTTAACATCTCAGCTTGTGACAGAAAACTTTGTTTTTGAAAACCTTTGATTTTTTTTTTGTTTTTTTTGTTATTTCCAGGTGGTTAGCACGTTCACCTCTCAGCACTAGGGATTCCCAGTTCGAATCCCCATCTGGGTGGAGTTTCCATGTTCTCCCCGTGTCAGCATGGGTTTCCTCCGGGTTCTCCGGTTTCCTCCCACAGTCCAAAAACATGGATCAAGTTATTTGAGTTCTCTAAATTGCCCCATATAGAGTGTGTCTGTGTGAGTGAATGTGTGCCCAGCAATAGATTGGCGCCCTGTACTGGGTCTATCTTCCCAGCGCCCAAAACGTTCTCCCCTGGATGGGCATGGGGAATCCCCCCGCGACCCTAATAGAGGATAAAGCGGAAGATAATGGATGGATTTCCAGGAGTGGTGCATGCCCTTTTATAATAGTTTGGTCAGAATGATGGTATAAAGTAGCGTTTGTGCTGCAGGTAATTACAGAAGTGAATTTATGTGTTTTAATGATCATTTTATAACATTTCGTTATTTTGTTTTCGGTGATGTTTTGTCTCATGTGCTTGAGTCCACAGTTTCCTAGCACATTCTATTTGGCAATTAATTCCACCTGTATGAGAGCTGTTAATGTGAGTTATTGTGTGTTTGACCTCAGAACAGCAGCCGGTTCTGGGTCAGCTGTGTATTTTTAGAAACAGTTGTGTGATTATATCCACAATGAGCCTGGATGGTTTGAGTTTAACGGCCATGTTCTGACGCTCTCTTGTTATCTCTTCTCTTCTTCTTCTCTCTTTCTTCCTCGTTTCCATTTTTAGTTAAAAAGCCTCCGGAGATCACTGTCCAACCAGAGTCCATCACTGCCTTCTCATCTGATGACATTGTGCTCACCTGTGAGGCAACTGGGAATCCCCCTCCCAAGTCAGTATCCATAGCAACAGATTTCTCAATCTCCTCCTGATTGCATTTCAGTTATTGTCAATAAACCACTGGTCCATTATATTTAATGGGGGGGGTCATAAACACAGCACGTTAAAATGCACACATGAACATGTAACAGATGTGTACTGTAAAAAAGCATTTGTATTAATTATTCATTTCTAAATCCTTTTAGCATTGAGCTAATTAGTGAGGGTAATGGAAATTATATGAATTCTGCTGTTTATCAAATAAATTGACACAACATAAAATGTTTGTAGAATCTTAGCAACTAGCAGCTACAGTTTTGTTGCTATGCACAAGATTATAAGACTCTTCTTTGCTGTCATATTGTAGGTTTCTTTAGCCGTTTATGTTAATTCAGGGTTGGGTTTTGACCATAGGATGCTATTAGCTGGGTAATTGTGATTACAGGACTGTTTTCCCCTCACTGGGGGCAGTAAGGTGTTTTATAATCCCAGCACTAACATGCTTGTATCAGCATAACACCCGCTGCCGTACCATAGATCAGGATAACGGCCGCTCTGAGAATGAAGCATCATTCTGTAGTGTTCATTTTGTTTCTGTGCTGCTTTCTTTGGCTAATTTTTTTTACAATAAGACGTCTTATAAAACAGGTTAAGATCTGATCAGATCAGATCATCAATTCCCAAAATTGCCTCATTTAGAGTGTGTCTGTGTGTGTGAGTGTGTGCCCAGTGATGGATTGGCGCCCTGTCCTGGGTCTATCTGCCCAGCGCCCGAGACGTTCTCCCCTGGATGGGCATGGGAAACCCCACCGCGACCCTAATAGAGGATAAAGCGGAAGATAATGAATGAATGAATGTCTGCTCTGTGTGTGGCATTCAGAATAAAATGCTTAACGATGCAAAGCACTACGTAGATGTGATTCCTCCACCTGACTCCCATTAACATGTTCTTTGTTCCTCTAGATTTCGATGGATTAAAGATGGGGCGGAATTTGACCCGTCTAAAGTGCCCGGTGTTATCATGTCCCATGATTCAGGGAGCTTCACAGTAAAAGATGTAAATATTCACTCGTTCCATGGAAAGTACAGCTGCTACGCCTCCAATGAATTTGGCACAGCGGTATCCAACGAGATTCAAATCACCACTGAAGGTTTGTTTTGGCTTTTGTGTTGGTTTGGGCAAAAGGAACATGACTACTTAGATAAAATAGTATAATGTTTAAACTAATTCATAACCCAATGTTATCAATGCATGGGCGGCACGGTGGCTTACGCCTCTCAGATCTAGGGATTCCCGGTTCGAATCCCAATCTGGGTGGAGTTTCCATGTTCTCCCTATGTCCGCGTGGGTTTCCTCCGGGTTCTCCAGTTTCCTCCCACAGTCCAAAAAGATGGATCAAGTCAATTGAATTCTCTAAAATTGCCCCATATAGAGTGTGTGTGAGTGAGTGAGTGAGTGAGTGTGTGCCTAGCGATGGATTGGCGCCCTGTCCTGGGTGTATCTGCCCAGCGTCCGAAACGTTCTCCACTGGATGGGTATGGGGAACCCCACCGCGACCCTAATAGAGGATAAAGCCGAAGATAATGGATGGATGTTATCAATGCTATCAATATTAAACAGAATCATCGTAAAATTTTAAAGTAAAAAGTTTTTTTTTTTTTTTTTCTTTTTCATTCATATAGTGCGTCAATTACTATTGTGTTGAAGCAGCTTTACATCTCATACATTTAGGAAAAAGCATGAAGGCTTACCTTTATGTTAACTCCATGAACTAAAAGTCATTACTTTGTACACAGAACGTCTGTACATGTTGTGTTTTAAAACTCAGACCCTGAGGAGGTACTCAGTTATGTCTTATTCTATAAAAAAGGAGGTTTTTAAATAGCGCACATGCATCATGTTTCTCAGATATTATTTTCGATGTGCCTTCCTGTACATGCATCATACATTTTTTCATTTCTGTTTATTGTCACTTGCAGTGCACCAACCCTTCTGTTTATTTGGTCCCATGCTGATAATAGTTGTTTTGCACTTTGTAAGCTGTTTCTTGTTCCCTTGCCCTGTTTTGTATTTCCATCTCTGTTTGACCTTTACTTGTTTTCTCATTTAAAATTATGGATTTTCCGTTGAGTTCCGTGTTTGCTGGCCGTTTGCCTTGAGCTGTGGACTATAGCTAATCTGACTGATATTTATCCTGAAATTACAAATAATATACTCTACAACAGCACGCTGTGGTTTTCTTTCCTGTTCTACACCTAAAAGTTTTGCCGATCAGCGTTCAGCTCTGTACATATCTGCACTTTGTATTTCGTACTGTGTGTGGTGCAGGACATGAGCTTTTGTCAACCATGGTACCTTCAGCCCTTTAAGGCCTATCCCATAAACATTAAGGGGTTTCGTAGATAAAGCTCATTCCAACTACATACTAACATGCAACAGCAAACATGAAAGCTGAGATTAAAATCCGTTCTGAAAGCTGATTCAGATTTTTGTGAAACTTCCATGTAACATATGAAAAGGCCAGGTGGCCAGATGGTCCAGCATCACTTGAGCGGTACTATTGGCTCTCTACCTTCACATTCCTGCTCTGACCTCACTCCTCGTTACCGTGACGACGGTTCCCTGAGAAACCAGGTTGGGTCTGTGTGCTGTAAGTGTTTCAGCAGGGACAAGCCCTCCTGAGATTAATGTGTGCGGGAAGTAAGAGCACTCAGCATGCATACAGCTAACAATAGATCCAGCTAACGAGCTCATTATATGGGCCAGAGGCAGCAGGTGCAGCCTGCATCTCTTAAATATCTGCGTTATTACATGTAATAAGTCATCAATCTCAGCTGGCGTTCTGCAGCTGACTTTCACCTGTCTCACATCCAAAACATTTATTACCATTTAACCTCTTTCTTACATAAACCTCAAACTGGGTTTTACCTAATGTCTCATTTATAAAGCTCTTTGTTTATTAATTCTGGATTGTTGGTGCTTTTATTTAATACATTTTACAAAATATAAAAAAGATTTAAAGTTTAAATTTAATAGTGTTCCAAGACTGAGCTCCCAAAATACAAACTGATGCTACAGTGGAAAGAGAAATCTCTTTGGTATTTGTTTGGTTTAATGGAAAAAAAATCTTGTGCTTGCTGCATTCTCACAATTTTACCTCTTTATCCTAAAGAACTTACTATGTGCTCTTATTATTATCTTATAAAACTGCATAGGATTTTTTTATTTAGTGTGTATGGTCTTTGTTCAATGTTAATCAAGTGGATACATTTCAGATCGCTAAAAAAACAGCTGCAGTACATAATAAATAGAGTTTAAAAACTAAAGTTGCCTTGTTTTTCTCAGATACTCCTACAACACAAAGGGATAAGAAGGAGGAGAAGAAGGTAGAAGAAGGAAATCCCGTAGTTCTATATTGCAACCCTCCTGCCAGTTCAGTGACGCCCCTCATTCACTGGATGGACAAAAGTGAGTCTTACTGTTTACACCTGCACCAGTCATTCAAATGCAGTATGTTTTATATCACAGACGTACCTGAAAGCTTGGGTGAGACAGCGTGCAGATCTGAGAAATCATGCGCTGAATACAGATAGACTCAGACATGTTTGTTATTTGAAATATTATAGTTCCTGGAGATAACAAATCTGTGTTTTTAAGAGACTTTGAAGAATTAAACAGCATGTATCATGTATATTATGTGTATAAAATATATTCTGATTACTTAGGTTGTGGATGTGAAGCATACTAAATACTTTGAAAAAAAAAATGTGTTGAGAATTTGTTAAACTGAACTTTCTGTTTGGCTGCAGGGCTTCGGCACATCCAGCAGAGCGAGCGAGTGACTCAGGGCCTGGATGGAAACCTCTATTTCTCCCATGTGACTGTTAATGACAGCAGGAAAGATTACACCTGCAATGTCCAGTTTGTGGCTGCCCGCACCATAATGGTCAAAGAACCTATCGAGCTGAAGGTCATGTCATGTAAGTGGACGTTACTGCTCTCTTTGAACTCTCATCCAAATAGGAAGCAAAGACACACATTCACACACACACACACACACACACACACACACACGAGCAAAAAAAGGAAAGTTGGGTGGAGGGATGAGCACGTGCTGTTCGGTCTTTGATGAAACATTTTTAGAGTCTGCAGCACGATGAATCACTGAATAGCCGTTAGTATAAATGTTTAATACGTTTTTGGGTAGTTTGATGTACTTACTCTTTAATGATCTGAAATAAAATCATTTCTAAAGTCATGCAGAAAATTCACAAAATTCACTTCACTGCACAACATTTATAGTATTTTAGTTCATTCCTGTTTAATGATTCAAATCGTACTTTTTTAAATTAACTTTTATTTTTGCTGCTTCTGTGTTTAACCTGTAGCTAACATGGTGGTGCGCAACAGACGGCCTTCGATGATGAGACCTACTGGCTTGAGTAGCTCCTATCTAGTACAGCGGGGTCAAAGCTTTGATCTGGAGTGTATTGTTCAGGGACTGTGAGTGTTGGACAGATATTTATTACAATGCATATATCAAATGTATTTGTCTTAGCAGTAAGTTTGTCGTTTTAATTTATACAGTTTGTTTTTGAGGCATTTCTCTGCTTTGTAGGCTTTAGCAATTTTATTGTATTTTAATTTCAGAGCTGGGCAGCTGCACAAAAGGTCATGTGTTTGCTGATTAATAATTGAGATTTGTAATTAAGACATAGCCTATTGAAGTCAACACATTGAAGTCATGTAAAGACATTTACAAGCTTTTACATTTGTTAACTAATGTGTCATTTTAGCTGTGTGACTTTTGCAGATAATTAGTTGATCTTATCAATTACGATAAATATGTTTCAACCTTCGAATCCCAGAGATTTGCATGCGACTGTAATCTGTAAATAAATAACAATTTAGTGAATGCTAGTTACAGTATTAGGTGCTTTAAATAATAAAATAGGAAATCTGCTAATCTGCAACACAATGGAGACGCATTATTGTGAATTTATAATTGTTCAGAATATAGTGTTAGAAATGTAAACCTGCATCAGCTTCATATCACATTTAATTAATGCATTGAAAACTTTCTGCATCTCTGGCTCTTCTTAGCCCCACCCCTTCCATCCAGTGGGTGAGAAAAGACGGAGAGCTCTCTGAGAGTCGTATCAAGAAGGAGAGCTTCGGTAGAGTGTTGCGTTTTAAAGACATCACAGCACGTGATGAGGGAGAGTACCAGTGCAAAGCCAACAACTCACAGGGCAGCGTCACACACACTTACCAAGTTACTGTGGAAGGTACAGTCAGTTGTTCCTACACCTCTCATGGTGCACATTTTCTGTTAAATGTTAAGTTAGTGTCTAAAATATTTTAATAAAACTATAAACAACCTGCGTTCATCCAGATCGACTCTGTTGATACATTCGAATAATACATTGTGCTTCTCAATATAAACACCATTGTTGTGCAGCTAAAACATTTGCACTCAGTTTTACTGTTTTACAGTCAACATTTGGTTCAGGAGGGCAAAACTCAGCACATTCCTAATAACTAGGGCAATTTAGTGTCTTTAATTTACCAATCGGCGGCATGGTGGCTTAGCGGTTAGCACGTTTGCCTCTCAACACTAGGGATTCACAGTTTGAATCCCCATCTGGGTGGAGTTTCTAAGTTTTCCCCGTGTCCGCGTGGGTTTCCTCCAGTTTCCAGTCTCCCACAGTCCAAAAACATGGATCAAGGTCAATTGAGTTCTTCAAATTGCCCCATATAAAAAGAGTGTTTGTGTGCGTGTCTGTGTATGTGAGTGTGTGCCCAGTGATAGATTGGCGTCCTGTCCTAGGTGTATATGCCCAGCGCCCGAAACGTTCTCACCTGGATGGGCATGGGGAACCCCTCCCCCGCGACCCTAATAGAGGATAAAGCGGAAGATAATGAATGAATGAATTTACCAATCAGCATGTTTTTCAGAGACTTGAAAAAGACCATGAAAATTGAACCCCGGACCTTTTTGCTGTGAGGCAGAAGCATTAACATCAACCCCCCTCCCCCCGCCATGCTGCCAAATCAAGCAGACTTTGTTTTTCAAGTTAGTTATCTGCCCCTGAAACAGGTGCAGTTTGGTCCTTCATCTCAGTGATGCTCTATGCTACAACAATTTTCCCCCAACAGTAAAGTAAACTAATCAAAATCCCAATTAGTTTACATTTACATTATTTAGCACATGACCTCATCCAAAATAATCTAATTACATTAAAGTTTAATATCTTATACAAAAGCTCATCTGTGACTTAAACCCACATGACCTTCTGGTGAATAGTCAGACGTCTGGTGAAGCAGCAGTGTGGTATTAACTTGAAATTCATTTGTAGTGAGTATTATAACTTATAAAGTATGAATGAATGTGTGTTTTTTCTTTCTTTAGCTGTTCCATACTGGACAAAGGAACCCAAAAGTGACCTTTATGCTCCAGGAGAGACGGTTCTTTTGGAATGTAAGGCAGATGGAGTCCCAACACCAGAGGTCACCTGGAGCATTAATGGCATTCCTCTCTCAGGTGAGTATGATTTAGATAAATAAATAAAGAAATGCTTACAAAGTATTTAAAATGTGTATTATTAATATGCATCACTGTCACTTGTACTGTTTCCATCCACCCATCATCTTCCGCTGTATCCTCTATTAGGGTCGCGGGGGGGTTCCCCATGCCCATCCATGGGAGAACGTTTCGGGCGCTGGGCAGATACACCCAGGACAGGATGCCAATCTATCACTGGGCACACACTCACATACACAGACACACTCTATATGGGGCAATTTGGAGAACTCAATTGACTTGATCCATGTTTTTGGACTGTGGGAGGAAACCGGAGAATCCGGAGGAAACCCACGCGGATACGGGGAGAACATGAAAACCCCACCCAAGATGGGGATTCAAAACTGGAATCCCTAGTGACGAGAGGCGAATGTGCTAAACCACTAAGCCACCGTGCCGCCGATTGGTAAATTAAAGACACTAAATTGCCCTTGTACTATATTTCTTTAAAATAATAAGAGTATAATTTCATTACTATTTGTGCTTGAGCAACTCTTGCTACCTCTTTGGTGCAGATGTGGAACCAGACTCACGGCGGACTGTGAAAGGAGGAACACTCAAACTGAAAGACGTGGAGCTCGGTGACAGTGCCGTGTACCAGTGCAAGGCCTCCAATAAACATGGCACCATTCTCATTAACACCTACGTCTTCATCATTGGTGAGAATTTGCCATTTTGCAGTGCTTATCTAAATTAACATTTCAAATAAGCCTTCTAATCTTTATAAACCATCTCCTCTTATTTTAATGAACTAGTAGGTGACTGATAAACTGTTCCTGTTTTAGTGCTGCCTCCACAGATCCTGACAGAGCAGGGTCTGATTAACAGTGTGGTGGAGGGTCAGACAGCCCAGCTGCATTGTCAGACTTTCGGTTCTCCCAGGCCAAAGGTTACATGGTGAGAGAAACACACTGGTGTTTTCTAATCCACATTGTTCATTTAATTTTTAATTAAATGTTTTACATCCATAGACATTTATATTTTTGTTACATTTAAAATGAAATTGTAAAATGGAGGTAAAACATGCCCAGACACAGAGGCAGGCCGCACCAGATACAAAACATGATTTTGTTAATGATGTTCAGCATTTAGGACGGCATCCTAATTATCGGCATTCCTGATTATCACAGATGATCTCCTTCAGCTCATCTGTTTTGCAGGCGCTGCCGCTGCTTTACATATCTGCATTTGATCGTAGCTTGCAGCTATGCTCATCCAGTGGTATATGTTGTGTGTACTCAATGTAGGATCATAAATGGATATACTTTCATGTCTGTGATTCAGGAAGGTTCCATCCTGGGATTCTGTGATGAACAATTCGAGAATGAACCAGCTAAGCAATGGTACTCTGGTCATCCAAAATGTCTTCCTGAACGACTCGGCCCAGTACACCTGCTCCGTGGATGGGACCGAACTTTCCATTACTGCTGAGCTGCTGGTTCTCAGTAAGTCACATGATCTTGCACCTGCATAGAGACATTATAAACATCATTTCCATGATTTTATATTGTTATTTTTAGTGAATGATTCAGTTGGATTCACAAAAATGTATTTCCTGAACAAACCCTCACTTTTTTTCTCAATAATATATAATATTATTTAGTATTATTTTCATGTTTTATATATAATAACTAATTATATTAATCCATTTTATATGGCTCTGAGCTATTAAATAATTTATTTGATTAATAACAAATTCCATGACCAGTATGTAGTTTGGATCTTTTTTGCATTAATACACATTAGGATTTTTCTTCCTATTAAGCAAAGATGCTCCACATCCTTTAATAAACAAATGTGTCAGTGTGAAAACTACCGCAGCATATGTATGAATGATTAAAACAATTGTTCAGATTTGTTTTTTATGATAAATTGTTACAAGGATAGGCTTTAGCACCCCATGACTCTGATTTAAGATCATTTTGGTTTAAAGTTTAGTTTCCAAACCTTTTAGATACCCTTTATGAAATGAAATCTGAATATTTTATGAAATGTCTACAGACCGGACCGTGATTGTGGAGGGACCACAGGCACTGCATATTCAAAAGGGAAGGACGGCCACATTCAACTGCCATTACAGGAAGGACAGCAGTCTGCGTACACCACATATACAGTGGAGGAAGAACAACAAAAAGCTTGATGAATTCTCTGAAGAAGACAAGTAAGAGTTCTTAAAAGCTTCTAGGACACAAGGACTTGCTCAGTCTTTGGTCCATTTGATGAGTTTTTGATGGTGTGTGTTTTAGATACATCATTGACGAAACAGAGCTCATCATAAATGATGTTGAGGACGATGATGAGGGAGTTTATTCCTGTCAAGTCATAACAAGTCTGGACACAGCTGAAGCTAGTGGCTCCCTCACTGTAGTTGGTATGCATCCAAAAAAAAAAGATTTCCCTCAGTAATGAAACAACATTCGTTATAACAGGTCTTGTGTGGATGTCATCCTGACAAATGAGAAGACATGTATTTTGTTGCTGGTTGGCAGAGAATATGCCACCAAAGCTGTGTATTTTTATTCTCAGACTCTCCTGAACCTCCTTCCCAACTGCACATCTCTGAACCTGAAGATCGTGCGATTACACTCTCCTGGATACCTGGAGATGATCACAAAAGTCCCATAACAGGTACAAACGCAATTTCTTATTATATTTTATACTTAAGAAGCGTTTGAAATTGCTCTCTATTACAGTTTTAGTGCACTGTATAGTGTGTCAGACATGTTGACGTGCTGTTTGGTTATTGCTCAGCTGTGATTCTGGCTCACTGTTTAGTGGACTACAAAAGTCCCACAATACATCTGAATTGGTATTATACATCCATCCAACCATCAACTTCCAGAACTTAATCCTTTTCTAGGGCCGTGGGGGGGCATGCCCTTCCAGGGAAGAACATTTTGTTCGCTGGGCAGAGAGAACTTTTTTTTTTTTTTCGCAGTGAGGTGAAATTTTTATTCATTTGATTTTTTTTATTTTTTATTTTTTGCTGTCTCACCTCTCATCTGCGTCTCTCTGCAATCCCCTAATACTTTCAGCGCCCCAAAGCAGTCCTAGTTTCGTCTCTTAAAAAAGATTAAAGGCAGATCTATTTGTGCTACAACATCACAAAACTACTTCAGATTATTTCAAAGTGCATGTGCTTCTTTAAAGTTGCATGTTTTATCAGGACAAACTCGCATGCTTATCTGTCATCCTTTCTACAGCCACTTTATGCCCCTGAGTCTCTTAATTACTTTTGACGTGGTTACCTTGTAGAGTACGTGGTGGAGGCTGAGGAAACTGGAGCAGAATCAAAGTACTGGGAAGTGATCAAGCATGAGTCTGGATCTGCACGGCGAACTGTAGTTCCCCTCAGACCCTTTCTGTCATACCGCTTCCGGATCATTGCCATCAACAAAGTTGGCAAGAGTATCCCAAGCGTACCATCTTCGGCGTACTCCACTCCCGCTGCTCGTAAGTGTGCATTCTGTCAGATTATTTCATGCCCAGTGCAGCAAGTTTGGCCGCTATGTTTCCTGTCAAGTTTTGCTGTAAACATATCACAGAAGAAATCTCTGTCATGATGTCCACAGGGCCTGACGGTAACCCAGACGCTGTGCGCAGTGAGTCCTTCGACCCAGAAACACTCGTCATTACGTGGAAGGTAAAGCCTTAAGATCTTACGCCAGTCCTAAATGCAGTGTTTTAATAGATGACAGCATCTGATATTAATGGTGACCACATCGAGCTTCTAATGCGATTAAAGTCATTAACATGACATACAACTTCCCTCAGATGTCAAATTAAATTAAATAATTAAATTATTCATTCATTCATTCATTATCTCCCGCTTATCCTCTATTAGGGTCGCGGTGGGGTTCCCCATGCCCATCCAGGGAAGAACGTCTCGGGCGCTGGGCAGATAGACCCAGGACAGGGCGCCAATCCATCGCTGGGCACACACTCACTCACACAGACACACTCTATAGGGGGCAATTTTTTTTTGAGAATTCAATTAACTTGATCCATGTTTTTGGACTGTGGGAGGAAACCGGAGAACCCGGAGGAAACCCACGCAGACACGGGGAGAACATGGAAACTCCACCCAGATGGGGA
Source organism: Corydoras maculifer (assembly GCA_019802435.1). Taxonomy (NCBI): domain Eukaryota; kingdom Metazoa; phylum Chordata; class Actinopteri; order Siluriformes; family Callichthyidae; genus Corydoras; species Corydoras maculifer. The sequence continues at coordinate 2,667,639 of JAFMOD010000437.1, forward strand.
TTCGAACCGGGAATCCCTAGCG
>JAFMOD010000437.1:2674120-2838661 GCA_019802435.1 Corydoras maculifer
TAGGGAGACCCAGACCTCCCTCGCCCCAGCCACCTCCACCAGCTCGTCTGGGGGAACCCCGAGGCGTTCCCAGATCAGCTGAGAGATATAATCCCTCCAGCGTGTCCTGGGTCTTCCCCGGGGCCTCCTTCCAGCCGGACTTGCCTGGAACACCTCCCTAGGAAGGCGCCCAGGAGGCATCCTTACCAGATGCCCGAACCACCTCAACTGGCTCCTTTCATATCAAATACTACATGAACTGAAAAGTACTAGTCCTTTCTTTAAGTAACTGATTTGAATCATAATTATACCCACAACCAATCAGAGCCAACCACATTTTCCAACCAATCGCAGTGAACGAGTCAATTTTGGGAATCTGCCATCACATAACTACAGAGGTTAAGACAATCACTTATTCTGAGTGCATTATCACTGATCCTGGACTTAGTACAAGAAGCAGGTTGTAAAAAAAATGCTCCTGCTAATTTAGGTCCGTTATCTGTCCTGGAGGAATTCGGCATGTGATCATTTGGCCCCTTATGTATTTTTTGGTCTTGTGATATTAAAAAGATGCCCCATCATACACAATGAGAAACCTGAAATAAAAACATATGATTTATATAATAAGTGCATGTAGTAAAATTCTTTACATTTAAAGAACCCTGAAGCAAATGCTTCTGCCTTTTGCAGTTCACTTGCAGTGCACCCTCATTAGAAGTAACAAATGTGATAATTCAGGTCTAATGTTTAAGTCATGATTTAAACACCCCCCCCCTTATATATATAAATCTCTTTCTCTGCAGTAGATCATTTGGATAGTCCCATGCAGATGGTGAAAATCGAAGACCCGACATTGAATCAGCTGACAATTAAAGATTTAGATCCTCGCAGTCGTTATCGTTTCTATCTGAGTGGACGAACAGCAGCTGGAGAAGGTCAGGCCATCATCAGAGAGGGAGCTACCACACTTGATAAAGGTAAAAGGTATTAAAAACCCTTGGAAAGGTGCCATCATACGTATATGAGGACCAACTTGGAATGAAATGTCATGAACGCTCCTGTAGGTTTTATTCGTAGTTGTACCAATACTTTTGTCCACAGAGTATATGCATGAAGTATTTAAGATTTAACAGTAAACACACTAACTGTAGATGCCTGATGCCACCTGTATTTCATTAGTGTTTTGTAATTAAGTGAGAATTTGTTTCTGAACTGACTTACAGAGTGAATTTGTTTTGATGTACGAACAGGTCCACCTCAGAACATTACTTGGAGTGCTGGAGAGCAGTCACTTAATCTGAGCTGGTTCATTCATGAAAGGCAAAGAAATGTGGCTTTTCGCATTCATTATGTCAGGAAGAACAGTAAGTGCTTTGCCTAAAGGAAGTGCACTGTAAACCTGCTAATGGAACCATTATCATTTAACTGTTCATATTAATTGATTTACAACCTATAATGGAAACAGAATCTATATCCCAGAATGTTGTTTGGATAAATATTAATAGTTTCCATATTAAGTCTCATTAAGTTCATTCCTGGTGTCTTACTTTGGGTTTTCTGTTTATTAAAATGTGGGGCTTCTGTCACTCAGGTGGTGAAAGCTGGGCGCAGTCAGAAGTCGTGAACTCGTCTCAGTCCTTCTACTCCCTGCAGGGTCTGAAGCCTGGCTCTCATTACCAACTCCGCTTGGTCTCCAGCAATGGCACCTTCTGGGAGAAAGCCATAAAAACAGAAGGAGCAGGTAGCTCTTACACAAAGTCAGAATTCAGACAACACAAGAAAAACAAACAACATTCTCTACACATATGTGGTTGTGTTTTATTTTGTGGTGGTGTGGTAGTGGTGATGTGTGGGAACAGAGCAGTCCCTGATATACTGTGTTTGTTTGCATCTGGCTGGCTGCACAGAGATCATGATGGCTCAGAGTAGCTTTGCTACTGAAGGCTGGTTCATCGGGCTCATCTGCGCCCTCGTGCTGCTGCTCTTCATTGTGATTATTTTGTGCTTTATAAAGCGCAGCAAGGGTGGAAAATACTCAGGTAGGGCAACTATATTAATGACTATACAATAATTTATCTTGATGATCTGAACAAACAATTACCTCTGCTTTCTGGCTCAGTCAAAGAGAAAGAGGAGTGTCATGTGGACTCTGAGGCGCGGCCAATGAAGGATGATACATTTGGAGAGTACAGGTGAGCGTTAAAAATGATTATTCTCGCACCCATAAAGCACAGTTCTTGAATGTGAATTGCAGCCTCACATTGCCCCTTTTCTCTTTCTGATGCCTTCCCCTGAATGCTTTCCAGATCTCTAGAGAGGTACGACTTGGTGGTGCATTTTTCCTTCGGGCAACATGGCAAAATTATAAGACTTTGCTAGGTTTACTAGCTAAAATTAAAAAACTAAACTTGGCCAAATGAACATGCTAGCTCATTTTGTTCTGGAGGACAGCGCATATTTTGTCATCTGCATGTGAACAGGTCGAGGAGGAGAAAAAAAGCCAGATGGCACAGAGTTGTTTGCAAGTGCAGGCTGTTGTTTCTCCGCTCGGCTGATTGGCTTGTGAAAAGAGTGCTAAGTGCATGCGCATAGGCAAAGAGTCACGAGTCTGATCTGATAACTCGCATTTACAATACAGTACATGCCCTCGAATCATGTATAGATCAGATTTAGGAACGCATATCAATATGAATTAAATCTGATTAATAACACATACAGCCATTAAAAGATTAAGGCTATAGATCTTACAAAACTTAACCCCTAATGTCTGATGTATACGTATGATTGGCATATTGCCCCCCCTCTTTGTGCTTGTTTTAACTGCATGCTCGTGATTTTAGCTGGTTTTGAATTTAATGACTAACTGCGTTGCTTACAGCTGACCCATTTCATTCACATGTAATAACAGAAACCATTTATAAACATTTGTTCCCTCTCTTCTCACTATAAAGTGATATTGAGGAGAAGCGCACTGCCAGCCAGACATCTCTGTGTGAGAACAGCAAGCTGTGCAGTAGTGATGGAGGCTTGGAGGACTACAATGGTCTAAGTGTTCAGACCGAATTGATGGATGAGTCCCTGTCCAGTCAGTACAGCGGCGGCAGAGGACGACCCGAGACCACTGACACCACGCTCCTAAACCCGGGTGCAAGCAAAGGCATGCCCAACTCTGCTGTTGTCCTTGATTAGTGCACAAGGCCATGTGTACAAAGTGTCAAACCTGGATTCACGCACGTGCCCACTAATTCCTGTCTATATGACTGACCAAACAATCCACACACACAGTGCAATTTCAACAGGTACACTCACATGCCAAGTGAGGAGATGACAGTGTAAGGACTGACTTAAATGTATCCCGACCAATCGATGCAATTCAAAACACATCTGGACTTCACCTTCAGGGACAAAGGTTTTACAGATTAGGCTGTTTGTTTACAGTTCAAATCATATTTTATATAACTTCAAGAAAAACGTACACCCTCTTTGAAATCTTTGGTTTTACCATCAGGACATGATTAAAAAAAAAAAAATTACAACCAACAACGACACATGACATCACCTTGTTATTACCTGTTTGACAAAAATAGACTGTTAGAAAGTCAGAATGACCAAACCATTCATAAAAACCTTAAGTACAGTCAGTCACAGCTCTTCAGTTGTAGATTTGATGAAGTGTTTGAGATCATTGTCATCATTGTATGACGCAGTTTCGTGCAAATCCATCACGTATCATGGCCAAAAAAGTTGTTTTAGAAGTCTTATAATTTGTAACTGCAATTATAAATTCTAACTGCAAACCAAAGCCATGCTGCCGTTTCCCCTTTTTCCTGGCAACCCTTCTATCCAATCTATACTTGTTCAGTCTTTTTTTTAGTTATGCACTTGAAAAGTTAACTGGAACTTGTAGAGTCTGAGATGTTGCTCTTGCCTTTTTTTCAATTTTGATCATGGTGTAAATTTGCTGGGATGTCCACTTTGGAATGATTGACAACTGTCTTATTTATTCCACTTGTGAATAATGTAACAGTTTCCATATTTCAATGTGCAGCAGCAAGAACTTTTTAAAGATCATTGCTGATGTCTTTGCTCTTTAGGATTGTGTTACAACACACAACTGCCAGAACCGTGCAGTGTAATTCGTCATGTGTTGTTCAAGGTTGTATTTACATCATATATGAATCTGATTTTTGTTGTCCTGATATGTAAGACCACAGCATATAAAGAGGGTGCACTTCATTTTTCCAATCTTTTTTAGTCTAATGCAAATGTTACAAACCTCTGGTAAATTATATTTTGTTGGGTTTTTTTGCAAATCTTTATATAAACCATTTGTTTTTTTGTTTTTTTTTGCTTAATTTATTGATTTGGAAGAAATACAACCCCTCAAATGTTTTCATTCCATTACCGTTGTCACATTACAAGCTTTTCCCATTATGACAAATTTAGTAAATGAATAGTAACTCTGCATTAAAATGTGCAGAAGTTCCACAAATCAATAAAACAATGGATCTGACCAGGGATATATACATATAAATATATATGAAACACTATTCTTCAGTTTCATGAACTTACTGACTTTCTAGACGCTTACACATACAGCCACTGAACAGTTAATGCCAAATACAGAACAGTGTGGGCAGTTGAAAAGACAGATGGAGACTGAGGGCCTTATGATTTTGGTAAGTGCGTCATGCAAGTCAGACTTTACACATGGACTGCATCGATGTAGTTATGTAGTAATTCATATATCTAGGCGTGTGGTTTGCCATTTCATTGTCCTGCCACATTTTTTAAACAATCTATGCATTGTTTTTGTTTTTTTTTTTGTATGATTTTTACTAAAGAGTTAATCGGTTTCTTGTTTTTCATATTTGTGTGGTCATTTCCTACTTTTCTGCATCCAGGTCTCTATAGCCAAGCTACTTCATCTATAAGAAGCAATGATCTGCAAACATGAGGTGCTTTATATCTGCTGTACATATTTATTGGGCAGTTTCCAGTATTAGTGAGCTGTCACCTCCATCACTCGCCGTGCCCAGTCCCACCTCCTGCATATCACAGCATACCATTTATTTTTGCCGCATCGCATTTATGTGTAGTTTTCCAAATGTGTGTCGCTTAATGTGTGTCGCTTAATGTGCTTTGCGTCGTGTGTTAAATAATGTGTCCTGTCAGATCCTCTCTTGCAGTCCTGTTGGTATAAAGCCATATGAATACACACTTCAGCTGTGTAACCGGAGGTTGTATTGAGTTTGATAGGATTGTGAGAGAGCTCATCACATACGTTTCAGTCATATTCCTGATGATGAGTCTGGTTTGTTTTTGTAAAAACACAATCATCTGTGTAATCATGTGTTCTACAGAATGTATGCTTCGTTGGGCTTGGAATTCTTGATTCCATACCTGGATACCAAATAGCATCTGTTCCTGTTTTGCTGTGTGGTGTCTTAGATGGAATAAGCAGTGTTATTTGAAAAGAATAAAAAAAAAAACGTAAGGCGTTCAGTTAGGGAAACAGACTCTTAACACACTGTTGTTCTGAGCAAACCGAGAGGACAAGAAGCCTGTGGGATAAAAGCCTCTCGATTTTTACCTGAATGTAAATAAAACCCAAATGATTGTTTTGCTATGGCATTGATTTGTAAAAATGTGTTTTTTGATTCTCTTCATTTTAGAGTTGTTAGTGTTTAAACTCTTGATACCTTTTGGCTAAAATGTTAGATGTAAACTAACCATCAGTAGATCCGTAGTGAATAGTTTTTGAAAACTCAAAAAAGTTGAAACAAGCTGTCCTTTGATAATGACTTAATTAAAGGTTACAAATGTGATATTTTTTTAAAAAGGGAAAATAAAACCCATCACTCACTGGAGCTAACCAAAACGAAATTGTTTTCTTAATGCAGAAATGTAGTGATGAATCAGAGTTGCAGTGTTGCGTCTCTGCTGAGGGGTCTCGTGGTGCCAGATGGGATTTTGTGTTAAAAATGTGCATGATGAAAAGGAACACAGAACTAAATTGAGATGTAAATGAAGTGTATTTTAAAACAGTTGTATGCTGTACTGGTGATGCATTCGTGCTGGTGAACAGATATAGATTCACTAAAAATAATAATTTGAAAGTACAGTACTAAAATGAAACAAAAGTTTATTTCAGTTTAGTTAAAGTCACTAAAACTGTAACCTGATAATGAAATGTGATGGATTAAATAGTTTGTTTATGAAACTATTAAAACAAATATTCATGACTTGGTGACATTCATGACAAATAGTGCTGGGATAGGCTACAACAACCTACATTACCCTAACTGATCTAGCACATTTAGGATTTTGGTAAATGTTGATGTTAATGTATTATTCCTTAATGCTTTTGTCTCAGTTAAAAAAAAACACATCCCTGTAAGATGTGTTACTGCTAAATGCTTTAAACAGGCTCCCAAAATGTCATTTCACCATCAAAAATAACAGAAATGCATTTAATCTTGATTGTGAATAATGCTTTCATTCAACCAGAAATAAAATTCACACATGAACTCTCTCTTATAGAAAGTGAGCCCAGGTTTAGAAAAAAGCATTAGAAAGACATAACTCGTGTTTGTTTAAGCCTCACATTTCAAAAGAGATTAAACTACATGTGGCTATGAATAAAAAAAAAATCCCTCTTGCACTGCGAGGCCGCTTACAAAGCCAATTCTGCAAACATAGCATTTAGAGCATTTAGTTCCCCAACTCTTGTTTGTACCCTTCACACATACATCTATCATGTGCTGCCCCCTGCAGGGACGTGTGCTCTGTTGAGAGGACTGCAGGTTTTGATGGTTTGAGTTCGCCTCTCGTGTTGCTGTATGAACACACTCAGGGCCAAATTCTCCCAGAAGTTTATTTTCATACAGGAGGAATATGTGATGAGGCAAGGTATCAACGCCGGACTGAACTGCTGCTAGACGTCCGTGTTCTGTTAATGTCCGAGCATGCGCTGACCCGCTCAACTTACTCATATTCACTATACGCCTGTTTGCTTCCATGTTCAGGGCGACATATATGAGACAGAATTTACCATTTTACTCTTCTATATTTGACTTGCTTAACTTTCAGATCAGTTTACATATTCAACTGGTGTAGGCTCGGTTCTAGATCCAGGAATAGACACTGCTTGAGTCCAAGTATCCTATGTCATGTGTATCCTATAGTTTGTTAATGAAATAAACATTGTGAAATAAACATGTGAACATGCAGACTGAGATCATGCGAGGGTTTGCATTTGAATGATGAAAGGCCATGTCTCTTCTCTGTGTTCGTCTATATGTTGGTGGCGAACGGTGAAATAGTTGTTGGGGGTGGGAGAGGGGGGGGAAGGGTTGGAAAACTGTATCTGAATCCTAAACCAGTGTATGTAAATGCTTCTAAAATAAACTTCATGCAACAATCTGCCACCATGTTGTCTACCATCTATGAAGTCAGAAAACCTGCTGATATATAATAAATACAGTTGAAGTATTCATACTCTTACTTTTAATAAGTTTCAGCACAGTTTAAACATACAGAACTTCAGAGGAGAGCTTTTGCTAATAGACGGGCTTCTAGCGAGAGCTGGTGCCGAACTGAGTGAAGAAACAAGCGGCGGGTCTGTTGGTGTAAACTTCTTTATCGAGGTGGTGCTGACTGCAAAGTCAGAAAAAAAAGTGATACATGTGAGATTTATTTTTATAGATAAAAATGACCTATAAACAAATTTGATCATATTCCATGTTTAAACAAAATTAGATGGACATGTACAAACATGGACAAAATCACTGGAACACACTTCTTAATCATTAGTATCAGAGAAACGTTTGGACACGCCACTTTTTGCTCCACATATTGTCCATGTTCTCAGTAAGTTCCACTTCTTGTAACGATGAACTTTGTAGTTCTACAATTCCAGACTGTGGTCCATCTGTTTATGGACTACAGTACATACTGTGTTAATCCCCTTCACTCTGTTCTCTAATGGTCAGGACCCCAATAGTAGCACCACAGAGCAGCTATTATTTGGTTGGTGCATTATTCCTATCCCAGCAGTGTCACTGAGGTGAAGATATAAAACTACTGAAGCACTGCTGCACTAAAACTTCCTTGCCACATTAGTGTGACTGACAATTCACCACCCAAATTATACCGGTTCTGTGATGGTCCTGACCAATAGAGAACAGAGAACCAGTCAGTTATTCTAAAACTACAAAGTCCATCTATATGGATCTATATTATTTTGTTTTGTTTATGTATTTGGCTTAACCTAAGTGTGGCATTTTCCTCAATATATTCATATATCAGGGGTTAAAGCATCTTTAAGGCTGTGAATCGTGACTTTATGTTGCCCTTACTGCACTCTCTGCTCCTCTGCCAGCTGCTGGTTGTACTGATCCAGCTGTGCTCTCTTCTCTCTGCCCAGCTCTTTCACCCTAATCTCCTCCTCCACCTGCTGCTTGTCCTGCTCCAGCTGTTGCCACGCCCACGTTAACTCATTTTGCTTCTCCATCTCCTTTTGCCTCTGCAGAAGCAGACACATGTGGAAGCACACGATGCCATATTGCACCTAAAACCATGCCAAACTGTTTTGTAGAAATGCTGTCCTCTCACCTTTTGAGTGACACGCTGTTCCGCTTGCTGCCTGTAGATGTCGCCCAGCTGCTCAGAACTCATTCCCTTCCAGTGGTCGGGTGGCACCAGCGGTTTCTCTGAGGTACTCGTGCGCCCTCTATCTGCAACTTGTCGACACTCAGTAAGCAGCTCGGAGGAAACCATGTGCAGTATTTCAGTCAGTTCTGTCTCTTCCTGCTTCAGCTTGTCCTGCCTCTCTTGTTGCAGCCGCTCATCTGCCTGTCAACCAGTCAGTCAAAATCAGGAGCCCATTGACCATAAATGTGTTTAGATGACAGTGAGTCAGTAACCTGTTCCTGCCTCTGATCTGTACACTTAATTAGTTTGGCCAGGTAATGATCACTGGAACTGTATTATACTTCTTTTTTTAAATAAACAGTCCTTTAATATTATACATATCAATACCACTTATTTATTTTTATATAAACTATGCTATTCAGAATTTTCCAGGTTCTCGAAAGTCGAAAAGCAGGGAAACAATCTAATGGGTCAACAGTCCAACATTCAGACACATTCACACCCAAGGGCCATTTAGAAGCTCCAATGACTTTACTATAATTTGAACAGGAATTCCAGATTATTATAATTAAAATATAATCAAAATCGCTGCTTTAATGCCCTTAAACCTTCTTACTCTTTCTCTTTTACCTGAGCTTGATTGTAGCTTTTGATGGCCATGCAGGCAGCTCGCTTACACTCTTCCTCCAAAGCATCCAGATGTGTGGCTCTAAAATCAAGATTAAGTTGCTCTCTGTCTCTCAACAGCTCTGCAAACACAGACCCCCTTTAACTTCTGAGACTGATTTTCAAAGAAACAAATGGCCACAACAGCAAAGAAGGTTCCTAAATTCATAAAGTTTTATAAAAACATTATAATCAAGTAGAACATAAATAGTTCTAGCTAATCCAGAGCTAAAAGAGAGTAGATTTTACACTGGATGTTTACAAGACTAACATTTTAACACAAAAATTGAAGAATGTCATGAATTTTCGGCGTGCGTATGTGAGCACAGTGAGCAGATAGTGCCCAATATTACACATGAATGCAGAACTTAAAAGACCAAAGGAAAATGTATAAATTAAACGCAAAGTTTAAATAAAAATTATTTAGACACATTTGGCCTTCTTGCTTATAGCTTTGTTAGGAAGTTTTGGGTGAAGTTCAGAGTTTAGGAGTTCATATTTGATTGGCTTCACCTTTGTGCTTTAGTTCCTCCTTAATTTTCTCTTGTTCTTCTCTTTGAGCCCTAAGAACTCTCTCGTGTTTCTCCATCTGCAGCCTTTTTCTTTCTTTTTCATTATTCCCTTCTCCCTAAAACCACAGAAAGACACTTATTAGATTCTACTGCAGCACGCTCAATCAAATAAAGTATCAATAATTAAAGTTAATAATAAATGATCAATAATTAAAGTTATAGACAGAACCTGAAAAACTTGCATACTGGCTGGTCCCAGTGTTTCCTTACTCTCTACAAGAACATTATGCCACTTTTGGTGTTTATCATTAAGGTCAGCGTCACGAGAGTCCTCTGAACGTTGGTACGATGCTCTATATTGCACAAGTTCCTTAGCCAAGTCTCTCTGTCTTTCCTCTTCCTCTCCTTGATGCTTCATTAGCATTTGGTCCATTGAAATAGAAAATGCATCTATGTTGTGTATATGGAAGAGAACAACAGCCCAGTTTTTATTTGGGTGCACAGTGTAGCAATGCTTCAGTACATTAAAAACTATTTCTATATTACTCCTGGCTTTAAAATAGATGGCAGAATAAATCATATGCATTTTTTTCTGAAATTGTTTTTGGGATTAATAAAGTGTGTTATAATAAAATATAATAGAGAGCACAGGATTTTACTTGTGTTCAAAGACAGGGCAGAACAAATAATTTTAAAAAAAAACCTCATTTTAGATGTTTTAACTATTTTAGAAAATGTGACATAAGAGACAGTTGGTGTTCTGATGTGAGCAATACCATATGCCATGTCCTTTTGTCGCTCGGCTTCTTCATGCTCATGCTTCTCTTTCAGCTGTTGCTCGAGTGTGTGCACATCAAGCCCCATTGCTAAGTTCTTCGTGTTGAAGACGCGTTTCTGACGAGCAACCTCTGCTGCCCTGCGCCGCTCTGTTGCCCTGACGGCTTTTTCATCTGCACGCACATCTGTCCTAAACATCTCAGCAGATTCTGTAAAAAAAAAACATTTAACCATCAGCTGGACTCACAAACATTACAAAACGAATATGGATTGGCGAACGATCCATCTTTATAATTTCAATAAAGTTAATTTAATTCTAAATCTCTTCACGTGTTCTACTTTATGCTTTCCTTAAAGTAAAGTTAATTTTACTGTAGATTCATTTATTCATTAATTATCTCCCACTTTATCCTCTATTAGGGTCGCGGTGGGGTTCCCCATGCCCATCCAGGGGAGAACATTTTGGGCGCTAGGCAGATACACCCAGGACAGGACGCCAATCTATCGCTGGGCACACACTCTATAGGGGGCAATTTGGGATAACTCAATTGACTTGATCCATGTTTTTGGACTGTGGGAGGAAACCGAAGAACCCGGAGGAAACCCACGCGGACACAGGGAGAACATGGAAACTCCACCCAGATGGAGATTCGAACCGGGAATCCCTAGTGCCGAGAGGCGAACGTGCTAACCACTAAGCCACCGTGCCACCTTTACTGTAGATTTTTAAGTAAATAATCTTGAAATAAAATCAATTGATTTATCAGTGGAAATATTGCAAAACAATTACTTATGTAATGTGGTTGACATTTTAAGTTAGTACACAGTAAATCCAGCACATAGCTGCTCACAGTTCATTTTAAAGTAATTGTTTAACTTATTCATTTAATCCAGTAAATCAGTCCAACTCTCTCACTTCTGAATTCTTCTTAAAGTGACCGTATCTGATGTACATGATTAAAATGCATTAAAATATATGCATCAAAATACTTAAAGCATATTAAAAGCCTTAATAATATTAATGTTAAAGTCCACTACAATAAAAAATAAAACGCAAACATGATAAAATAACTTCGGTACTTTACCAGGTTAAAGGTGGAAAAACGCTGAACGAGAGAAACTTTTCGTCGAGTTTTAATTAAAAATAATTAATGAAACAGTCTCCGTTCCGCAGAGCGGCACATTACTGAGAGAAAGATAAAGAAACAGAGCGAATCAAATAATTTATGTCTAAATAGAAACAGATATAAAGGAAATTGATCGATAACTTCATCAGACCGTCACAGCGCTGTGTTTGGCGTGACCACGACAACTAGCTAGCGGGCGCATGCGCAGTGCACAAGGCCGACGGGCAGACGCGCGCAGTGGACGGTGTGATGATGCCCATGATGAACAGTGTGAGGCAGACAGACAGAAGACTTTAAATAACTGCATTTAGATTCTGTGTGTGGAGAGGTTTTACAAAAACGCTGTTAGATCTATATTATATAAACTGTTTTTTAAACTCAGTTTTATTTTTGTTCAATTTTTGTCCCCCCTGTGACCCTAATACAGGATAAAGCGGAAGATAATGAATGAATGAATCTTTGGTTTAAACCTCTACTGAAGTACATTCCCAAACAGTGGAGAAATTTTAGGGCAGTGGAAAAATACACGCCAATCTATCCCAGGGCACACTCACACACACAAACACATACTATATATACTTATAGAGCAATTAAGAGCATTCAACTCACCTTAAATCCATGTTTTTGGACTGTGTGAGGAACCTGGAGAAGCCGGGGAGGAAACACACGCAGACATGAAAGAATATTGGGATTCAAACCTGTATCTTCAGCAGTGAGGGGCAAACGTGCTAACCACTAAGCTACCATGCCCCAATATTATTTCGATGACTCTCAAACGACTCGATAATGCAGAGGATCTAGTGATACAAAGAAGAAAATGTAAAAATAATAATAATAATTCACAGTTTCTCAACATGAGCATTTACCCCACAACGTGACAGGGGCAATTTCTCCTGAACTCCTGTTCATTTCTGCCATATGGCACTTTTAGACATGGCAAGAAACTTAGGGCTTAAAGCACGGTACCTGGACTTATGTTTTCCTTCACGTCTGTAACATGCAAACTATTTGAATGTTAAAACTGTTTTATGTTCAAATATTATGTAAACCATAAGTATTGGTGCTTAGAATCATACACATGCGAATACACTCATTCATTCATTATCTTCCGCTTTATCCTCTGTTAGGGTAGCGGTGGGGTTCACCATGTCCATCCAGGGGAGAACGTTTTGGGCGCTGGGCAAATACACCCAGGACAGGGCACCAATCTATCGCTGGGCACACACTCACTCACTCACACAAACACACACACACACACACTCTATATGGGGCAATTTGGAGAACTCACTTAATCCATGTGTTTGCACTGTGGGAGAAAACCGGAGAACCTGGAGGAAACCCACACTGACACGGGGAGAACATGGAAACTCCACCCAGATGGGGATTCGAACTGGGAATCCCTAGTGCTGAGAGGAGAACATGCTAACCACTAAGCCACCATACGAATACAGTTTCTTAAAAAAGTATTCCACTTATCTGCGTTTGAAGCGATTTTGTAGCATATTTTTAATCGTATCTATTATTAGATTATAGAGTTAATTCCTGCAGTAATGTTGAAAGGTGTTTGTGTGCGTTACGCGGTGCTGTACAAACAGAACGGGAATCAATGGGAGGATTCGGCATTTTGTTTGCTGCCAAGCCGAACGAGCTTGTATGAGGCGTGGCCTTCGCTATCTGATTGGCAAGCGGCGACGTCTATCACAGAGAATGCGCCCTCTGATTGGTAGGGTCTATCTCGGGTCCGGTTAGACTTCAGAAACCACCCAACGTGTCAGATTTGCTCGTCAGTCAGGAGACTCAGCCGGAGTTCAGACACGCGCACTAGTTTTCTGTTCGGAGGGATTTTCGTGATGGACAGCATTAAAGACGGCTGGTTTACCGAAACGTGCCCGTTATCACCCGGACAAGCGATGAGTCTTGAGGTCGAGGAGCTTCTGCATCACAAAAAGTCCAAATTTCAGGACGTGATGGTGTTTAAGAGGTGAGGTCTGTGCAGCCGGGGAGTGGGGGTCTTTTTCTTTAGTAACAGGGTGGCCTGTTGTCGTTGGTAAAATGTAAAAGTGGACTTACTGCTGACCCCGCTTCCGCGCGATGCTCTGGAGGTTTACTGATGAAGCTTCATTACAGCTGCGCCTTCACTCCTGTGTGGGGTCGCTTAGCTGTTCGGCTCCCAAATGCAGAGTCGACTCTTTTTTTTCTTTTGGCTCGGTCGTAAGCAGGCAACGGTGCAGTCGATTCTTAGGATCAATTCAACGGTGAGCTCTGACAGGGGCATTGCATTCCAAAGACTTTGGTCTAATCTAGTTTTTCGGACGCACTTAATGTAACTCGACTGTAAAGTTACCGAATTCGAATTAGCTTCGTTTCGTGAAAGCAGTTGGTAAACTGAATCACCGAGTCGACTCTTAAACCGACTCTCTGTTATGAGTAGCACAACGTGCTTTTTCGCTAGCTCAGGGGAACGTGGCTCAGGCTGAGGCACTAAACTCTCTTTTTTTCAGCTGATAATTCTCACATCGTGGGTCGTTTAACTAATGATTTAAACTAGCAGGGTGTGTATGGTAAACAAGCCAGGCTGATCCAGTTCAACCAGTGGGACATGATAAACAATAGTTTAACGTTGTCAGTGCAAACAGTTTGTGGTCAGAAAGGTTCATTTTCGGGCCAAATGAAGTGAAGAAATCTTCTGTTTTGTTATTTGCAGTATCCACCCATCCATCCATTATCTACCGCTTTAGCCTATATTAGGGTCGTGGGGGGGACGCCTCGGGCGCTAGGCAAATACCCTCAGGACAGGACGCCAATCTATCACTGGGCACACACAGGCATACATAAACACTCTAAATAGGGCAATTTGGAGAACACAATTGACTTGATCCATGTTTTTGGACTGTGGGAGGAACACGGAGGAAACCCACACAGACAAGGGGAGAACATGGAAACTCTACCCAGATGGAGATTCGAACCGGGAAGAGGTTCGCTGAGAGGAGAACATGCTAACCACTAAGCCACCATGCCGCCTATTTGCAGTATCAGCATACAAATAAAAGAAATAACAAATATTAGTCAATATAAGGACAAAAGTACAGACTCGTCTCTCTTAATTATTGATCATGATTCATGCAGTCACATCACCACAGGTCACCCTTTCTTGTATTTTGTATTCGACTCTATGCTTCCCCAACTTTGTGGTAACAGTTTGGGAAAGGTGCCTTTTCTGTTCCAGTGGGACTGCACCCCGGTGCACAACACAAGGTCCATGAGGTTGGTGAGTTTGACTTGGAAGAACTTCACTGGCGTGCGCAAACCCATGGCACACCTACAATGGAGATTGCAAGATCTCTAATCCAACATCACTGTCTGACCTCACAAATGTAACTTTGGATTAAGGCGCTTTCCACATATTCCAAAATCTTGTAGAAAGCCTCCTTATAATAGTGGAAGCTATTGCAGCTGCAAAGTAGGATGTTATGGAATTTAAAAATAAAACTGCTGTCCTAATACCTTTGTCCATATTGTGTATTTTTATAGTTGATATCAGAATGTAAATTCCAGTGAACCTGAATTTAAACATTCTTTTGTCTGCAGTAAAACTTATGGGAACGTCCTGGTTTTGGATGGAATGATCCAGTGTACAGAACGAGATGAGTTCTCCTACCAGGAAATGATAGCAAACCTACCATTGTGCTGTCACCCTTGCCCCAAAAAGGTACCTATATAAATGTAGTATTTTAGATGATGTTTCAGACTGTAGAGATGACCAAGATAAAGAGGGAACTATTCATTCATTATCTTCCGCTTTATCCTGTATAAGGATTGCGGGGGGGGGGGGGGGTTTCCCATGCCCATCCAGGAGAGAACGTCTCGAGCGCTGGGCAGATACACCCAGGACAGGGCACCAATCTATCGCTGGGCACACACTCACACAAACAGACACACTCTATACGGGGCAATTTGGAGAACTCAATTGACTTGATTCATGTTTTTGGACAGTGGGAGGAAACAGGAGAACCCGGAGGAAACCCACGCGGACACGGGGAGAACATGAAAATTCCACCCAGATCGGGATTTGAACCGGGAATCCCTAGTGCCGAGAGGCGAACGTGCTGACCACTAAGCCACCGTGCTGCCAAAGAGAAACCAATTCATGAAATTTTAAACATTATCTACTAAATGAATTAATCTTTAAATAAAATTTCCTGTACAGTTATGGTCTCTTTCAGTACCACTTCCACAAGGAAAGTATAAATGCTAAAAATGCTTTAAAAATGCTTTAAGACATCAGTGCATTCAATGTTGTTGGCTTTGTCTTAAGGCTCCTTCCTACTCCAGCACGACATTATGGAAAAAGCTAGTAACTCACAAAGTTCTGAACTCTATAAATACATTTATTATTAGTACATATCAATCATGTGACAAATTCTCTCTAAACTGGCCAAAAATTTCAGAGGTGCATTGTTAAAAGTCCAGATCCTTTTTGAGTTGCTCTCTGAAAGTACCATTACACGCTCCTGAGGACAGAGGTCAGCAAAGTTCCACGTTACTGTCCATGATGTTCTAGGTTTGTTTGGACATTAGAGAAAGTGGATCAAATGATTTCAGCACACGTTATCTCATGTATTAAATGGCTCTGTACAGGTTTTGATTATTGGTGGGGGAGATGGCGGAGTACTCAGGGAAGTCCTGAAGCATCCAGTGGTGGAGTCTGTGGTTCAGTGTGAGATCGATGAGGTGAGTGACGGCTTGCTGACAGCTGGAGGTTTGGTTTTACTTGATCAGAAGTGTGCACTGTGGTTCTTTATGTTCTTTCTTTCGATTTATGCCGTTTCCTTTCATACAGGATGTCATTAATGTTTCAAAGAAGTACCTCCCTGGGATGGCAAAGGGATTTTTCAGTCCTAAGCTGACCCTGCACGTGGGTGATGGCTTTGAGTTTATGAAACAGAATCAGGACGCCTTTGACATAATCATTACAGATTCATCGGACCCCGTTGGTAGGTACAAAATCTTTTTGATGTCACTTCTTTTTGTCTGTTTTCTTTAAGTGTTGCCTTGTTGGGAAGTTCTGCATATTCCATTTGGCACTTTCTTTTCCTTCCTGACTCAGCCCTACAATATATCTGGGCTTGAGACCTGCACTCTTAGTGCAGTTAATATGCACACCCCTAATAGCTTCAATAAATATTTAGTATCCATTTTTTTTTACCTGCTATCATGTCTTTGGACATGGGAACATCCCGTGCAGACACAAGGAGGACATGCAGACTGTACAAAAACTGTGTCCCATTTAGGAATCCAACAGGTGGAGGTGCTTAATGTGATATCACCATGCATTCCAGCTTTCCAACTGTTAGGATAAAGCATAAAACACAGAGTTTAGTAGATTCAGTGCTTTATCTTGATTTCAGGTCCAGCTGAAAGTCTGTTTAAGGAACCTTATTACCAGCTGATGAAAACGGCACTGCGGGACGGTGGAATTCTTTGTTGCCAAGGTTAATATCGCATTAAACATTCACCTAATTCTAAGCTTCTGATAATTTCCCAAAGTTAGTTACGGCTTGTTTTTCTTCTGTAGGAGAATGTCAGTGGCTTCATTTGGAGTTGATTAAAGAAATGCGTATTTTCTGTAAGAAGCTGTTTCCTGTAGTGGACTATGCTTATTGCACCATCCCCACGTACCCAAGTGGACAAATAGGCTTCATGCTCTGCAGTAAAAACTCGGTACATGAGCTTCACCCTCCATATTTAGATCTGACTCTGATCTGTGAACATCAGACGAACTAGTTTATTCACATTCATGTTTTTGTTCTGTGCAGGAAACAGATTTTCGCAAGCCTGTGCGAGAACTGACAAGGGACAAGATTGAGAGTATGAACCTCAAATACTACAACCCTGAAATTCACCAAGCTGCATTTATCCTACCAGAATTCGCCAGAAAGGTAAGAAATGTACAATCGGCATGCCCACCAGCATTATGCTGTAAAAAAGTGTTATACTGTTAAGGGTGTGTTCAGATTTTTTTAATCACACGATCATTGTTTATTAATGTTAAGATTAATGCTGTATATATAAAGCAAAAATATTTAAAAATGGCCAAAACAGTACATGATTTTAAAGTGTTAATGATAATTTAAAAATAACACTTATTTTCTTCATGAAAACCTCTCATAACATACGTTTATGTAATGCTAGGCACTATCATTTAATCTATAGCCTTAAGCTGTTTTGTTTTTCAGGTCCTGAGTGAAGTGTAACTGGATTCTTCACTGCCATTTTCTCTTAACGCTGCTTTCTATGAAGTCGGGGCAGAATCCTGGGTGCAGCTGCAGTGTCTGTGCAAGTGTGTCTCGTCTCTGCCTGCTGCTCTGTTACATCAGAAAAAGGGAACGTCTGGAAGATGTCAGCTTTTGTTCTTTTTTTTTTTTTTTTTTCTCTGAGGAAGTTGTGTGCTTTCCTCAGTCCAGAAAAAAAACTAGCTTATATTTATTATTGTTTATTTTTCCTGTGAATCATATTTTCTTATTCATTCATCCGTGCACAATGTCATGCATTTATTTTGGGTTGTTTCTAAAATAATTTTTTTCGGAATCCTTTTGGATGAGTTGGTGTTCCTGACAGGTTGCGCATGTCTTATTTTGTATTACATTCCACTACAGTTTCGAAATCACAGTTAATTGTAGAAGCAGCGTTTGAGGTTGATGGTGTCAACATGCTGATTTAATACCATTTGCTTGTCTGTCTTCCATGTTTTTTTCATTTGTAAAAATGTCATTTTAACATCAAAATGTTTCTCATGCTGCAAAAAAGCATTGCATTTTAATTTACTCAACCTTCAGCCTGCACCCAAGTGCATGGTCGGGTAAGATTGGTATAAAAGAACTTGGGTGGCCTGCCGAACCTGACCTCAATCACATCAAATACCTTCAGCATGAATTAAAGCCGAGAGTGTAAGTCACACCCATCCAAAATTTGGATACTATGCCATCAATCTGAAAAAAAGTTTGGCCGTGTGGGCTCTTGAGCAAGGACATAAATCCTAAATTGCACCAACATGGTACTAAATAAAGAACACAGTTTGTAATTGTAAAAGTACGTTCATCTATGTGGTAAGTGGAGGAAATGAACTATGGTGCAACAAGGAGACGTGTCCAAATTTTTTAACTGAAACATTTTTACCTGTTTTAACACAGAAAAATTAAAGTTATAAAATAATAACATTTTCAATGATACAGGATGGTTTTAAGAGTACTTAATATATTTATTCATTTATTTTAAATTGTGTGTTTGACTTGTTCAATAGCTTCATGCAGACATTTTATGGTTCTGGGGCCACAGTTGGCCCTTTGACTGTCCTTGTGTGACTTGCCTGAGATTAAGGAGAAAGTAATCACACGTTTATTCTCAACGTGAAACAAAAGTGCACCGGTATAAATGTCAAACTGATTTCTAATGCTGTTAACCTCCAAATAAAGGAGCTATTAATTTCCCAAAAAGGCTCAAATGAAAAACACGCTTGTGAAGGGCAGAGGCAATGAGGTGAACTAGTTTCCAGATAAATATGATTCACTTGCACTTAATTATACCCAGTGGGATTAACCCTGCACATGTGGCCCCTCGAGAAAATGAAGAGTCACTGAGCTGAATGTGTCACTAATTTAAAGAGAGTTTGAAAGATCTGTATGAAACATTAAGTTATGGATCACATAATGTACCTTTAATTTGTATATCTCGTATTAATGCCAGTAATTTAAAAGTTAGCAAGATAGGAACTCTGAAGGTTTGCAGTTTGACTTTTAAGTTTGGTGTGCTTTATTTTGTGCACAGTGTTTTCTTTTTAAAGTTTAAAAGCTGTCCTAAAACCTGACAGTTTTCCAAAATGATTCACTTTTACAAATTAGAAAACTTAATAACTTAAAACGTTTTTTTTCTCTTTGGACTTATCTTTCTTCTACACGCAAAGACTAAGTACCTAATTTTAGAGTTTATTGTCTAAAACCTTTCTTAATAATAAAAGATGCTTTTGATACTAGTTTTTCGACGTCATCTGGCCACGCGGGTAAAATGCATAGTCATGTCATGTAACACTCGCTACCACAAGATGGCGGCATATAGCTGTTAATCTCAACATTTATTCAAGGGAACGTGGTCTTGTTAAAATCATGTGGGCTTTTTTTTTCTTAAATAAATAAAACGTGGTAAAGATTAACTTTCTGAGGGGTACATTCTCAGAAAACAACAGATTTACTAGAAGAATCCAAAATAAAACTCACAGTGCTGTATAACACTTTGTATGGAGCTGAAGTCTTCACGTTAACATTTCCAGAAAATGTCTTCAGTTTTCTGCAGTCTGTCAGTCAGTCATCTGTCTGTCAGTCAGTCGTCTGTCTGTCAGTCAGTCAGTCTGCTAAGCTGTCCACTCTACAAAAATAAATAATAAATAATGCAACAAAACTACACAGCTCCATGGTTCTATCAAACCCAGAACAGTGTTACACAGTGAGGTAAACTGAGGTGAAAGGTATAGAGACAAAAACATTACACTGTGTCTCATCGATTTTGGGTGTTTCATACAGTCTCATTGCCACAGGTGTAACAATAAAGCACCTAGAAAAGCATTTAGACAATTCTATGTTTCAATAGTTTAGGGATGGTCTCAGTTCAATAAGCAAAGGTACTGACCGCAGCGCCATCAAGCATTTTGGAGATGAGATGGGAACAAGACCTATAGGCAGTTGTAGTCTTTTAGATATGGAACCAGCCTTGCAACCTGAAGGTCCCCGGTTCAATTCCTGGTCCAACTAGTTACTACGGCTGTAGTGCCCTTGGGGAAGGCGCCTAACCCCAATTGCCCCTGGGCACTGTGTACTAGGCTGCCCACCACTCACTTCACTCAGTGTGTATACATGTGTGTGTTTATTTACCAATATTATCTGTATTTAATCTGTGTATATACGTATATATGTATGTATCATATTTTTAATATACAGTATATATAATTATTCATTCATTATCTCCCGCTTTATCCTATATTAGGGTTGCAGTGGGGTTCTCCATGCCCATTCAGGGGCAAACGTTTTGAGCGCTGGGCAGATAGACCCCGGACAGGGCGCCAATCCATCGCTGGGCACACACTCACACTATATGGGGCAATTTGGAGAATTCAATTGACTTGATCCATGTTTTTGGACTGTGGCAGGAAACCGGAGAACCCGGAGGAAACCCACACGGACACGGGGAGAACATGGAAACTCCACCCAGATGGGGATTCGAACCGGGAATCCCTAGCGCTGAGAGGAGAACATGCTAACCACTAGCCACAGTGCCGCTATATATATTTATTAAGTATTTTAAATTACAAACTCGCAAACATTACAAATTACACATTTTTAATGTTAAAATTCAAGCTCAGTTCTGAGGTGTCATAATTTAACCAAATTTTGACTGACAGCATTGTGTTTCCTCTCCCGTAGTTATAATTACTTAGAAAAAATCAGAGCTTAAATAGATTTAAACAGTTTAAATCAAGAGCTATTCATAAAATGTGTGTCTTGCCTATTTCCCATTACCTTCCTTTGTCATCTAATTGGTTAATGAGTGCAATTCTGTCCAATGAGTCTTCTGTCTCCTCAGTCTACTGAAGATAAATCTAAGGCTGCTGAACAAAACTGCAATAACAGTGAAACTTTTTCGAGTTTAAAAAGAAGTGTATCAGCAGCACACAATATATTTATATCAGTGATAGTCAATGAGCATGAATATTTCAAATGTTCTCCATCACAGTCATAATGTCTGCACTACATTAATCTCAGCAGAGCTCTAGGGTCTGAATGTCTGACTACATCATATTGCTGCAAAAAAAAGCTGTCTTGAATATCAGTGAGCAGGTCCATGAGCTCAGTTCAGATGTCTGTGGTATCACCACAGTGTGACTGTGGGGCTTTAAACAGGTCACTCAAGGAAGCATACGATTGTACAAAATATATGGCTAAGTGAACTTGAACCTATACACCAGTGGCAATGTAAGTGAATGAAACACTTTATATGTGTATTACTTATTAGTCATAGTTACAGACATTGTACCAGGATGATGACAACGGCAAAAAAAGCTTTACTGGTAACTGGAGAAATGTTTCCTTTGACAATTCAAATGTTGACAATTGCTTGAGATTTAAATGCATGCATGAATTATCCATATGGCTGATATGTGATAAACTGATGACATGACAGGGGATTTATACTCACCTTTTATCCTATGAGTGATGCTATAGGCGCTAACGGTCCCCCCTGACCCGGGCAAGTGGATTAAAAACTGAAAAAAAGACCAAGAATAACAATTGTTAAAACAACACTGACAGGCAAACAAAGAGACCTCAGTCTCCAACACAAAAACACAGATGTGGTCATTTCTTTTAAAAAAATCTTACGGACATTTAAAAAACAGACAAAATAACTTAAATATTAATTTGGCCTGTGGAATGACCTAGTCTAAACTGCTAGACACAAAATAATTTCCCGTCCACCACCATACTTGAGAGTTGACATAAGATGTTGTGATGATGTTGATGTTATTAAATGAATAAAGTGTAGTGCTTGCAGAATAACCAGATTTCTTTACTTTAGTCTTAAGCAGGCCAGACAATTTTATTCCAGAATTACCATGGTCTATTAATCCAACCTACACATTATTTTTCATCTACACAGTATAAATATATATTATTGCTTGTATAAAGTCTGACAAACCACTGCCTTTATGTCTGGATAGTGATTAATACGATATATAAAGGCCTGTCTGAACTTTACGTAATCTAATCGGTTTGATTTGTCGTCACCAAGTTTTTTTTCCGGAGCTCTGACGTGAGCGTGGTGGATGTGCATCTACACACCGGTGAGATGACGGGTTTTCTAGTGGTTTGACTACTCAGTGCTTTTGTTAGTTCCTAACCCTCCTACTCCTATCAAGCCCCCCTCCCATCATCCAGCACCCTGCGTCAACAGGAGTCTGGGAGCCCAGGGTATATAAACCACATCCTTCAGAATCTGAGTCCTAAGCCACCAGCTGAGCAAAGAAGAGCAGCATCAGCATCTTTTAACTCACATCGTGGTCTGCTGTTTTGTTACTAGTTGTAACCACCTTCACTTCTTCTCTGCTACACGTCTCTCTCACTAGACGTCTACACTCGTGTCAGTATGCAGCTTTTGGCTGGGTTAATCTCTCTGCTGCTGGTGCTGTACAGTGTGAGAGCGGCGGCTGTGCTTCCAGTGGAGGAGAGGAGCCCGGCACACTCAAGGGTGAGTCTTAGACACTTTTAGGTTTTCTGCATTGTATTATAGAATGTTGTAAATAAAAGTATATTTTACCTCTTCCTCCTGAATATCTGTATTTCTTAGGTATATTTCATAGTTTAACTTAAACAGCTTAATTATAAAATGTATAAACAACTTAACAAAACAATGATTCCAACTAATGCTTTTATGCAAATTAGACCAGATCACTTAATTTACTGAGTAATCTCCCAAACTGACTTCTCAGGAACTAAGTAAGGAGCGCAAAGAGCTGATTCTAAAACTGATCTCGGGTCTTCTGGATGGCACAGACAACAGCATGATGGCCGAAAACCTCCTTCCCATGGAGGTGGAGGAGCCCCTGGAGTCGAGGTTGGAAGAGCGAGCAGTCTACAACCGATTAGCTCAATTGCCGCAGCGAGATCGCAAAGCGCCCTGTAAGAATTTCTTCTGGAAGACCTTCACATCGTGCTAACCACCTGCTTGGTTCTTCACGCTCCCCTATACTGCCCCAAATCTAGCCAAACTCTGTCTGAACTGTGTATACCTTCACTGTGCATACCATCAGAACCATCGAACAAAGGGGTCTCCATGGACTTAACTGATGCAGCCAGATTGTTGAAGATATTGATAACTATTTATTGGGCTATTGGTTAATCATTGATTTTGTTTTGAATCATAACAAGCCAATAAAGCATGGTTAAGATATTAGATTTTTGATAAATGTCATTTTCTGTGCTCTTGGTATCAACTTGAAGCATTAAATTTATTTATTAAACACAATGGATCAATAAGTTGATTTGGTGTCAGAAAACATAAATCTCCAAACACTGAA
The DNA here is from genome assembly GCA_019802435.1 of Corydoras maculifer. Lineage (NCBI taxonomy): Eukaryota > Metazoa > Chordata > Actinopteri > Siluriformes > Callichthyidae > Corydoras > Corydoras maculifer. The sequence goes on from JAFMOD010000437.1 coordinate 2,697,955, forward strand.
GTGTAAAACTGTGGTTTGTTATTTAATTTCAAATCTCTTAATGACCACTTCATTTTTGAGGTGATCAGTCTCACACAGATATTCTGCATAACTAAAGACTGCAGTAAGAGGTACATCATCTACAGCGGAACCACTGCACTTTGTAATGACTCTTCAAGAAGTTCTCTTTATTTACTAAATTCACCCTTTTGGGTGAATTTTCTTACAGAAAATTAATTGTGTATTTTAGCTTCCAATGAGTAAAAATCAGTAAACAACAGACCTTTAAGAGAAGTGGCATTTATATCCATGTTCCCCACACAGGATGTGTTGAATTACTGACAATAAAATAACCAGCAAACAGAAGTTCAACTGGTGTTTAGAACAGAACTAAACCTGAAATAATTGTACTATTAAGGGCGTCACTGTGTACATGCACTATATAGTTGTTGAGATAGAGCAGGTGTTGTTACTGTTATGTCTGCGACATCAATACCGTCTCACAGAAATGCGCAGTTCCTTATGCAACAGTTTGAAATACATTGTGCTTCTCTGAGTGCCAAGTCATTATGGGCTGAATCATTGCAAGCAAATGACTCATCAGAGTAAATTCTTAAAAACTGATAAAGTAAATCAAACTTTGTAAAATCTGTAAAAACTCAATTTAGCACTAGTTATTTTTTTTTAACCAGATGAAATGTTGTAGTCATGTTCGAAGAAAAGTTCCATAGTGTGACTAAGTCAATGAACAAGACTCCAAATGATCACTCAGTGACCTTATATTGGATGCTTGGATAAGAAAACTAACATGAAAACAAAGCTCAGTCCTAATATATAACCAATAACCAAAAAATAACTATTTGATTCCTTTAACATAATGCTGATGCTCACAGCTTTACAAGTTCTATAATACACCACATGGATAAACATTTGGGTCACACCTCTTAATCATTAAAATAATTATGAAATCAGATGTTTTATTCCCATTACCACTGGTATATAAAATAAAGCACTCCAGACAGTCTAATGTCCTGAGAATAAAAGGCGTGTCTTTTTTTGATGATCATTTTTGTCCATTTATTTAAAAGAGCATCAAAAGTTTGAAGGAGGATCCTGGTTTGCAATGTCATGCAGGTCATGCAACTGTGTTCTGTGGGTTAAGTTCAGGTTTTGATGTAGACTAGTTCAGTTTGTCAAAAGCTAAACTCAGCCGTACATGCCTTTAGTGAACTTTATGACTTTGCAATTGTGCATTGGGACACAGTCATGCTGGAACTGAACAGGTTTTCCTCCAAACGAGTCTCACAGCTTTGGAAGCATACTGGTGTCCAAAATGCATGACTTCATGCTTGATTTTAAATACCAGCGACAATGGAACTGAATGAAACACCTAAATCTAATGATTAAATGGTGGGTCTCAATACGGAAATTTAGGGAACTGGTACCTCAAATATATACATTTGTTTTTAGAATAAAGTTGCAAATGTGTAAAAATTGTATACATTTTTATTTCCTCAGTGGGTTGGATTTAAACAAAAAGTTTTACTCTTTTACCACCTTTAATAATAATAATAATAACAACTTTATGCCAAAAAGTAAAGACCTACACAGAACCTCAATGTGTTAAATGTCTTTTCTTTTGTTTTGGTTGCTTGGTAGGTGTTTGAATTAAAATGGATAACTTTACACCATTTCTAACTTAAATTTTTATATAAAGTGGAAGTTACTGCGTGTAGTCCACAAGTGCCCTAAGCTGCAATGAGTGCAGGTTAAAGGAACTTCAAAGCAGCTGTGTGTAACCAAAGAGTTATTATTGGCTTTCCTTTGATGTGGAAGCATGCTGCTATCCAATGCCTATTTGAAATTCATATGCAACTTTTGGTCTGTTTAGTTTTGTTTGCATGTGGAATGTGTTGTAAATGTTAGTCACCTATTAATTGTATAAAGAAACTGAAATTAGAGCTTCGGGTTAAACTCACATATCAAACTGCCCCTGAAACCCTGTCCTGATTGGGTGAATATTGAGGTTTACCTCTCTGTACACATAAGTTTATTTCCTGCTTTGAAACAACCACAATAACTGAACAATGGGCGGATTCTTAATAAGCTGACTTGTGCAGTAAACACTATATGGACAAAACTTTGGGCCACCTATACAAAACAGAACTGATTTCATGATATCCCAATATAAGGTCCCTCATTTCCACTGCTAAATCACGAAATCTGTACAACTTCTCATTAATATTTTTTAAATTACATTCAGTATAGTTATAATTGGGTTTACTCTTCAAACATTTAAAAAATAAATATTAATTATTATGAAAATTTTATGTAATTCAAAATCTAATTTAAACGTTTATCATTTAGCATTTTTAAGACATTTTCAGTGTCATCAATGTCGGCAGCTTTAATCCTTTTAAATCCTACTTAAAAGTCTGTCACAAATAATGAGTGTTGTGTTTGAGCAGCAGCTCAGGTGTCAAGCTGTGTCTTTTCCTTTTTAGATCACACACAGTGTGTACTTTTAGCTGAGCAAATGCCAAGCGCCAGCTTTATTTTGGCCTTGGGTAATTTGAGACAGCAAATTTCACACCTCATTTTTGAAAGCGTTTCCTTCATGGAAATGTGTGAAAGGCAGGGCATGACCAGAGGCGACTCATTTATTAGGATTTGTGCAACTGCAGTACCTCTGCGTAAGTGAGAGAAAATTACCTCATAGCTGACAAATACAAGGAAAGATAAAGAAGGACAGCAAAGACATGTTTCAAGCAGATTATATATATAAATATAAAATATATATAATATATTATATATATAAATATAAATATATATATAAATAATTGCACTGCTTACTTTATAACATGCTATGAGGGTTAAATCTCATACAAATCAATGTCACACATTTCAAAAGTACCTTAGTGCATTCCCCTTGTTTTCCTGAAGTAACTGATGCTTGCAGAAGCTGCGTCCATCATTGTTATCCATGCATGGTTTGATGACATTTTGAGATGGGCGGAGTTGGTTTCAATGTACAAATATACAAAAGGTGAGCAGAGTCTGAAAAACAAAAATCAAAAACAAGTGGGAGGGAAATATGAAACATCATCTGCAGAAGCAATTGGCCCAGAATGACAGAAAATCCATATTTTGGAGTTTTTGATTTATCTGAGCCATTGTGCAAAAGTGTTTATTGCACATCACAAAGCGGCATGTCCTTACAAGCTTTCATCTCGATCTGGGTCATATGTTAAAGCCTTAGATGTATTAAACGAGACAGATAGCACTTCTCAGAGGGAAATAACTGTATAAGAGAAATAAAAAGTTAGAGGCATGCTCAACATTGCTTATGACCCTGTTGGTGGTCCCACTCTTGTTGTTCAACATTTGGGCCGCTGTCCAAAATTTGCATGGGCGGCACGGTGGCTTAGTGTTTAGCACGTTCGCCTCTCAGCGCTAGGGATTCCTGGTTCAAATCCCCATCTGGGTGGAGTTTCCATGTTCTCCCCGTGTCCGCGTGGGTTTACTCAGGGTTCTCCGGTTTCCTCCCACAGTCCAAAAACATGGATCAAGTCAATTGAGTTCTCCAAATTGCCCCATGTAGAGTGTGTTTGTGTGAGTGAGTGTGTGCCCAGCGATAGGTTGGCGCCTTGTCCTGGGTGTATCTGCCCAGCGCCCGAGACGCTCTCCTCTGGATGGGCATGGGGAACCCCACCACGACCCTAATAGAGGATAAAGCGGAAGATAATGAATGAATGAATGAGACAGACACATGCCAAGTATTTAAATTTCCAAGTATTATAAGTATTTAAATTCGCTTTAGGTTACTACCTGCTCTTATTGCATATTAAATTACTATGTTCATCACTAATATTAACATACTCAGTCCAGCTCATGAAGGGAGTAATAAGTAGAGGAACTGATAAGCAGGGGATCCCCTGAGGTCATGTGAAAAACACATACTATGTTCACGGTCCAAGTAAAGAACAATTACAAGCCTCTGTATATGAACTCGGTTGACCAGGACAGGTGACGGTTGTAGTGTAATACATACTCAGTGAAGCACTAATGATGCTTGCTGTGCCAGGCCATGATTGTTTTGCTAGTCAGTCCTAGCTAAAAGCATATCATTATCCCACTCGGTTCTCTTCACCAAGCCAATCCTGGAGAAAATTAGATGTCACAGACATGAAGAAGGGGTGCGGAATGCTTGTAACCATAGAGACCCAGCCCTGTCTGGTGGGGGTCACATCAGAAAGAGGGATGAATTTTGTTTATAAGGAGGCATGGGACTCCAGTGCTTGTAACCCACCCCCCACCCCACCTCCCGACACCACCGCCGACAGGTGACAAAACAAACTTTAAAAATGAGACCCCATTTGAGGTTTTGTTTGAAGGATATAAAAACTACATATTTTTGTTTTACCCAAAATGTTTACTGACTATAAAATCTATAAATAGATATATTAATATAATTAACTGATAGTTGAGTAATCAGACTCCCGATTTACTTCTTTGTATAGCTACAGTTGACTTTAATTATACAGATTGATGGGTGTAATGTTTGCACCTCTAGATTGGGTAAATTATGCAAATTGTTAAGTTTAGTCAAATGTCGAGATGCGCAGAAACGCACGGTTCTCTTTCAGTCCTTCCAAATGTTTTCCATGGGTCTTAAATCAGGGTTTCTTCAGGATATTAAGCTTGGATTCTGGAAATTAATTTATCAAAACTCCTTATAAACCCCTAATAACATCAAAACTGATGGTTCATGTTACCACATGACTCCAGTCATGTGCCCTGTAGTATTCACCCTATTAGTTAGTGAGCTTGATTAACTGATTTAATGCCACCTTCTTTTTATCCTACATATTTCTGTTAGTTCTGACCCCCATTTGCCCATTATTATAAACCACTAAGTGTAACCAGAACAAATTAAAAACATGAAAGCCATAAAATACAACTTACAAAAAGGGTTTTCTTTGAAATTTAACACTTGGTTTCAGCTTTAAACCGGGAACTGTGTGGTTAACAAGCAGTGACACTGAAGTAGCAGCTCATTATGTGTAGCGACTTCATCATACACCACACATCTTCCCATCCATCTCCTAATCTCTCTCACACACACACGCACAAACACACACATGTGCAGCGGAGCAATTACTGAAAAGAGACAAGGGCCGAAAAAGCTCACTATTGAGTACTTGTAAAAACACTGATCTGACCCGTCTGACGTGGACGGAGAGATTCTCGACTGCAGCCAGGCTACTTGTGGAGCACAGAGTATGAAATGAGTCCAGCTTTAAAGAGTTGTTGTTATAAAGCAAGCATAAACATTTCTAGCCATAGTCTTAAAAATTAAACAGTCCAATCCAATCATCACCAAGACTTATTTGTAGATAATGTTTGAGTAACCATTTAAATGCACCTCCTTGTTTCTGCAATCATTGACATTTAATTCCATTTAATCATTTATACATGCAACTTACAAGTAGGAGAACAAAATGGATGCACATTGTAGATTTTATTACCTGATCTGTGATGGTCCTGAGCAATAGGGAACCAACAGGGGACTAAAAACAGATGAACTACAGTCTATAATTCTAAAACTATAAAATTTACCTATATGATATGATTACATTTTCATGGACATCGAATGATAGCTGTAAATCAAAGATAAATCAGTATTACAGAGTACTATAGGTTTAATAAATGCGGCGCTGGATTTTTTTTTCCTTCCTTTTTGTTTTATAGAATGAGAATCAAGGGACAATTATAGATCTAAGTATCAAAGCGGTCACATATTTTTCCACTAAGCATCCCAGAATGTGTTAATTGTAAGTGATGGAAGGTTGTTAAAGCTTGCCAACATGCTCTCCAAGCGAGAAAAAAGAAATGTTTGGAAAGGTGGCAGGCTGCTGCTGCATAGCCTCTTAAACCCTACAGCTAATACCAGGAAAATTACTGTTGATGAATCAAAACTGAAGCCTCCAGCTTGGGCTTCAGCACTGACGTCACAGTGTCATTATTCTTTCAATTTAGCTCTTTATTCACCTTTTTTGGGAATTAACCTCCTCATATAGCCCTTTTAACACGTCCATGGACCTGTGGACATTTTCCAATTGAGCCTGGCTGACACATGTATTCTGTCCTATATGCTGCTTTAACGTAGACGATAGTAGGGGTCGAAAATGGATGAGGTGAAATGGTGCACAGGTGTATCACTGACATCTGATTGTTATTTAGGCTTGCAACAGAAAAGCAAATAATTCAATAATGCCAGGTAGGATTAGGCCACCAAAACACAAGACAGGTCTTCCAGACATCATGTTACATAAAAAATTAACCAGCATAGCTCTCAAGCCATGGTTCATTCCTATAGAGGCTCTGATTCATGCATCGAAAGTGGCTTTGTCAAGAAACATTCCCGATTTGACTCCTGATGTTAAATTGGTTGATTAGCGCAGATTAAGGTCAAGGGCCTGAATGTCAGCATGAAATATAGAAATGAATGCCTGAAATCTAGAAAACCTGCGTGAAAAAAAAACAATTCAGCTTCATGTTCACACAAAAAAAAACAGACACAGGGGTAAGGAAGGGCACACAGGAATACATCTCCTTAAAATCCAGCATGAAAACGTATTCTGATCCCTGTTTCTCGGAGTTAACGCTTACGTTTTTACAGAAACAATGACCAGTAGATCTATTTGAAAGAATATAATTACTGTTTGAACACAGGCAAGCATTTTGACACTGGAAAACACAGTATTGATTCTGCTCATCACTGCTAGTTTCTGCCTTCTGGCCTTTAAGTCAGTGAACATATTGACGTATGATTTGTCGCCTTAAATTCGTTGGATAAGGCTCAGTAAATACATGAGTTGAAATATATTTGTAAACTTGCACAGCACTGAATAAAGTAGACCCAGTGATGGATATTATTAGCATTGTCTGTGTTTATGTTCAGAGATGTATTTAAATCTGAATTATAAAAGTGAAAATACGGAGCATTTAGGCTTTTAGTCAAAGTCCTGGGACTTGAACCCTTGGCATTCTTGTTAATAAACAACCACTATCATTAAGCTGCCATTAAAATTTGTTCAAAGAGGAACAAAAGAAAAATACCTAAGAATACAGTAACATAAATAAAATTATTTAAGCTATACTCATAACGTGCACAGCATTGAACTCGCCCCTCACACAGATGAGCCCCTGTCAGCACACAGCTACCATTTCTGTGTCCTGCACTTGATGACGGGATAAGATGCATTCTGAAGGATCCAACACAGTCAACAAACCACTATGGCTCTTTAAGCAAGCTGGTTGATGCCGGACAACGCCTGAACCTTAATTTAATTCATTTTAATTTAACCAAAAAGATGAAAATCCCCTTCCATAAACACAGATGAGAACTCTGAAAGACATTTTGGGCAGAATGTATAAGATCAGGCAGTAATATTTTAGAAGTGATTCATCTCAACCTAAAATATCAAAGCTAGCCTGCTCCATGCAATAATGCCTTTGATGTGTACAACACAATGACCCTGCTGCCGGTCAGACAGAAAAGAGAGCGTCATCAGGCTAACATGCCGTTATGTTGCCTTCCCTCCGTCCATGAGTTAAAATTTGCATAAAGAAACAACTGCAACATTCATCCTTGGCTTCAAATGTTCAGCAAAGGGCCTTTAAAGAAAGATTCAAAAGCTACCATAAAATATCCTCAAAACTCACACAAACTTTAATATATTTTACTTAAGATTTGAATGTTTTGTTTTAAATGCATTTCATTATAATAAAATATTATATTCCTTAAGTGAATAATGAATTGTATTCAGTATTTAGTTTTTGCAGCCACAGCAGTATTTATTATAAGTCAATGTGTGTGGTGTGAAAATGATTTGGAGCGAGTGATGAGTAAATTACAATGTCAACATTATAATAATTACACAGCGACTTTATAGAAGGAAAAGAGGGTTGTAATCGACTGTAATAGCAACATAAAGAATCAGATGCAGAAAACAGACCCTGCTATGCATCAGTGAACACTGAACGCTTAATGTGATTTCAGTACGGAAGCTCTGATATTGTTTGCTTTTGGTGTACACACAATTTGATGAGTTTTCCACAGACAATACGTGTTTGTGTTACATCAAAGCAGCTTGCTGTCTGTGTAATGACTGACTGGCTGACTTTTTATTAAGATGCACTTCATTACCTGTGGTGCACTAAAGCCTTAGACTGGGGAGAATTTCAGCAGTACACAGACACATACAGCAGGCTAAGGTTCATTGCTTCTTTAAATGTGATGGAAAATGATGCTACATTAAAATTTAAATGAATAGTGGTTTAAAATCTGAGGCTGTTGAAATACACTAGTCCTGCCATAATACATTTAATAAAAAAGAAAAGTAAAAACAACTGACAGTTGGATTACAGTTGCTGCGCAAGTCATATTTTCAGCTAATTACCAGCTACATTGATTGTTACTTCATACAATACTGCACACATGCATACTGTTTATAGTTATGGGTTGTGTTTTTCATTTTAGTGATCAACAGGAACACATTTTATTTGGTTATTTTAGCCTGATAAAATGCATTACCAAAAAACTATTTTAAAAAATCAGATACTAATAAACTAAAAGAATGTATGGATTCTGAAGCATGTGATGTACGAGCCGTAAGATAAAGGCATTTAAAGCTCTACATAAAATGCTACTTCCTCTATGTATTAATAAGTTAGACAGATTAACCTAACTTAAAGGGCAACATATTCTTCTAAACTACCTCTCTTAAGGTGCTTTCTCAGCATGAGAGCACATTAAAGACTCTTGACAATCCTTTAGTCTTAACTGCAGGTTCTTCCATTCTATCAAATGGCCTACCTAAACATTTTTAATTACCTTGGTTTGTTAACAGCTTTAACAGTTTTAATACAATTCTGTAGACAGTGATCATCATCAGATATGGTGGAACGGGTGATTGGGGAAGAAATGAGGTGATGTAAGGTGGATCAGTAGATACCCACATTACCATTTAAAAAACTAGTTGTACATGTGCAGGTCTGGTATGGACTTGTTTTTGATGATCAGCAGACATAATGGCTTCATCAACTAATGACCGCCTCAGTCAGACACCTGGTGACTAGAATAAGAACCGTGTGTCAGTAATTGTACACTGATTTAAGGGTTTTTATACTTTTGAATTGATTATGTTCTTCCCAAAGCAAAATTATGCTGCATAGTGATTGGATAATTACCTGCAATTGGAAAAATTGCTTTATCATTATTTTTCTTTTAAAAGCAAAACAGAAATTAACTAGATTAAAATCTAAAAATATATACATTAAAAAAACACAGACAACAGAGATAACAGACACAATCTATTGGCAGAGTAGTAAACAAGATTTTGTATTATTTCTGAAAATTAGAATACAGACTTTAACACAAAAAAAACATCTTATTCTGTTATGTAATAAGTTAGTCAGTCAACAATTATTCTCATAGTAACCAGTTAGGTAATGTACATCACTAACTAGTTGTCATTTAAATGTCTCAAAATAGAAATTTGGCTTTCCTGGTTAAACATAAGCTATGATGCAGTGTGCAGTTTATTATGGTAATATTAATATTTTAGACTGATAAAGTTATTAAAATGTATTCTGAATCAATCACCTATATATCAGTTCACCTGATGGCACCTAAATGGTTTTCATTTTAACCTTGTATCATATATACTTATATTACATTTATTTAGCAGGTGTCCAGCTGCTGGCAGTCACTGATAAGGTGCCTCTTAGGAATGAAATTGAGAAGTAGGTATTTAAATTGGTACTGTCACTCAGACCGACAGTTAGGAGCTGACTCTATTAGGCAAAGCATTCCCAATTGATACTGAAAATGTGTATTAATAGAGTTTATGAATATTTCTATGGCATATAACTAAATAAAAAGAAAAATTGCCATCTGCACTGCCTTCGTCATTATTAGTGTTTATGTTTTAAATCACATGAAGCTACATTTGCGTTATTTTTTTTTAAAGTGCAGGATGGACAAAACATCCGCTTTACAATCATTCTTTTGTCTTCTATAAACGTCAAAAAGTCTTACATAAAATAAATTATGACATACGTGAGGTCATTTTATAAAACTGGGTCAGAAGGACAGAAAATAATCTTTCAAAGGTTATTAAGTAGTTAGGGAATTTGTCTCAAAGTGCAAAACATCTGCCGTTAATGATCATCATTGTGCTAAGGTACAGTAGCTGTGCTGCCTTGTGCTGGGTTTAGAGAAATTATACAAAGTTCACACATGTATCATCAATGTGGTTCTGGTTTAGAAAACAGTAGAACTTAAGCTCAGTTACAGTGTTGATTCAAAATTAGTTTAAAATTAGGTAAAAATTCATTTTAAAAAGTGGATTAAAGACCATATCTGTTTCTGTTGTGCTAAAACAGCCGTGTTAGCAAACTGTGCCAGGCTCAGAATTTTTACAAAATTTTTAACAGGTCACAAATCCTTAAAGTGGCTTCTGTACAGCGCAAAGGCAGTTTTGGATAAAATGTTGCTTCTACGCTATAAATCACTCCAGCTTTGACCCGACAACCTGTGTAAGCAGACAAGATAAAAAAAGGTCGCAACATTATAGCAGACACTCATAATCAGCGAAAGCATTCACAACCCAAAATTACCATTGTCATTTATGAGGATAATTATTATAATTCTCCATGTACATCAGCCATTAGCAGTGTAGTGTATTGGAAATAAGGGCTTCATTATAAGCTTGCTTATGGAACATTTGTTGCATTCACTAACCCTCATGCGCTCGCTCTAAGAGCTTCCACTTTTTTAAACAACCATTTATTTCTATTCCAAAATGTAAAACTGAATGAGCTGCTGCTCGTACAAAAGCTCTGAATCAATTTTGTTTTTAGGATAATTGGCACATGTTGATGCAATCTGGTCCCATTCAAAGCAGATCCAAAGCCTCATTACCAGGCAAAGGCATCACTCTACTTGGACTCTATATTTTACCTGATAAACATATAGATAAAATGTGAACAGATATACATTACAGATTCTCATTGCACTGCGCATTACTTAAGAAAGATATAAATAAAAGTGATGAATGTACTGTATTTACATTTAATACTTAGTTGCGAGGACAAATTTATTTAAAAACTTAGCGGAAACTTTTTTTATTTATTTGAATCAAAGTGATTCTTTAGATTCTGCCACTGATCCGTTTAATGATTGCCTTATTTATTAGGCATTTCATTCGGTGTCATCATGTGTCTTCTGAAAAAAAAAAGACTCAAACATATAATGGTGGTCCTTTGAGATGTGTTTTTAAAAAACTGTGTTCGATTTAAGGAACAAAAGTATTACTCTTCTAATGAACACAGTGACAGCAGGTATTTTTTTGTTGTCACTCATACGCCCCCTTTCATCTTCCCCGGCATTGCATTTGCTGTTCTAGATGTGATCTTTGCAGAGTGTCTAGCTTTCAGTACCAACACTAAATCTTGTTATAAATCTTGTTATTCCAATGGTGGTTGGAAGGATACCAACCATCCATTATCTTCCGATTTATCCTATATTAGGTTTGCGGGGGGGTTCTCCATGCCCAATCAGGGGAGAACGTTTCGGGCGCTGGGCAGATACACCAAGTTACAGGGCGCCAATCTATCGCTGGGCACACACTCATATACACACTCTATATGGGGCAATTTGGAGAACTCAATTGACTTGATCCATGTTTTTGGACTGTGGGAGGAAACCGGAGAACCCGGAGGAAACCCACGCGGACACGGGGAGAACATGGAAACTCCACCCAGGTGGGGATTCGAACCGGGAATCCCTAGCGCTAAGAGGAGAACGTGCTAACCACTAAGCCACCGCGCTGCCTGGTTGGCAGGATACATTTGTCCAAAATGCATGTGGTTATGGAACTGAACGAAACAAAAATGGGTTAATGGGTGAGTCCCAATACTTATGTTTATATAAAGAACATTCACGTCATTTTCGCTACAGTATCAGTTTATATAATCTTGAGCATAAAGGTAAAAATGCAATGATCAAATTTACTGATCATACCAATCATTTACTCAACAGCTGCACTTTTTATAATTTAGATAGCCCTTTTCACATTTTGACACTATTGACTCATCTTTCTGTAAAAAAATATAGCAGCTTTGTTTAAATAACTTAAATAATAAAATACATTACACACTACATTACATCTACATTCTCATTCACTTCTACCAAACTACTATATTTATCTAAATACAGTTCATTTGAATGATCATGAAGCATTACTGTGAGACTTAAAAAATGTGTAATACACTGTTGTTGTTACACAAGAAAAGAACTTAGAACCAGTGTCAATATGTTTTAGCTTTCTGCTGGACTGAACACACAAAAAAAATAATCAATCACTGGTTAAAGTGGAAGGAGACTTTAGGGTCTACAAAAAAAAAAAAAGAAAAAAAAAAGAAGCCCACATGCCATTAATAGTCTATTTTACAAAGTGTAGAAATTAATAAATCAATTCAGCCGGCTGATAAGCCCTTAGACATGTTTATAGAATATAGATTCACATTGATAATCTATAATGTGAAGTCTGTTGATGAATGCTGAATGATAAAATTAGATAGCGTTCAACATTTGGGAAAGTCCAAGTCGTGTTTACACAGCATGTGTTATTGGATCGTTGGTTCAGTAACCTGGAGTGCACTATGTGATCATTGGTTTACTAACTCAAATGTGGAGTTTGTTATTGAGAGAACAACAGGTTCAGCTAAAGAATAATGATCAGGTAAGTAAAGTTAACACCTTCTTAATTCAATCGCTTGCTTAATTATCATCACAGGAAAAAAATGGCATTTCTCATTTTTGCCGGCTTATCTTTTTGCAGTGTTTTTGTGGCTGTGGTCGCCCTTCTACCAATATCACTGAGTCTAGATTTAACAGGACTGTTTGGTAGCTTCACTTCACCCAATTTTCCAAATGTCTATCCCAATGACCAGCTCATGGTGTGGAACATCACCGTTCCAGAGGGACACAGGCTTCGGCTTTACTTCACACACTTCAGTCTAGAGTCATCTCTAAACTGTGAATATGATTATTTTGAGGTAACAGAATGCAACTGTTGAATGACTGTGTACAAATAATTACACCTATTTCCTTTTCATTTCAATTCCTTGGCTCTCACCGAATGTTTTTGTATTACCAGCCTGATGTGCAAGCAGATTTCACGCCTGCAGATTTTCATGTGCAATTTTATATATACATCTCCTGCAAATTAAGGTTGTAATTAGAACTTTAATAAGGAATCTAATTGTATGCCCCGGGACTATTTAAGCACATAATCAGATTTCCAGAACAACTAAGAGAACGAATAGTTGCGTATGTGGCATAGGTTAATGAAAGAAATACCAAGTAAACACCGGTTCTTATAGCATACATATACTGTGTGTGTGTGTGTGTGTATATATATATATATATATATATATATATATATATATATATATATATATATATATATATATATATATATATATATATATATATGCACTACATAAACATAATAATAAAAGGAAGATGCATATATTTATAAATCATAGCATATTTTTAAATATAAATGGATTCACATATCACAATTAAACAACATTAGTATCTTATTGCAAAGCTCTCAGAACTTATTACAGCTTTTAGATCAATAGTAGGAAATAATTGCGTTTCTCATTGCACTTCAGTCTGGCTTTAATCTTTCTCACAAATTGTTTTCAATTTGCCAAAGTTGCAGGAGTTTCTCAGATCTAATGACACTCCCATCAGCACCTCCTCATGTATAAAACATCCACAATGAACTATATGTACCTTTAAATTAATTCTTGCTAAAATACGTAAAACAACCTTCACATCTTACAGCCTCGGGTAACTGTTTTACTTCTTACTAGATTTTTATTTGCCTCTAATTTAATACAAAGTCAAAGTACTAAATAACATTAATATCCCCCTTTTTTTGTCAAAGATCATATTAAAATTCAAAATATATCAAATTCTGTATATAAAATAATAACATGGATAATAACATGTTTTTACAGATTTTGTTGATATTATTGATTATAAAGATGATTAATTCCACAAGTAATTTTCCACAAGGGGTAGACTTCTGCAAAAAACTGACCTATTGAGCATTTCTACAGTGAAGTTAATCACACTAGGACCTTAATTATTGTGTTATACACTTATTTAGTCTTTCACTGTTCAGTTCACACCACTGGCCTTTTCGACGGTCCACAAAAAGCTCTAAATCGGAACCTGAACGTGTCTCTCGTTCTCTGCTGCAACAGGTATTTTCAAAAGGAAATGATACGGTCCGTTTCTGTGGTGAGGAGGACAAAAATGATGACACCTCCCCCCAAAAAGCTGTTCTTTACTCTTCCTCAAACATTATGTCAGTGACGTTTAGGTCCGATTTCTCCAACGAGGAGCGATATACTGGATTCCAAGCTTTTTACTCAGCAGAAGGTATCGTAGTTATAAATATTTTAAATTTCTGATTATACAGCTGTATGTCTGCTAACCTCATGACCTTTCTAAAGAGTCTATCAGCCTTTCGCACAGGCTCAAGCACCCTATGTGAACCTAATTCCTTCAGAAAACAAGTAAAAAAAAAATAAAAAAATAAAATATATATATATATATATATATTTTTTTTGTATATGTATGTGTATCTGTGTGTGTGTGTGTGTATGTGTATATATATATATATATATATATATATATATACACACACACACACACACACACAGATACACATACATATTCTGTAAATATATTCTAAGTAGTTGAAATGTGATAATAATCCATAAGTAACAATACAATAGAATGTTTCAATTTCACACACTATTTTTTTTTCAAAGTTTCAATGAATCTGTAATCGTTTCTTGGGTTTGAAACACATGCCCATATTCTCTGACCCATTTATGTAACCATGGTTATATAAGCAAGCCAAGCGCTCGTACCGGCAGATAATATACTGACGTAAGGCTGTACGAGTTCAGGAAGACTGCAATAATTACATCCTCATCATCGTTAAAGTGTGTCCCACATACAAAGTGTGAGGCCCAAAGAGACGGACCTGAGAGGCTGTCTACCCTCTGTCCGAATTTAATATGTTCTTGGGTTCACTGCAGCTCCACAATAAAGGATTTGAAATAAAATACTCAATTTAAAGTTACCTTGTTATATTCTTTCAAAACTTTTTCATCAGATCATCTTTCTTCAGAGGATCTGAGTCAGATGCAGGGTGACATTTTGAACCATCAACAAACAAATGAAAGTGTTTTTTTAACCAAAAACTTCTGTACTTGAACATTCAGTGTCATCACATTTGCTGATGAATCTGTGTATTGTAGAGAAACTATAATTATCTGTCACTGGTGTAGGCAGCATGCATTTGGCTATTATTAAAACTTGAACCCATATCATTCCCCTTTATTTATGCTACTGCAGAAATCCAGTTACAGTCACTTCGAATAGTTTCCATCTTTTCATTAAGTAAATAGCAAATAAACCTAAACTTAACTGTGTTTTAAATCAAATAATTAACTTCTCTAAGAAAGCCCCCAATTCAAACTCCCAGGAGAATAAATGCATAAAGTGAAACGTGATTCTAATTGCTCCTTTCTCACTGTGCACAGACATCAATGAATGCCTAATTACAGTGGATGGAGAGCCTGTGTGTGACCATTATTGCCATAATTATGTGGGGGGCTACTACTGCACTTGTAGACAGGGATACCAGCTTCATAACAACAAGAAGGACTGCATGGGTAAGGATGTCATCCAATAACGGACACAGTGACCCTTGGTTCATTCACTGACTACCATGTGAAGCAAATAAGAAAAATTTGTATTAACTTTGGAAGATACTAAAGACTTGCAGGTCGGTTGATCAGATTTTGAAGCACGATTCTTTAAGCAGGTTAAAATTCACTGTGTCATCTGTAATAGGTGCTGCGTTTCAAGTAATAAAGGAATTGAACAAACTTGTCAGTGATTTGTCAATTATGTTCAGATATCATGGAGTGATAGATGTCCAGTTTTTGACCAGTCAACTAAATTCAAGGCACTACTGACTTTTTTGAAAGTTGAGCTTAGTTTTATTTTCAGCCAGCTTTCAGTGATGGTTGGATGCTTTCCTCAAAGCTGTTATTATTACAGAGCTGTTTAGTGTGTATTGCCATGTTGGTGCCCTGGCGCCACCTTTTTAGCAGCAGCTGATTGTGATGATATATGCTATACCAGAAGTGCAGATCAAGACATGTTTTTTTTTATATTTAAACATGCTATTACATTCAGTTTATTAACTCAGAAAAAAATCTGTCTGACACTTTGTAGCACTGGGTCACAAAACTTCCTTTAATGTCTAAAAACTGGGTAGGGTGTTTGTGTTTGTCTGAGCCCCACCATATAAGATGCTCTATGTCAGGATGAGAGACTAGGTTCATTATAGCAAGATCCCATGGGAACAGCAGGATAAAAATTGAAACCCGTTGGCCACTTTGATAGAGTGATGGTGGTGGGTAATTAATCACAATTACCATCATGGACATGACTCCTAATTATTATTCTTTGCTGGGGAAAGTTGCATCACATCAGGCAAAGAAACAGTCCGCATGCAGGGATGCTGATCCACACATACAGCTCCCTAATTATATGAATCACGTAACCTTTCTCACCTTCGATTGACACTTGGCCTTTTGCTACTTTATTTCTCATCATCACCTGAATAGATTGCACCATTTGGCAGAAACAAACACTGCTCATCATTCAACTGACTGAAACTTGTTAATAAAAATCTGTTAAAATTGATTACACATTTACATCCATCTATGGCTTCTGAGATCTCAGATGGACTTGTGGTTGTAATTCTGACTCGTTATTCATTTCGTCTCTAGTGGATTGCAGTGGTCAGGTGACGGTGACGAGGTCAGGAGAACTGACCAGCCCTGAATATCCGTTTCCTTATCCTCGAATGAGTCAGTGTGACTACACCATAAGTTTGATGGAGGGCTTCCAAATAAATCTAGAATTTCTGGAACCCTTTGATGTGGAGACTCATCCCGAGGTCCCTTGCCCTTATGATGTCTTAAAGGTTAGTGACTGCTTAACTCTACTGATTTGTATAATGGCGGTGTCTGTGTGTGTATTTAATCTATAGAAACCAATAAAACAAAAAAACTGAGCTAAAGCTACAGTAACAGTCGAAAGTTTATACATGCCTTCTTTTTGTTCCACTTATTGTCCATGTTCTGGGTTATACTGTAAAGATGTACTTTGTAGTTCTACAATTCCAGACTGTAGTTCATCATCTGTTTGTGGACTACAATACAGACTGTGTACATCCCATTTACTCTGTTCTCTAATGGTCAGGACCCCAATAGTAGCACCACAGAGCAGGTGTTATTTGATTGGTGTATTATTCCTATCCCAGCAGTGTGACTGAGGTGTTTAAATGAAACTACAGCAGCACTGCTGCACTAAAACCCCCCTCGCCACATCAGTGTGACTGAAGAACTGAAACAATCCACCACCCAAATGATACCTGTTCTGTGATGGTCCTGACCAATAGAGAACAGAGAACCAACAGCGGACTAACAAAAATAAAGAACACAGATGTACTACAGTCTGAAATTGAAAACACAAAGTCCATCTATATGGTAAGTGGAGGAAATAGAGCAAGATGGTACAAACTTTTGACTGGTACTGTTCTAGAACATTTTATACACTGAGGATTAGTGTTTTTAGATGTAAACTGTATTAAGCTACAACTTTTAGTTCTATAATTGTAGTTAGTGCCGGATTTAAACACTGATTACATAAAATCAATCAAAAAAGGTTGATTCATTTAGCTTTCATAAATAGGTGAAACTTTATATTAATTAAACATTTACAATTTATAATTAGAGCATATATTATAAATAGTGATTCCAGCTCACATTATTTGGGATTTAATTTAATTTAAAAAATGGGTATTTATGTCCATATGCAAATGAACTGTGTGTTTATTAGGCTTTTACAACCAACACGTGCTCGACAGCCATTAGAGTACTACTGAAGATCCGCTAATCAATAAGCTGAAGGCGCACGAACAAACGATATATGCGCCCTCATGCCTTCTGAAACTGTTTATCTTTGTTTTACCCAGAGGATGTGCTCATGCACCCTGCCCTGCATTTATTTACAGGTCAAACTGACTAAAATACTGTTTGTTTTGCCTTAAATCTTGTGAAGATTACTGCAGGTTCACGGGAGTATGGTCCATTATGTGGAACTACACCACCGGCCAGAATCGAAACAGGCACACATGAAGTGCGAGTGACGTTCCGCTCAGATGGCTCGGGGAAAAACATCGGCTGGAAAATAAAGTACTCCAGCACCGGTAGTCATGAACATTATTAATACTTGACTAATAAAGCACCTTCATATTTAATATTGACCACCAGAATGTTTTCTGCAGTTTAAAACGATTTCCGGCAACATATAAAAACCTAATTAACCCTCTCACTGTCTTTTAGCCAAGCCTTGCCCAAACCCAGTGGCTCCTCTTCATGGGTACATTGAACCTCAGCAAGCCCAGTATATCTTAACGGACACCTTTAATGTCACATGTGACCTTGGTTATGAATTAAACTTGGTAAATTAACTTTCTTTTTACTTTCTAAGCTCAGGGCTTGATCAGAGTAATTAAATGTTTTCACTCTAATGGCTTTGTTACTGCAGAATGAAGAAATATTACCCTTCTATCAAGCTATGTGCCTAAAGGGGGGATTTTGGGACGGTCCAACGCCTCAGTGTACATGTAAGTGTGATTGAAAGAAGCACAGATCGTAGTTCTTCATCATCTTTACAGTGTTGTTTCACATCTTTGAACCAAACGTACACTTTGGTCTAATCTATTCAGAAGACATTATTCCAAAAGTCTTGCAGTCAGTAGTGAAGTTGTAGTCTGCTTAATGGTGTGGGTTGATTCTGAGATGTAGCTTCATATGTAGAATATTTTCTACTTGTGAAGAAATTATTTTACTGTAAAATGATGGACTTTGGTTTTATAATGCTCATATAAAGATCATGAAGGTCTTTCCTCTTTTACATTTTGTTAACACATACCTGAAATGTTCTAGACCAGCAAACCATCAATACGAATATGATAGACTTGACCACAATTACTGATCAATTAATCATAGCATTTCATTAGCAACACATTAAAAATAACTTACTGTAAAATACAAAGTGGGTGGACATCCTTTTTTTTTTTTTTTTTTTTTACAAGTAATGTAAAAGTACACAATACCTCCCTGTTTATACACATCATCCAACTTCTCAGTTTCATTAATGAAATAGAGGCACTCTTGTACAATTACAGCCGGCAAACTTTGTAATATTAAAGGAGTGTTGTGGTTTTGTATTTTTGTGAAGTGGTTGACTGTGGAACACCTGAAAAAATGGACAACGGAAGTGTGGAATGTACCTCGACCATCTATAAATCCACCATCCAGTACAGCTGTGAAGAATTCTACAACATGCAGACCAGCACAAATGGTGAGAGCTACACGCCTTAAACACATCACACGTTTAGACATTGACTGACTGAGTTCCTGTCCTACCTTTTGTCCTTGATCTAGGAGTCTACACATGCTCCCATGATGGTTACTGGAGAGACTCTTTGGGGGGAAAGAGACTTCCAAAGTGCATACCAAGTAAGTTCCAGTGTATGTGCTAGACCTATTTAAACACAGAGAAGCATTTTGTAATCATCATCCTCCAGTGCTCCAGACTCATTAGTTAATTAGGTCCTAATTAGAGTTTAGGGTATGAAACAGAAAAGGTAAAGTTCTACATGCTGAATGCCACAGTGGCTTTCATTTCAACATTATAGACTGTATACATAAAACTACAATATTAAATATTTTAGAGTGATCCTATATGTACAGATTTACATCAATTAGACAGATAGCTCTCACTGAAGCCCAATCACCAAACAAGTTGTAAGATTCTGTAAAATACAATCTTGAAATGACACCTTTAAGTAACAAATAAAATAAAAAACATGCAATATTTTTACTTTTTAACTTTATATTGAACATTATATATATTTTTATACCTGCAAGACATCATTACTTTAAGTTACAAACTTTGTTTCATTCTTGTCGACAGCCCATGGTTGCAGTTTTTTTTTTGAAGTAATGTAAAAGTACACAATACCTCCCTGTTTATACACTTCATCCAACTTCTCAGTTTCATTTATGAAATAGATGCACTCTTGTACAATTACAGCCAGCAAACTTTGTAATATTAATAGTTACAGCCCATAGTTACAGTTTCCTAACAATATTCTTCATTAAGATAATATTTGAAATCAATGACAGATCTGAAATGCATGCAAGTAAAGCATGCACGCCGTTTTCACAAAGCTCTAAGCTCTACTACTTGGTCAGGTATCCAAAAGAAATAGCTACAAACGTTACAGACAGGGTAATTTAGTATATCCATTGTACCCATCAGCACATCTTTGGAATGTAAAAAAAAGTCAACCCACTCAGGCACAGGGAGGACATTCAGACTATTCACATGAAGGGCCTGTTCGTCCCAACTGGGAAGTGATCCTGGGAAAGCAGGAATTGATTCAACACAAAAAAAAAACAATTATATATATATATATATATATATATATATATATATATATATATATATATATATATATATAAATAAATATATACATTTCGGTTTAAAGGTTTCACATGATTTAAATAAAACACTATTCTGGCATTAATACACTAAAGTAAATATAAAGTGATGTCTGTACACTCACTTATCATTTTCTCTTCTCTGAAAGTATGCGGAAAGCCTAAAGGACGCCTGGCCAAAGTGATTGGAGGTGACAATGCAGAGAAGAATGAAATACCTTGGCAAGTCATGATCCTAAAGCATGGACACTTTAAAGGTGGTGGCGCTCTGCTTAACGATGACTGGGTCCTAACCGCCGCCCACGTGCTTCACGGCTACGGGGATGTCACCAACCTGAGGGTGAAGCTGGGTTTCGTCAAGCAGATTGATCCTGATGCAATAATGGGTTATCCAAAGGAAGTCTTCATGCACCCAGAATACAAATATGGAATTAACTTTAACAACGATATCGCCTTAATCAAATTAGAGCACAAGATTCCCATAAGCCCAGCCGTCATGCCGATATGTTTGCCGGCGAAGGAGGAGCGATTCATATTGCAGACTCATGACATTGGGACTGTAAGCGGATGGGGCATATGGAACATTCACAGACGTTTAGGCTCACCTATCCTTAAATTTGCAGAAATCCCGGTGGTTGACTTTGAACAATGCAAGACCAAGTATGACTCCATAAAGATAAACGATAAGAATTTGGTGGTAACGGACAACATGGTGTGCGCAGGTCTGCCGGACGGGAGCGTGGACACTTGTCAAGGGGACAGCGGAGGACCCTATGTATTTTTAGATATGCAAAGTCGTAGCTGGTACATTGGGGGTATCGTCTCCTGGGGCCATTCTTGTGCTGAACCTGGATTTCATGGAGTGTACACCAAAGTGATGAATTATCTAACCTGGATTGAAAACATTATGTCCAAAAACCTTGGAAGATGAACAGGTCTTTCTGCTTACAGTGTTTTTGTTGGTGTCACTGGCTTGTGAGATCCTCAAAGTTTGAAACTAATAACCAAATAATGGATTGTGTATAAAAATTTGTAATAAACCAACCCCATTATGTGAATACCATGACTTGCTCCAGTGAATTAATGCCTGTCTCTATTAATTAGTCATTGCTGCAGAATGGCATGGCATAGCCAAAGGCCAGTTAACGCATCACTGAAAAAAAGATGCAAACCCCCAGCCATGCCTTCATAATCTTCCCTTATTTACCTGATATGCATTTGAAACTATATTAACAATTAGGATGAACCGGGCTTAATTATCTGTTGGTTGACTTTAGGCAGTGCAGATTTCCAGCTTTTATTCACATACTGAATGTCTTCAACATTTCCCTATTTTGTGTATTATTTTAGTTCTTTACTGCATGATTCACTGTATGCTCTGTATGCTTATAAGTCTGTAACAAACACAAATACGACAAGAATTTTAAGCCCTCAACATGTCAAGCTGCATCCTTTAACCAGGAGGAATTATATGTACCTGTACATCATGTTTCAATGTTTAAATACATGAGTAGTGTATTCATGGTGAATTTAAAAGCGGCCGAAATGGAGTGCCTGAAGTCGCTTGCCTTTCCGTGTAAACAGAAGCTGCGATTTTCTGGGTTCCTGACATTTTGTTGCAGTTCTGCTCTGTGAAGACAAAGTGTAGTTCATTTTGCTTTCGGCAGAATTAGAATCAGTGATGTGCAGATCACCGTGGCCCAGACTCCTCAAAGAACGTAGCCGTGTTTGGAAACAGACCCTGAGCAGCTCAGAGCACTGACATTCTACTGGAATTCAGGAGAAAGCAACACGGCGTGAACTTTGAAGAAATTTCAAGAACAAGTTATAGTTCTCATATTCATCCTGCACCACAAAGAAAAATCCATCCATTACTTTATTTTCATTAAGAAGTTAATAATAACGGGGAGTTTTTCCTGTCACCGTCGCTTGGCCTGCTGTTTGTTCAGAATCGGACTAATGTACTATTGTAAAAAGTGTCATAAATAACTTTTTGAACTTGAATTTTTATGGGGCAATAGGTTCAATGTCCAATTAACCTATCCAAATTTTTTTTGTGAGAGGATGAAATTGGACCAGAGGTAAAACATGTTAAACACACACAGTCCCAGAATTAAGCCAGAGACCAGAGCAACAGAAACACCCTAATTTATTCATTTCAGACATCAGGAAGGCATGTAACTATATACCATCAACTCACTACAGACATTTCTAACACCAAATCCTTACTTAAAAAAAAAATTTAAAAGAAAAAAAAGAAAAGCGTGTATGTTTAGCGAGCTTTGTGACGACACTGCCTGATGCTTTTCAAGTTATAGTCAGTGCAATTCTGTTATTGGTACTTATAAAATCTATATTTGTACCAATTCTTTTTTGTACCTCTGAATCATGTCTCTCAAAGAACATTATGTCTTTTTAAGTGATGATTTTAGTCTCTGGATTGTTTGATTGCATGCCATCTTTATTCTACATAAACTGTCCATGCATAACAGACAGTTCTTGTCTGAACAGAGATGTAGAGACATGAAAATACCATTTGTAACTTATGTAGACAAAAGTTTTTTTTTGTGGTTTAAACAAAGAACCGAACTTTAGATGCTATATATGTAAAAGGTGTTGGTGTGCAAACAAGCACAGGAATTGGCTCCAGTACATCTCCATGGCCCTAATCAGGATCAGCAGCTAAGAGGTTGAATGATCTTTTTTTATGGAACAAATTTAAACTTAATTCTTAAAGAATTATGACTCTTCTCCAAAAGTTATATCGTTGTTAATAAAATATGACTTTAATATTAAAATCCTATACTACTTAATTTTTAATCTGTGGCCCTAAAATACAGGATTTCAGTGGCCTCCTCCTGTGTCTTTAAGCTTTTCATGACTAAGTGGAATTTTCTCTCCTTGAAAATACACTTTTATCTCTTTGAATTTTAAGTGATTACATACATTTACATAGTGCACTGTATTTAATTGGGAACACAAAAAACAAATAGAAAATGTATTCATCTATACATTAATTTTCCAGGCAGCCGGTGCTAACCGAGCTGATTTGTGGGGTCCAGACAGAACTTATTGTTCAAATGGTAGGCATTTTAATATGGATTCATGTATCATGTATTCATGGAAAAAAATACCATCATGCAGTTTATATTAACCATTTACATGGGAAGGAAATGTGCTCACAGTGGCATGATTGTTGGTACCAGGTGTGTACATTAAAGTACTTCAATAACTGGAATTTTTTTTAAAAAAATGTTCAGACACAATAAACTCTAAAATGTACTTATATTTAACATTGCTTCAGAATCAACATGACTCCAAAAACATGACTCCAAAGTCCAAGTATGTTTGGTGAAAACCTGACCCCAGAACAGTACCAATGCATATTTTTAAGAATGTTTGCAGCAACATCATGTTATGTGGGGTGTTTGTTTTTAGTAGTAACTAGACAGAAATAAACATTAACAACCTGAAACAGATATATACAGTAACATGTACATTAGCAGAGTAAACCTGCCTTTAAAATTTTTTTTTTTTAAAAACACGGCTGTCTGAAGTGTATAATGTGAATCGTGAACATGGTGAGTGAATTTCAGCCCCAACATGAAGCATGTTTACAGCTCATGCCGTGGGATCACAAGCAGCCAGTGCAGAAATCATCAGAAACAGGAGTGTTGTTTTGACCTAGAGTGTCAGATTAGTTAACTTTCAGTCCCAGTCAGAAGTAGCATGCTCATTACACCGCGAGGCGGAACTACGTGCTCAGAAAAGAACGCTTTTAACAAGACTGTTCCATTAAACCACAATGGGAACAAATGTTTTCATCATTACACTCAGTGTGGGGTTACGATGAGCTCGAGTTATTAGGGACATGTGCTGCCGAACTGTTTTAACAAGCTTAACCTAAAGGAGTGAGAGGAAAACAAATAGTATTTTCTATGAAACAAAGAAAAATAGCCTGCACACTGTGAAGCGGCTTCATGGAAATATTAAAACAAAATAGACACAATATCAGATACCCAGAATGTTCACTAGATCTTTACATCCTGTTTAAAGCATGCTACAGGCAGAATGGAAATGGAACCTTATTCTGTATGTTTGTGTGTATATGTGTTTACAGCACATATATATCATGTTTATAGTACATCAATAATATATTTAACTGTATTTTATATCTATATTAGTGATGTATTCTGTACATGACTACATATAAATGTAAAAAAATTACGTTCTACACTCACTGCTCATTGCACTCCAATAAAAATAAAAATTTGTTGCCTTGCAAAGGCAAAATTTAACTGAATATAACTGAATTTACTGACTGTTTTTTGGGTGCAGGATCTATGCACATGCACTTTTTTTGTTTTTTGTGTGGAGTGCAATACGCAGCTTAATCACATTTTTAAAAAATATACATATCACATGTTAAAAGAAATAATTAAAGTTTAAACAAGCGTGAGTCAGATTATGTCATCAAGAATCTCGCTGCATATTTCAGTTAGAATTAAAGTGTGAAATACGCCAACTAACGAGCTTTAAAAAGGTTAAACGGTGTGAACTATTGCCAAACAAATCTAAACCCTTGAAAAATGTAGTTTTAATGTGGAAAGTATTAAAGGTCATGGTGGAGAGTGTTATCACAAATGGCATCGGCAAAAAGAAAACAACTGCTTAAAGAAAAAAATGAAGGGGGGAAAAAAAAAAAAAAAAAAAAAAAAAAAAAAACACATGAAGACGGATAACTTCGTGTAGAAAACTTATTTAATGTGCATTTAATGTCCACTGCCAACGTTTAAGAATGGTGGAGAATCCAACAATTAATCTTTGGATATTTGAGACCATTAATTAAACATTTAATCAGATCATTATATTTGGCAATGATGTGTTTAAATTATACCAATATAGACCTGCCCTGATGTACAGAGTTAAGATTTATGCACGTGTGTAATGTATCTGTAATCACATGGAACGCATTGACGACATCCTGTTTATGAATATTAACTTAAAAATGTGAAAGGCTTGTTTGATGCCTTGAATGAAAAGAGCTGCTAAGCCACAAATGAATGTGGTGAGTCACAAACTGTTTATTACCTCCAAACGAGTGCATGGCCTCAGTTCTAATGAACACTATTCAAGCTTTATAATTTCAATAAAACTGGATGGTTTCTGAAACCCTATAAAAGTGCTCAATAGAACAAGTCCAGTGTCGATCTTTCTGTCAGTGTTCTGGCATTTCTGAAGATTGACTGTGGATTCAAACGCTGAAAAACAAAAAAGCTTTTTGGAAAAAATGTCAGTCTATTTACGATTGGTGAAATGAAGGTCATGCCTTCCATTAGATTGCTAAACCTACTGAAGGCTTTATAAAGAGTTCTCCAGTGAGGAATTCCAAACTGTTTTTTTTTGTTTTGTTTTGTTTTGCAGGCAGATTGATGCAGAGGAAATAAATACGGCGTTACAGACCAATGATATAAGGGCAGCTCAGTTTTAATGTTAATGCTATTTAATCTAAATAAGATATCTATTGAACTTTACACAGCAGATCAGAAAAATGTGAACAAAACAGTGTTGTGTCCTGAACTAAACAACCTCTGGTGAGTGAGTGACAAATATTTAAGAGACTCAAACATATGTCTTTACATTTAAAGTGCTGGTAACATTTGTTAGTGTACAAAAAATACTTTTAAGATGTTTTAACATTTTAAAGAAGCAAAACCCAACTTATGCTAAACGTACAAAAAAAAAAAATTATCCTCCACCAACAAGATACTGATGCTCAATTTTGTTGCTTAAGAAAACTGTCACTGTGTTAAATCGAAACACTTTTTGATTTTTATAGGACATTAAATAGAAACACAGTGTTGTATTTTATTGTTTTAAATGTAGAAATGTTCCATTGTCAGTCATCACCACTCAAAACTACTCAATTATTAAATAAAACTATGAACATTAATAAAAATAAAATATAAAACGGTCTGTAACACTATTCTGTTTAGGTTCCCATACGTAAAAATCGCAAACTTTTAATACAAAACTATATAATTATGTGAAGAGTGTAAAATCAGACCTCATACAGAAGCTTATGCCAGAACATGTTTGAAAGAAAAATCAAACTCACTTGAACAAAGTTGAATGTACGGCAGCTTGTGTTCTGATGGTGTCCCCCCTAAATCAGTGGCTAGGTTGTGGATGAAGTGCTTTTCTGTGAGCTGGCACGAAGTGACTGCATGGCTTGGACCTGCTGCAAACGCTTGTTCAGCTCACCCTCAGAGGCCTGCAGTAATGCGGCGGTCCTCTCTCGGTCCCATCCCAGCTGCTGCATCATCGTCTCCACTCCCTGCTTCAGCACCATCTACAGAATACACAGCTCCATGAATCCAAACAAGACAAAAAAAATATTTTTAATACTGTCAAAAGAAAGATGGATATTGTTAGTTTATGACTGAGGTCTCTGTATAACTTGGCCTTTAAAGGCTCCAATAGATTATTGAAAACTAATCAACGTAAACAAGACCTCTAATGTCGAAGAGTAAAGCCTTACATGAAGACAGAGTACATTTATAAACGAATCATTATTGCCCCCTTGTGGAATACTGACATAACAACAAATTTGTCAGAAAAGTTTAAATAATATTTGGTAATGTTCTTTTTAAAAACCTGAATATAATTGGGTCATATCAGGAAAGCACAACATTACAGTCACTTTGTATTTCTGCAGAGTCTTTAATGTTGGTTTTGATTTTAATTCCACAATTTTTCTTATTAACATGTCATTTTATATGATAAATTTATTTCGATGCTCTAAATTCCCCTTATATAGTGTGTCTGTGTGAGTGAGTGTTTTTGCCAGTGAATGGCACCCCTGTATAAGCATGGGGAACCCCCTATGACCATAGTAGAGGACTTAGCAGAAGATAATGGATGGCTGGATGGTTCTCGCAGGGCAGCACAGGATTCCTGGTTCGAATCCCAATCTGGGTGGAGTTTCCATGTTCTCTTGGTGTCCACTTAGGTTTCCTCCAGGTTCTCCGGTTTCCTCCCATTTCCTCCCAGTACTGAATATCAATACTTTTGAGATGCATCTCGTCCAATCAAATTAAAAGTTTGAAATTTGATTGACATTAAGAGTAATACTCAAAACACTAATACAAATACCACTCAGGCATCTGATATGAATTTATTTTCATTTTATACAAAGACATTAGGATTTAATACCTGCAGTTCTTCATTGGACAGGCGTGTCTCTGGATTCATTTTTCCTTTCAGGACTAGTAACGTACTAGCATTCAAAGAAGGGTTCACCTCAACCCCATCAATCTCGTCATACGAACTCCCACCTGAAAGAAATCCAATCTCACGTTCAAAATCCAAAAACCCATTCTTTATTAAATACAAAGCTGCTCTTGTGCGGTCTAAATGAGAACATGGGTTCTTTTTACAGGAGGGTTTATGTTTCACAGCACAATGGCACCATCTTATGGATTGTGAGACAACTTTTAACCACAAGTTGCTGTTCATGTTTCTGACGTGAAATTTAAACATTACCTAAAACCTGTTGTGTACCCTGAAGCAAAGCTTCACTGCGCTCTTTCTCCACAACTTTCAGGTAAAGCTGCAGGAGGTCTTTGGACTGCCTCTCCTCCTCTCTGCGATCCAACACTCTCTGCAAAGTGGTTTGCAAATCCCGGGTTTTCTGCTCTGAAAACGTCAGTGCTGCAGCCAGGACTGGACATGGTACATCCACCAGAGTCTGCAAGAAAACACAAAAAGCACCTCTTAATAAATAAACCAATCAAAGCCAAGTGAAATTAAAGTTTAATTATTAGTTTATGTCTCAAGGAAAAGTCAAAAGTCTGGTACATCCAGAATTTTTTTTTTTCACACGTTAAATTCAATGAGGACAGTATGTGGACAGTAGGGTGACTACATGATGTGTATCACTGTCATCTCAAATACCTGTTTGCACCTAAATTTGGATTTGAACCCATAACCTTCATTTGCCCCTGTGACACCTGTTTAAATACTAATTGAATGCCATACAAAACTTCAAAGCAAAAAAATAAACGTAGATTTAAAGTGTTTAGTATGTTTTGCCCTAACTGACTAATATCATACTGTATGCTTAAGCTGAAAGAAACCTCGTAGCTTTAGGCCAGAGCTGTTATTTTATAAATGCTGGTGTTTATCAGGTGCATGAGGTCTAAAGAAAGCTTGGATCACTTGTGTTGATTAATATTTTATTTACTGTAGTAATTCAAACATAAAAAATGTTTTACTCCTGATCTAACAGCTTTGGCTCCCATCAAACTTTGAGCCACAAACTGTATATTATTTTAAGAAAACGTTGACATTAATATTTTTTTTATAAAAGGTGATGTTCATGTAAACATATTTCATTGCATTTTTATTGATATGAATGTCTATTTGCTTAAACTAAGTAAGCTTTTATAACCCCAAGTTGTTTGAACTGTATGATGTAATCACCTCTGAATGTGGTTCTTTATAAAGGTACCGTTGTAATGGTTTAAATATATTAGCAGTATAAGGACACTGTATGTTCAGGTTGCAGGGGAAGTAATTATACATGTTTTGGTACAATCTATTTTATTTCCTTCCTTATATTCTTTAAAATATACATCAGTGTGTAATATCTGCTTTGGTCAAAAGCGGAGTTCCTGCCTGAAGCTCAGAGCACATAAAGAAACTGCCTTTGTTTTCTAGAATTCAAACACCAGCTGGTTATCTCCCTATGTGGCCATTTTATGATTCACTGCGCTCATTGCAGTATCACAGCTGACTAAGTTAGTCAGCAGAGTATGTTCTCAGGGTGCAAAACAGAGTGAATCACCAACAGCCAAGGAGGAAAATCACAAGTAACCAAAAAGACTGTTCACATTGTTTCTGCATTACTGTAATAAATAACTTTCCATTCTGGAGGAAAACTGGTTAAATATTAAGCTTTTAATAACTTTACACACACACACATATATATATATATATATATATATATATATGACACATTCATATGCAAACACAAAATGCAGATGATGCACAAAAAGGGAAAGCTTATTTCCCTTTATATTAGTTTTGGTGGTAAGTATTTTCACTGTGAGCCATTTAAATA
The DNA here is from genome assembly GCA_019802435.1 of Corydoras maculifer. NCBI lineage: Eukaryota > Metazoa > Chordata > Actinopteri > Siluriformes > Callichthyidae > Corydoras > Corydoras maculifer. Next base: position 2,727,812 of record JAFMOD010000437.1, read on the forward strand.
ACAGCATAAATCTGTCAGATTAAGCACAACAGAAGGGCTTCAGCTGGAACTGACCTGTAGATCGGACTCGGACATTAGAATGATGCTGGACAGGTCCTGTTTCAGTTGATTGGCTAAACTGTGCCAGGCTTCGGCCCCACTTGCTCGGCTGTCAACTGTATCGATGTCTACATCAATGGACTGCCTCAGCCACGCTGTGCCTCCATCATCTACGAGGAAGAACATGTCTGATAAGAAATTTCATTTCGATTTGGAAACAAGGACAAGACATTACACTTCATACAGTTATTCTTACATCTCTTTGGAGGCATCCACTTTTCATTATTCTGTAAGAACATAAATTTAGTGTTCGGTGGAAGACACAAGAAGTAAGCTTCATCTTGCACAATCGTCCCATCGTCATCCAGCACAAGAGACACGGCCGCAGCGGTGCTGAAGCCAAGAGCTTTACTTCCTACAGGAGGGTATGTATATATAGGTTATTTACAAAACAAGTGTTAACTTCAAATTTTTACGTTCTTGTCCTCAATTGCTTCACATGGTACATTCAGTAAGGTGTTACTTGTGTTCTTGGGCAAAACACCTAACCTCAATTGCTCCCCAGCCGCCATGTACGTGCTGCCCACTCTGTTCACTTCAGAGGTATGTGCATGTTTTAATGCACAGATGGTTAAAAGGGAAGTCCTCTGTTTGTAAGCACAGGAGCCAAAATAGATCACTTATCATCTGCCAATCAACCTGCCCAGAACAGAAGAGGACTTTGCTGCAATTTTGCCATCTGAGGTCTTGGAGAAGAAAGCAGAGTCTACAATCAATTCTTGTTGTTCTGCTCGTGATTCCTTCCCTTAAAGTGTCAGGGCGTTGTTTCTTCATGTTTTTTTGCCTGTGGCTTTTTGTTGAAGCTGGATTGACTCCAAAACTTATTAACCTCACCTACCTAAAAAAAAATCCCAACAGTAAAAACTTTAGAAATGCACAGTACAGAAAAAAGGAGGAGCATAAAAAGTGAGCAGGTCAAGTCAGAAATACCATTTAAGATCATTTCAGATAAGCCTGGCACATTCCTCACACCTCAGTGAGTTTATAATCTGAATAAGGCGTGACGGCAGTGCAGAAATACGCGTTTTGGGACAAAAACAAGACCTTAATCCGATGTGAGGCGTCAGTGACGTCACACTGACGCAGGGTTGTAAATGTGTGGATGAGTGCACCGTGCGGAACATAGTGAGCAAGTCATACTACGATCCGTACACGTGTTTATGGTGTTATCAGTGTTTAAATAACTGCAGGTCGAACTTAAATGTTTTTTTTTTGACGTTATGAAAAAATAAGTATTATTTATGTCGTTACATCTGTTCTTACCTTTCTCTTTGAGTTGATTAAGTGAAGGCGCCACAACGCCGTAAGACTCCTGACGGGTGAAATTACACACTTTATACGGTTTTGAAGCAGACATTATTATTATTATTATGTTTTTTCAACATAAAGCACTAATAAAGCTTTCAGCAAACACTCTCGGCGTCGGAACGACTTCAAACAGCTCCGTGGTGCAGCGTTTGATTGGGCAAAGATAAGCGCTTAACTTCCTCGATTAAGCAACGTCCCAAATCACTCCACATTCCGGATGGAGTACACTTCATACAAAGTCGCTTCCGTTCCATCATACCCTAGTTAGTGTACATTTTAGGAAAAACGCATTTGTGACTCCGCCGCTTGGCCGTTCAACGTTCCGATTGGCTGGTCTATCGTGGACTTCAATACTGTTGGAAGCAGGAAGTTTATTTAAATAAACTTTAATGTTCAACTAAAATAATACCGGCGGCACGGGGGCTTAGTGGTTAGCATGTTCTCCTCTCAGCATTAGGGATTCCCGGTTCGAATCCCCATCTAGGTGGAGTTTCCATGTTCGCCCCGCGTCCGCGTGGGTTTCCTCCGGGTTCTCTGGTTTCCTCCCACAGTCCAAAAACATGGATGAAGTCAATTGAGTTCTCCGAATTGCCCCATATAGTGTGTGTATGTGTGTGAGTGCCCAGAAATAGATTGCCCCCCTGTCCTGGGTGTATCGGCCCAGCGCCCGAGATGTTCTCCCCTGAATGGGCATGGAGAACCCCCCCCCCCGCGCGACCCTAATAGAGGATAAAGCGGAAGATAATGAATGTATAAAATAATACCAGTATAAACCGAGTTTAAAGATTACGGATCAAGCTTTAAAGCACATAAAGGATTTTATTAAATTCAAGGCTGTTTAAAATAATAGTTAAATAAGTTTATAAATAAAGTTTAATAAGTTATATTTATATAATGCATCATATTGTATTAATAAATCCAATAAAAGATTTAATAATACAATATGATGCATTATATAAATACTGAACTCTAACTCTAACTGAACTTTAAGAATTTAAATTAATAGTTGAACAATTTCTCTGAAAACTATCTTCATTTATTTAACCATCGAAATGGCAGCAGATTTAAAGTTTATTAGATTTTTACTGCCGTTTGCTTGCTCTCACTTTAAACGCGTTTTTACGCAACTGAACTGTTTTAAACTTGTATATATATTTACATAATATTTTCTATATTTAGGTAGTAAATTTCTATTGTGAAGTTGTTTAATTCGTGTAATATCATACAGCTGCTGGTTGCGCTAAATTCCCCTTTGGGATCAAGAGTATTTCTTTTTCAATTTAATTAAATACAGGGACAAAAGAGGTGCGCATGCGCGGCCACAATGTGCACTGTGGCGGCTGTTTGTGATTATTGTGATTTATTTCTTCTTAGTTTGTAGTTCTGCAGACGTCAGTCTGTCCCTCTGAACACTGTTAATCCTCGTTACTCCGTTCTCTAAAGATCCAGACCCCCACAGAACAGGCATCACAAACCCAGCTTCCAAAATGGAATAAAAACTGATCTCTGTAATAAGATTCCTTCACCCGAACCTTTATTTAAACAGACAAAACAATTTTAGATTACTAATCACAAACTTAAATCCTCCCCGTTAAAAAATGAACACGTTAATCAATAAACCTACAGCAATTCAAGTATTTTTCCTCTTTTCAGTTTTTTAATTGTGATTCAGCTTCAGAACCATATCTGTGCCCTAACTGCAAAAAACAGAAGGCTCAACATCGTAGTTGTGAATCCGTTATTCGGGGCTTGTGAAAGTTTATATAATGTGGTATGCCTTTCCAAAGGGTGTACCCTTCTAAAGGGATAGGGAACGAATATATATATATATATATATATATATATATATATATATATATATATATATAGTCTATTGCAGTTCGTTTTAATATAAATTACTAACCTACTGTTTAATAAAACAAAGAGCTTGGTCAGGTATCTCATAATTATTCTGTTGACCATGTATACAGACACATACAACCTCGGTCAGGCAGCCTGAGATGCTCAGTTAGGGGGGGGGGGGGCTAAAGATTAAGAAAGAGTCTCAAATCTGAGGCAGTGAGGAGGCTTTTGTTAGGAACATCACACTCATGTAAATGTAAAGTTGGAGGGAAGAAAAATAAACAACACTTTGTCCAGCAGCTAGTCTCAACAATGATTCTAATTTAAAATTAAAAAACCCATTAGTTTAAAATATCTAACTTATTAAAGTGCTTCGGTATCCAATATCTCCACCTTATATACAAAGGATGTAGTTATTGAACAAGTGTGAAGCAATTGTTCAGAGACAGTTTATTAGAAATATGTAGACAAAACCCCACTGCATTTAACAAACTGAAGTTCCTCAACCTGTAGCGACAGGTTAGCACAACATAAAACATTTTTAGTTACACTTGCATTGATATTAGGAGTGCAAACACAATTTGGTCAGCTATTGAAAAGATACCCTTTTGTTCTGTACAGCGGTGAAGCTTACATTATATCACTTCACTTTTACATAAATGGAAGATATCAGTGCTCAGATGCCTGCTACACTTTCAGGTGTGATGATGCGAGAGATTAAGTTAAAATCAAATTGGGAAGTAATGTGTTCAGGCAAGACAACTTACTTTCAACATCTTGGAACTTTTAAACACGGGGTTATTGGACAAAACCAAATCAGAATGTTCATAATAAGGGATTTTACATTGATGCAGAACAAGCGATTTTAACTCTACACACAGTTCTATTTAAATCCAGTCAGTGTTTGGGCTAGCTTTTGCAAGTAAACAAAAAATAAAAATAAAAATACACACGCCTGAGAAGAATGCTTGATTTCCTCCTATGCCAACAACTGAGACTTTAATTATTTTTATTAAACCCAAAATCAGAAGATGGGGAAGAACTAAAGGTCAAAAAAAAGGCCAATGCATGATTCGGTCACTGGGGGTTGTAATGTGTATATGCTTTATATTAAATAACCTTACAGATAAACAATGTAATATGAGTGAGGACTATGACATGGCTGCCACAGCAAAGCTGATAAAATGGATTCACAACGCACACGATGAACTTTAATTGTCCATGCAGAGCAAAAGGATAAAGAATGTGTTGATGGCTGAATACAGTCATGAACACATCAGTATGCTTGGATGACAAACTTAAAGCTTGGAAAACTGCTCAGATGTAGGCCTTTCTGTTTGATGATTTGTGTTTTTTTTAATTTATGTTTACCCACCATTACTACCCTTTTTCATTTAACAGTTAAACAAATGGTTCTTGTTTTCTGCCACATCTTCTTTTGTATCTTCACTCAAGATCTGGCATCTCTGTAAACATATGTTAATAAATTATTTACACAATGAAAATACAAACAGAACATATACTCAACAAACAGCAAGTGATATGACTGAATGCACTGCCAATGAAAATTAGATTTTGTTCCAAAGGGCCCTTAAGCAGCTTATTTGACATCGTGCCATTTCGTAAACTTAATGGTTGATGGAGCACAAGTTCAGCTATGACTCGGCCCCACAGAAACAATGAGGGTTAGGAAACTGCTTAAATTTCCACAGTACTTTTGGATTGTATCTGCAACCACTGAAACGAACATCCTCTTGACCAAAATTAAACCATTATAACATCTCATACTGAATCAGAACATAGAAATACACCAGAAAATAATACATTTAGGGAAACATTATAAACATTAGTTATAATAAACATTATGCCAGTTAACAGTACAGACCACATATTTGCAAGTAAGCAACTGTATGAGGTCATATGACACTATGCAGCACATTATATTTATTGTGAACAAAAATCAACACTTACTTTCATCATCACTATCTGCAGATTCTTCCTACAATGCAAATCAAGAAAAATATTTAAATATTTGAAATTTAACACACAAAAGAAAAATGTTCAAATATCACTTTATTGCATTTAAATAATTATTATAATATTCATAATAACAATAATAACCAATGTTTAATTAACTCGTGATATATGGGACACAAACTCAACTTAAATAAACCAGGTCTGAACTCCTACGGGATCATTTTAAGAGTTCTAACAGCACCGGCCATCAGCACAGTGATGACATTTAATGTACCACAATACACAGTGCCAGTTTAAGGAGTTCAGAAAACATTAACATTCATTCACATAAAAAATTATGGCTTACATCATCTGCACCATCAATGTCAGGCAGGTCATCCTCCCCTCCCATGTTGTTCATCATCTGCAGAAGCAAATTATTTTAAATTACCCAAATTATTACCTTTAATAAACAAACTCAAAAGCATTCATACTCACCTCTGAAAACCGGTCATAACTAGACAGCTCTTCATCCGAGTCATCTTCCCAGTCTTTCCAGTTATTGAAGTCAACACTGAGCCAATTAAACTACAAACCAGAAAGAAACACTTTAGTCAATCCCACAATGTTTTAAAAACATCTGCATTAATATCTCATCTTGATGATTAAATTTCACCTTTGTTTTGTCTTTTGTTAACCTAGGCCAAGCCTTGCCAGGTTCTGCTTTTCGTAGACAGCAGTACACAGACCTGTCTGTGCGTTTGAATTTTGATTCCTGCAAAGAAATGCAAACTGCTGTATTATAGCATGTTGAAGATCTTCATATGTAGAGCTTAACAAACAGAGGAAATCACCTGAAATACATATACACACACACATAGTGCATATATATATATATATATATATATATATATATATATATATATATATATATATATATATATATATATATATATATTTATTACATACACATACTTACATTTGGGTCGATGGCCTCAAAAAGTTCTACTCCATTATGATATTTGATGCTATCAACTCCACCTACACAACTACCAAACACAAATAATCAACATCAGAGCCACAAAGTGCAAGTGGTACCAGCATAAAGCACATCAGACTAGACTGTTTGTTTGATTAGAGATGACAAGGAACCTACCTGAAGTTAAGCTTTGATTTTTCAAATTTCACATCAACATCTTTACTGTCTTCTACACAAAATTCAATAAAGACAGAGTCCCTTCTGTCATACCACTTAGCAGTTGCAGGTTGCCTGGTGGATATACATAGAACACTAGTTAAAACAAAAATAAAAAACAATACAAATCTTGTCACTTAAAAAACCTGCATTACTACATAATTTGGTAGTGACAGTTAATAACTTATTAAACCAAATCAGGGTCCAACTATTCTTAATTTTAAAGAAAATAAGAGAAATCAAATTTTGTTTGTTTCTGTTTACTCCCCTTTGACCGTAAACTGGATATCTTTGGAGTATAGACAAAACAAAACATGCAAGGACATTTTCTTGCTGGACCTAAATGTCATATTAGCTCCTACAGCGATGCAAATAGGACATCATCTTGGACTTTGGAATGCAACATTTTCTGACATTTCATAGAGCAAACAGCTCAGAGACAATACAATTATCAATCTGTAAAAAAAAAAAAAAATAAATAAAAAACCCGACTCATTTGCTAGCCTTGTGTTATAAAGTATTTACATATATTATATTTTTTGTTTATACAGCAGATCTATAGCAGGATACAGTTACAGTTAAATAAATAATTTGTGTTTTATAACCACCTCCCCCTTCACTCGTTTAAGTAAATGACTTGATTCAAACTGCATTAACTTCAATAACTTGACCCAGCACGAAGATAATAATAATAATAATAATGTATGTCAAGTTCAGTTCCAGCATGTTGCTCGGCTTGGCTCTATTTAATGCTATAATTGGCAATAGAAAACAAAAAAGTTTTTAAAAAAAATAATAATTAAAAACATGGTGGCTGCAGCAAAGTCCAAGTCTGCTTTAAAGAGGTTTAAAAAAAGCAAAGTATCAAAAGCATGGTGGTATTTTAGATCAGCACAAAACAAAACTGTGGTTTATACACTGTGCAGCATTTTGATTATAAAAGCACCATAAATGAGGACTGGAGGAGAATATTAGTAATTTTAGGTGCAATATTGAGTAATGGTTCATCATTTTTATGATTATTAGTGGGAGAGTGTTTTAAAATCTGCTGTAAAAGTCACATGCACTCATTAGAGCAAGGACACTGTGTTCTAGAGTTTCAACTGAATAAATGTTTATATTTGATGATTTTGTGTATGCATTTATATGCACATTGGAATAATTATATTATTTTTCACATTACTTGGAGTTGCATTGCTGGCTTCAATAACAACCAATCTCTCTCTCTCCCTCAGGTCATTATGCTGCCGATGACAGTTTTCACCTAAAGGTTAATCCTTTGTTTATATTTCAAGTTGTGGCACATTAAACAATAATATTGTTAAATTAAAAAAATAACATAATGTTTCTTTTTATTAAATGACAATAGGTTTATTGCTAGGAAAACAGTCTAGTGGTAGCCTCTGCCCAGACTCAGTGGTTTGGGTAATACAGGGTTGTCTTTTTTTAAAATACACATACCATTACAATGTGCTTTAATTAAAGGTTTATTTATTTATTTGAAGGTTAACACCATTTTAAAAACAAATGTCATTTAATGGCAGCTTCTGTTTTTATATTTCAGTCTTTATACTTTGGTTTATTTTCTATTTCCAATTATATTAGGAAAGGTTAGGACTGTTTCTGTGTTGTCTTGTGTAAAAGTTTCATATATATATATATATATATATATATATATATATATATATTACACACACACACAAGAATAGAAGTACAATCCCAAAATAGGTTTCGATTTCACTATTGAAGAAACGATTTGATCCACCTCATTAATCATTTGAATATATTAACATAACCGGTACGCTGCTCCCTGGGAAAACTTAGAAAGCTACTATAATACCATGCGAGCTGTCAACTTATAAGTTGACTTATAAGTAATCCTAAGTATATTTCGTGCATCGGGACATATGGGGTGGAAAGAAATTAAAAAGCCGAACTTAAGTTTGCCCTGGATGAACAGGGGATGGTCTATGTTTCCCAGGCAACGCTGGGCAACGGTCAACACACAAAATCAGTAAACTGGCAACCAGGCATCAAAGGAGGAATCTTATAAAAACCCGAGGTCGTCCCGACGATGCCGCGCATCCATTGGAATCAATGAATGATCGATCGGGTTAAAGGGTTTAAAGTCAAGGTCGCCGGTCTGCATGCAAACGAACACCAATCCGACCAGCAGCTTCAGCAGCACCTGGAAGTAGATCGGACCTCCATCACCTGGAGGAGTTCAGATCTCCATCACCTGGAGGAGTTCAGATCTCCATCACCTGGAGGAGACCAGACCTCCATCACCTGGATGCCTGCACCATGAGGACCTTCGGCACGCACGTGTTGTCAGGCTGAGCTGGAAATCGATACAAAAGGGCCGCCGCTATCAGAGGGATAACAAAGCCGCGTTAACCATCAACTAGTGGGCGTTAGCAGGAAGGCGACCCGACGCCGGAGCGTTTCGCACGCGGTGCGCGGAGCCCCTTCAAGAGTCCATTAAACATTCGGAATTAAGAAGCGACAAACACATGGCTGTCTTCGCGTGAAGCCGCTAACTAGCCGCGAAGCTACGTTACAGCCGTCCAGTCGCCTGGTTAGCAGGCTAACGTTAGCCAAGTTAGCATTAAGTGCAAGTCAAAACTCTTAAGTGAGAGAAACTCGAGTCCACTCGAGGCCGTCGTGGGGGTGGGGGGGATATACCGCACACGCGTGGAGTTCGTGACCCGCGACGCCGACACGAACACACACACACGCCGAATCACGGCGCGTTCTTTTCCCGAACGTTTATGAATGAAGAGCGCCAGGCTAATCCGCGTTAGCGCCCCAGCTAACGAGCGAGCGAGCGAGCGAGCCAACTCACATGTCGTGATCGACGCGGCCTCGCTTTCACCGAACTGAGGTCCTCGCAGCTCCGCGGCTCGTCGTGGACGCGTCTCTGCGCCGCAGCTTTATTCTGTTACGCGGATAAAACGGCGGCAGAAGCGGGTCTCCCTGTAGAGTGTGTGAGTGAGTGAGAGAGAGAGAGAGAGAGAGAGAGACTCCTGCAGACTGTTGGGCTTCGCGTGCCTCGGCGGTGTGACGTGCACGCGCGCGGACGTTCTGGCGTCTTCTACAGCGCGCGTTCGCGAGCCGGGCAGGCGCGCGCACGAAGCTACTACGTCGCCATGGTGACCTTCCCAAATGCTCGCCCCCGCGTGAAAACCCCTCCCGCCCTCACAAGAGATCAACAGTCTCCACATTCATACGTTTCAATCTGAACTTTGGAAATTTTTGGAAATCTAAATGTCTTTAAAACTTTGACGTTTTTATGCGAAATAAAGATTTAGTGTGAAAACTGTAACCTTTTATTGAATTTCTGACATTTTATCTGTCAAAAAAAATGGACTAACGACTGAATTATTTTATTTTCAGTGGCGTCGATAAACAATGTTGACTTCTTCACAGTTGTCAAATAATTAAATGAATCGTTTTTTTCTTCTTTATAAATGCAAAAACAAATGTAAAAGGCTGTGTGGGGCTAAGGGAAAGGCATCATGGTGGCTTAGTGTTTAGCACATTTGCCCTTTAGTGCTAAGGATTCCTGGTTTCGAATCCTGATCTGAGTGGAGTTTCCATGTTCTCCACGTGCGTGGACTTTCTCTGTTTTTTTCTTGACACTGTTGCTTAGGCTTTCTTGTTCAGGGTTCAGGTTTCAAATACTGTAATACTTTAAGACAATGTACAATTGCAAAAAATACTAAATTAAAAAATAAAACTTGAACGGCAGTGATTGATGACCAAGTGTGGTTAATTCTATTGATTATTCATTCATCCATTATCCTCCGCTTTATTCTATATTAGGGTCGCGGTGGGGTTCCCCATGCCCATCCAAGGGAGAACGTTTCGGGTGCTGGGCAGATACACCCAGGACAGGGCGCCAATCCATCGCTGGGCAAACACACAAACACACTCTACATGGGGCAATTTGGAGAATTCAATTGACTTGATCCATGTTTTTGGACTGTGGGAGCAAACCGGAGAACGCGGAGGAAACCCATGCGGACACGGGGAGAACATGGAAAATCCACCCAGATGGGGATTCGAACCGGGAATCCCTAGTGCTGAGAAGCAAACGTGCTAAACCACTAAGCCACCATGCAGCCTAATTCTATTGTGTGCAAGGGAAATCTATATCAAGGTGATGTGAAAGTTGTTTTGATTGGTGTTTTTTATTTAAATAAAGTTTCTTTTGAAAATAAAATTATGTGAAATATACAATACAATCAGTGTCATTATAAGTCTGTGCCAAGAAGAAGATATAGGGTTATAAAATAACCCAGTAATATTTTTGCTGCTGCAGCCAGAATCAGAAAGTGTGTCAAATTAGAATTTAAAAGTGAAATAAAATATAAAGAAACACATGAAATAAAATAATTCTTCACAGCTCCAACATCTCAAGATAAAGGATCGTGTTTAAAGGCCCACAGTGTCAAAATGAATTTGAATTCCTTAAATTAAAGCTTTATTTTAGCCCAGACCTTATTTTATCACACTCTGGATCTAATAAGTAAAATTCAAGGATTCAAGGATTCAAGGATTCACGGAGAGTAAAGTCTTTTTGAATCCTTGAATTTTACTTACTAGGTTCAGAGTTTTACCAGATTTGTTAGAAATACTTCAAAACAGTGGATGTTTTAGACCATTTGAACTGAAAAAGGCTGGAGACAGACTGGGCTTAGCAAGATAAGCCAATTACTTTCTACCATATTATGGGAGGCTACCATTATCTGGAAGGCTAAAGCCAATGTTTAAATATCATATCACTGTGTGTTTGCAAAAGTATTAAGGGGTCTAAGCTTATTCCCACAGGGGCACTTCCTCCCTTTCAGCCTCTCGCTAGAAACACCACTCGTGGTATGTGTGCTATTTTGTTCTGGTAACCTACTCCCCCAGATTTTGCATTATAAGATGCATGTTTTAATATTTATCAAGCTGTTTTCCCACTTTGGAAGGAGATTTAATCTCCAGCTCCATCATTGCATCAGAGCTAACTGATCCACTTATATTAAAGACTAAAAATACTGTGGGCTGAAATCACGAAGTGCACAATATACATTTTTAATAAAAGCTGCAGGAGGTTTTAATGAATGAACTGAACAAAAGGCCTTTTTAAATAATCCTCCAACAGACCCTCTGAAAGGCAGCACTTCAAAATGGCGCCGACCGAGAGCGAGCCGATTCCTTAAAGAGTCGACTCACAAATCAATTGGCCCTCTGAAATCCGAGGCTTATCCGAGTCGATTCAACACTTTGCTTTTCGTTATAGAATAGAAAGCCTTTATTGTCATTATACCTCGAAAACCCAGTATACATCGTACAACGAGATTTAAGCTCCTTAAAATGCACATGGCATAATATATAAATAGAAAAAAAACAATAGAAAAAGTCATTAATAAAAACTGGATAAAAATGTAATGTGCAAATAGACATGTACATTTACATATGTACTTTTATCCAAAGCGACTTACAAGGTGAAGACAGGTTTAATCACAACATCCCTGGAGCAATGAGGGTTATGGGTCTTGCTCAAGGACCCACACTGGTAACTTGAGTGGATCTGGGATTTGAACCGCCAACCTTGAGATTGATAGCCCAACTCCTTAACCAATGAGCTACCACACCCTCCTACCACACATGTAATGTGTAAACAATGTGTTATGACACGTGTCCCGTGTTATTTACTTCTTTTTTGGCTCATTAGTCTTCAGGACGTGGTCTGTTGGATTTTGTTGTTCATGCTGGATTCTGTTGTTGATTTTTGGGATTATAGGGATGGTCAAAAATGAGGACTCCTTCCTTCCTCCTCTGCGGTGCGTGTGCGGTGCCCGTTGGGTTGTGTGGCCTCTGGTCTTCATGTCCCCGGTGGCCTTGAGCGGTCTGGGTCCCCCTGGTCTTCCCCGATTCGTCCTCGGACCACAGGGGGCATGGCTGCGGTTTCTTGCCCTCATCATGAATGCATTCCATAACGGAGGCACATACATACTGTTGGAATTTATTAAACATAAAATACATAAATTGCATTAATTTATCCTAACTGTTTGAAAGTAGGGCGGCACGGTGGCTTAGTGGTTAGCATGTTCTCCTCTCAGCACTAGGGATTCCAAGTTCGAATCCCAATCTGGGTGGAATTTCCATGTTCTCCCCGTGTTCGCGTGGGTTTCCTCCGGGTTCTCCGGTTTCCTCCCACAGTTCAAAAACATGGATTGAGTCAATTGAATTCTCCAAAAATTGCCCCATATAGAGTGTGTGAGTGAGTGTGTGCCCAGCGATGGATTGGCGCCCTGTCCTGGGTCTATCTGCCCAGCGCTGGAAACGTTCTCCCCTGGATGGGAACTCCGCCACGACCCTAATAGAGGATAAAGCAGGAGATAATGGATGGATGGATTTTGAAAGTATGTAATCTATGTGTTTTAATGGTTCAACTGAACATGGAAAATAGGAACAATGGGACAGTAAACAGAATAAGGCCTTAAGTTCGTGCCATAAGAGGGGGCAGTAGGCAGGACCAGATGGTGGACGAGTTTGAGATGCTTAAAGAGGATGTTCTTACCAAGACAAAGGGACTGCTTATGCACATACATAGGAAAAGGACAGCCCTTCTTACAGTACATTTACATTTAGTCATTTAGCAGATGCTTTTATCCAAAGCGACTTACAAATAAGAACATTATAAGTCAGAAGTTATGCAGAAAACCAGCTACACTATAAATTCATCAAACCTGATTGTTATTTGATGCTGCACCCCCCCCCCCTTTTTTTACAACAGGTATTTGTTAAAAAGATGCGTCTTCAGTAGTTTCTTAAAACTGCTTAGTGATTCTGCCTTATGGACAGAGTTGACAGGAAGATGGTTCCACCATTTTGTGGTGGTGAACGCCACAGAGTGAGAATGAGCTCCTTGGTGAGGTAGAACCACCAGGCCAATCATCACTGGAGCAAAGTAAACGAGTCGGAGTGTATTTTGAAAAGATAGAGTGAAGTTAGGAGGAGGAAGATCCAGAAATGGTTTTGTAGGCCAGAGTCAGTGACTTGTACTGAATGCAGCAGCTACAGGGAGCCAATGGAGAAATGAGTAATGAAGTGACATGAGTTCGCTTGGGCTGGTTAAACACAAGTCGGGCTGCAGAGTTTTGGATTAGTTAAAGAGGTCTGATGGTGGAAGCTGGGATACCGGCAAGTAACGCATTACAATAATCAAGCCGGGATAGGACTAGGGCTTGAACAAGCAGTTGGGTAGCATGTTCAGTCAAGAAGGGTCTGATCTTCCTTCCTGATCTTCCTTCTGAGGGTTATAAACTGAAGCAGGACCTTTGAGAGGATTTTTCTGTACACTTGGTTTGTCTATTCAGTAACTTGCATTAAAATCTGTTTGGCACAGCCCGTTTATTGAACATCTAACAATACGCACATACAGAGACACACACGGATGCTGATACTCCAGCTGGGTGCGGCTTTCGCTGTGTATGAAGTTAGAGATGTAGATGCGCGTTAGTAGAGTTGTGTGTGTGGGGAGGGATAAATAAAATGAGGAATCGATTCCGCTGGTGAACCGTTCGAACGGTAGTCGACTCCGGAACACAACAGCCCGCCGTGCAGCGGCCGGATTCTGAAGTGGACTCTAATCCGATCTGATCTGATGAGAGTGACGGACTTCCTGCTTCCCCGATCGGACCTGTCGTTCGGATTACAGGCGAAAGTGGAGCCTCGGGACGCGGGACCGATGGCATCAGATTCCGAGCGAAGGCGAGCGCTCCTGTGATCGTGACCGTCGCTTATAAACGGGGGACATTGTTCCCTGTGTTCTCGGCGCCGTGGAGCCGGCCGGCTGAGCGCCGTGGAGCCGGCTGAGCAGCGAGGGCGGCAGCTCCACGCTCCCGAACGCAGGCTCGAAGCCCGGGCTTCTTTTCAGCAACTTGACGGGCATCGGAGCGACGGACCTCCGGCTGAGGGTTGAACGGGAAACTCGATGCAGCGTCTGTCTAATGAATCCACTGAACCGAAGCCGCTTTCCGGCTGCAGATCCCCACGTCGCGCTTTTCCAGCAGCGGAGGTGAGACAGACGACCCGGAGAGGGCTCGGAATAACAGCGGGTTATTAATAACGCTCCCGATGAAAGGGGGTCGCGGCAACGTGTTACACCTGCCTTTGATCTGACACACCTGATGTCAGACGTCTGTGGCGCTGTGATCTGATCTGTCTGATCTCTGTTTTGAAACAGGCTGACGCACAAAGCCGGGGAATTTATGGGATCACAAGGTGAGCCCGCACGCCGTTAACTTTTCCGCGGTGCTGCATGCGGATGGGTTCGGGGCCGGATCCGGTGCTGTTCCCGGGGCATGTGCGTGAGCAGCCGCGGGGAGAAGCAGGGACAGAGCAGCGCGGCGAGCCTCTTTGTTTGTGAACGAGCGGAGCAGCTCAGTCGCTCCTGTTGATATTTTGACGTCGACACCTTCCCTCATGAGGGGCTTCTAAACTCCCTCGCAGCACCACAGCATCAAAGCAGATGTGGAAAGTGTCTAGAACATTCTATTTACCACCCAGAACCTCAGGTGTTCAGACAAAAGAAAAGAGTGGAGTTTTACAGCAGAGTCAGGATAAGCTCCCCCCTGCCCGACCTCCTCAAATCTGTCTGCTTTAAACCACTCAGAGCTAAAATACTCAGCTCCATTTATTCATTCATTCATTATCTCCCGCTTTATCCTCTATTAGGGTCGTGGGGAGAAGGGTTCCCCATGCCCATCCAGGGGAGAACATTTCGGGCGCTGGGCAGAGACACCCAGGACAGGGCACAAATCCATCGCTGGGCATACACTCACTCACACAGACACACTCTATATGGGGCAATTTGGAGAACTCAATTGACTTGATCCATGTTTTTGGACTGTGGGAGGAAACCGGAGAACCCGGAGGAAAGCCACGCAGACACGGGGAGAACATGGAAACTCCACCCAGATGGGCATTCGAACCAGGAATCCCTAGCGCTGAGAGGAGAACATGCTAATCACTAAGCCATTTACAGCGTAAAGGCAAAAACAGGCATCTTAAACATTATGCTTATGATAAAAGTGTAATGTGAAAGGTTGCTTGCGAGGTAAATTGTTAAGATTTGCGGTGATCAGCAACTCTATAACGTTATATAGTTCCATATAGAATTGTCAGAAGCACATTCACCAGTTTATCGTTCACTGTCCTGAATTTTAAAAGAACATGGAGCTTTACAAGTTTTTTCATATTTCATCATTTAAAGTTGCTAAGTTTGTTTAGAGATTGCAACAGTTCTGAAACGTAAGTGAGTTCAGTTCTGTATAGTTCTTACAGTGTTTGTTGTCTCATTCATCCAATTCATCGCTGGGCACCCACACACTCACAGCCACACTCAATAGGAAGGCTATTCAAATAGGGGCTATTTAGAGCAGCCAATTCACCTTGAATCCATGTTTTTGGACTGTGGGAGTAAACTCAGCAGGTAATGTGTTGGTTATCAATCTGAAGATCATGGATTTAAATCTCAGGTTCACTCACAATACCACTGTTTGTCCTAGAGCAAGATATTTAACCCTTAATGCTCCTGGGGTGCTGCATCATGGTATCTTGGCAGGAACAAATCTTATATGGTTATAAAACTTTACATGCTACTAGATTACTGTTCAGATTTTGTAGTATAAATATAAGCAGTTAGATGTTGTATGGATATCCACATATCAGTGTAATAACACAGTAAGGCAGTGGTTGCCATTTTGGACAAAAATGTAATTTTGTGTAGGAAACACTACACTGTGCCCTTTATCTTATGATATTAAGATACAGGATGATATTACGATTTTTTCTTATTATTATGATGTCTGAGTGGCTGTTGGGTGACATAATGGTTAGCAGGTTCTCTGGTTTTCTCCCACAGACCAAAGACATGAATTAAGGTGAATTGGCTGCTCTAAATTACTCCTATATAGTGTCTGTATGTGCTCAGCACCCTGTCCTGTGTATATCTGCCCACAGCATGAACCATCCATCCCCTGGATTGGCATGGGGAACCCTAGCCCTTGACCTTAATAGAGGAATAAGCAGAAGATCATGAGGTTAGATGAGATGAGTGGCCGTTGATAAAATGTGGCAGTACTGTTTAAAGTGAGTTGAAGCTGAAGGTGCCAGTTGAAGCTTCAAACGGCTCAAATTATATTTAGCTGTATATGGGTCCTGAACTATCAAACTTGGCATTAAAACCCCCAGAATCTCAGCGGGCAAAACTTTTTGTACACGCAAATTGTGCAAGCTCAGTAAAAGCCAGTGTCCTCTTGAATTTAATGACATTGCAAAACCCAAATTAATTATCAGATTTAAACTCGGCCCCAGCTTAAATGCTAGATTCGTGACCACACTGTAAAGACAGATCGTTGAAAATCTTTTATTAGCAGAGGGCCCGTGTCTGTTCCTTAACAAAGTACATAACCAGGACTTTCATTTTTCATTTGTAACGAAGCAAAATTAAGAGTTTCCTTTTTGCAGATAGAAACCAGTCATCCAACCATTATAAGTAAAATCGCATCATTTCATGTTCACATCATTTGTTGCCGTATGGAATTAGAATTATGTATATGTTTTAGTGAAATTGAATTAAAGTTTGTGTGTCACATGCGTAATTATACAAGTACAACCAGCAGTACAAGCTATGGAACTGGCTCAGTGTAATATTTACAGGTTATGCTGGTATCCTCACTAACAACCTTCTGTTTGTGTTGACTCTAGTTTCATCTGATGAGATGAGCGTACGTGCAGGTCAAGGCAGTGATGAGGTGCTGGTGTCTCAGGCTGTGTGGGATTACCTGGCTGCCGCAGGGCGACCGTGGCTGCTGGAATTTGAGGATAAGCAGGGACTAAGCGCTGGAATCGTGCGGCGTGGCGAACGCGGCGGCTGCTGTGCTGTAAGACTCTCACCTGTAGAGGGCAGGACTGGGTTAATGGCAAGCCCCGTATCTCCTGCCACACAGAAAGCATTTATAGACCTGTGTCGCTGTGCCCGCAAAGAGATGACCAAACAGGAGGCTGCTCCAAAGAGGAAACGCTCTCTATTACCCTGCATGGGGGTGATGGAGACAGACACGGAGGGAACACTGCTTCCTCCACCCCCGCCTCCTCCACCACGGCGTTCCCAGAGGCAGCAGCAGCAGCGGTGCAGGAAAAGTACAGAGGTGGACTCGTGTCCTGGGCCACCTACGATACAGAAGGTCACTGCCAAGATGGTTGCCGAACCGGGTGTGGTCAGGTCGAGTGACGAGGACAACCCCATCTGCTCCATTTGCATGGGCGAGATGGTGGATAAGACCACTCTGGAGAAGTGCGGCCACTCTTTTTGCCGCTCTTGTTTGGAACAGGCGTTCCAGGTGAAGAAGGCGTGTCCTGTTTGTAGGCTCGTTTACGGCCAGCTCATTGGGAACCAACCAGCCAACGGTAGCATGATGGTGGAGAGAGACCCAGATCTGGAGTTGCCCGGACACGACGGCTATGGCTGCATATGCATTATCTATAGCTTTCCACCTGGCTTGCAGTCAGTAAGTATATTACATCCTAAAAATGTCTTTATAAACAAATATACAAAGCTATTTCAAATCTTAATGCACTTTAAAAACTTTTTATTTTTACAATTATTCCAGTGAAGTCAAACTGTGCATTTCCGGAGCCAATCACACTATTACTGGCCAGTTTATTAAGTACATCTGTTTCCATACTTACTGTTTATATGATCACGTCCATCTACCATGAAGATGCACTATATAGAACCACAATTATAGAATCTATTGTATTTTTTGTCTAAATATAGCACGTTCGCCTCTCAGCGCTAGGGATTTCCGGTTCGAATCCCCATCTGGGTGGAGTTTCCATGTTCTCCCCGTGTCCACGTGGGTTTCCTCCGGGTTCTCCGGTTTCCTCCCACAGTCCAAAAACGTCAATCAAGTCAATTGAATTCTCCAAATTGCCCCATATCGAGTGTGTCTGTGTGAGTGAGTGTGTGCCAAGCGATTGATTGGCGCCCTGTCCTGGGTGTGTGCCCAGCGCCCGAAACTTTCTCCCCTGTATGGGCATGGGGAACCCCACCGCGATCCTAATAGAGGATAAAGCGGGAGATAATGAATGAATGAGTGAATAATTCATTAGCACTGGCACTGAGGGAATCAGACACTGCTGGAATAATTAAACACTATTTACTTACTGTACACTCTGTACACAGTTTGTGTTCGTCTTCGTCTATAACTGACAGGAGCTGACAGGAGGCTGTCTACAGAAATGTTGATTTATTTATTATTTCACAATATGTTTTTTAAATTAAAACTTCTAATAACATTTTATAATTATATAAATTATTATAAAATTATAATTATATTTAGGAGTGAGTCATTTACATTACTCATTACATTACTGCTTTTAGAGTCTTCAGTAAATTAAGATTAAAGAAAACAAACTGAAACACATCTTTGAGTCACAGTTCAGGTCATCAGTTCTATCCAAATTTGAACCATGACAAATCACTGCATTTTGTAGATGAAATATTTAAGAACCTTTAATCAAGATAAGGCTAATTATAAGCAACAGAGAACGAAATGCCATTCCTTTAGGACTTTATATTGAATTATCTCTGAAATGTGTTGAATAGGGTTTAAATGATGATCTGTAGCAACGGAATCTGTGATTTTGTGAAAGAAAATCAACCTAAACTGTAAGTGTACTGTGGCTGGTATGAAAGACTCTATGGCTGTGTGCTGAGAGTCTTGTGTTTTAACACTTCTTGACTGAAAACAGATACTAGAGAGAACACAATAAATAATTCATATGCGACACTACCAGTAATGTGCATTTTACTAAGTAATGAACATGTCACCATGGTGAAACCTTCCTACTGCAAAGGCCTAATCCAAGGACCACTTTAAAATCAAAGAGAACACACTGGCCATTTTATTAGATACACATTTGTCTTTTAAATCAGCTGTACTTATCATTAAGATGCACTTTTTTTTTTTACAATTACAAACTCTGTTTCTTTACATATTGTTTAGTCACGTTTGCTTTGACCCCCACAGAGCACAGATTTTGAAACACCTTAGTGACACTGCTAAAGCAAAAAATAATGCACCATCCTAAAATCTTCACCTGCCAGACACCCTCTAAGCAGCATCTTATGAGAACCGATGAATTTGGATGACTAACAGAAACTGCAGCAACAGATGAGCTGCTGTCATCATTTCTTACTCATCTACAATGGGGAACGATAAAGTAGTGAACACACATTCAGCACCAGCACCACCAACACATCATCTGTAGTGGTGAGAATCATGCACTATTCCAGTTATACCTGCACTGTGGGTGCAGAACAGAGTAAGGGACGGAAATTATGCAGAGAAACAAATGGACTAGTGTCTGTAACTGACAAAAAAACTAATAATATGGCCATTGTGTATCTACCTTTTTTCTACTTTTTATTGACAGACCATTAGTGCAACCAATGAGATACTGAATAGGGCTGCACCTAATGATTACTCTTCTATCAATTGATTTTTTTTTTTTTTTCAATTAGTCAATCTAAAAGGGACGGCACAGTGGCTTAGTGGTTGGCATGTTTTCCTCTCAGCACTAGGGACTCCCATCTGGGTAGAGTTTCCATGTTCTCCCCATGTCTGTGTGGGTTATTGCCCCAGCTCTACTACTGACACATTCTGCTTGGGTTTAAAATAGAAGAACTCCAGTGAGAAAATTTTAATTAAAAGAACTTGACTGACTCAGCTGACCCTCTAAACAAGCAAGGAGCCAATCTGATGATGAAAGAGTGACTGGTTCCAACACTGAGGAGTGAACTAACCAGAAGATTCAGTCATGTTCTTTACTCTGTCAGTGACAGTCTTCTTTGATAAATCCACCCTATCCCCCCGAGCCGTTTGCTGATGCTTTAGTCAGTAAGTCCACTTGGCTCCACCACTACGTCACAGGTCACAGGAACAGTAACCGTAACAGTGCAAATGGTTTCCAGGGAAAGATGATGACACAATTCATCCATGAATCATACGTGTTATGCAGAGAGACACAGTCATGCTTTAACAGTAAACGACTCTTCTGAGGTGAAAATATTCTGTAACATCTGGCAGCCACATACCAAAACTACAGTAGCAGTTAAAAGTGAACACACCTCTTTCCTCTACTTATTGTCCCTGTTCTCAATTCCACTTTAAGCAAATATGGACTTTGTAGTTCTACAAATCCAGACTGTAGTCCATCTGTTTGTGTGTACGTCCCTTTACCCTGTTCTCTAATAGCCAGGACTGTACTGTACATGGTGTGCTGTTGTACAGTTCATCCTAACAGGCTTTTTATTCACAAGTAAAGATTCAAAAGAAAATAGTGGATGTAATTTGTATTTTTTATTTAAAAAAATCTTTTTAATAAATATCTGTTAAATGAATTATTCTACAGACCAGAGTAAGTTAAAGTTACCAACACATCTACTGAATAAAAACACATTGTAGTGTGTAGGGTGATTGTTAAAAAGCTGTTTCAATAAGCTAAAATTAAATTCTTTTGGCCCATTACTGCCCACACCAGTAAAGAAATAGATTCAGCTTCATTAATGATTGCAGTAGCCTGCTTCAGGGAGAATATTTAATCGTAGAATAAAAGCCATTGTTGTGACCTTTAAATATTTGAATTACTTCAATTATATTCAATGGTCCTTTAAGCCAGAGTGAAAGCAGTGAATATTAATCCATGTGAATGAGTCAGTATGAATGAGAAGAGATGCAGAGAGTTTTTATCTTCAAACATGTTCAAAACAGTCTAAATAAAAGGAGCCACCATTTTATTATTAGGCTGAGACTCAGTAGTAGTAATAATGATTAACATTGTGACTGCGACTCAGGTACTTCTGTAAGCAAGATAGATCCTTCTAGGGGTGACTCATATGTATGGAGTTTGTATGTTCTCCCCATGCCTGCATGGGTTTCCTGTCGGGAACCCCACACTGTGTCCACAGACATGCAGGACAGGCAGCGTGGAAAATATAAATTCCCAGTGAGTAAACACAGATAAATACGTGTTTTTGTATGTGCTTCAATCTTTCGCTTATTGAGCAGTATAGGCTCGAGCATATGACTCGGATATTCTCATCTCTTAATTACTGAATTTAGTTTAATTTCCACTTACATCTATAATCCAGTGGAGAGCTATGCATTTTAGAGATACACATTGAATTTTGGGGAGCAGTTTGGGGAAGACCCTGTTCTGTTGAGGCATGACTGTGCCCTATTGCACAAAACAAGGTCTCCTATGAAAGTGTAGAGATTTGGTGTGGAAGAACCTGACAGAGCCTTGACCAGAACTCTGGTCTAGAACTGGATTAGAGATTGCGACTTAGGCCCTCTCCTCCAACATCAGCGCCTAACCTCACAAATGCTCTTTTTCACAGACCTCTCTAAAATCTTGTAGAAAGCCTTCTTAAAAGAGTGGAAATAGTTATAGCTACAAAGGGAACCAACTTAAGTTGTGGTGTGATAAAGCTTGCTGTAGTGTAATGTATGAGTGTCCCAATACATTTGACCATATAGTTACGTGTTAATTTCATCAGTCACATCATGTCCAATTTGGAGACACATGTGCACCTGTGATCATGTTGCCGTGGTGAATTACAGGCTGTTGATTATGATTTCTAATTCTGATGCTTTGACTGTCCATCAGCAATTAAATTCAGAAAGCCGCTTTGCTTATCCATCAGTGATTTGTTTTTTTTTTTTCCTTTTTTTATTAACATGCCTAGTTGGCTGAACACAATTATTCTTGTTCACTAGACATAATAGACATCACACAAGTGCCTACGCTAGCAGTATTTCAGGAGTGCAATATGGCAAGGGATCCCCATCTATTTAATATCTTGAATACACTGCTGAAAAGGAATCATGTGTGTTATGTTCTGTCACTTCTCCAGCAAGAGCATCCGAACCCTGGGGTACGATATCCAGGGACAGACCGAGTGGCATACCTCCCGGATAGTCCTGAGGGGAACAGAGTGCTGCGACTGCTGCGACGGGCTTTTGAACAGAGGCTCATCTTCACTATAGGAACCTCCATGACCACAGGAATGCATAACGTCATCACCTGGAACGATATCCACCACAAAACCTCTATTTGGGGTGGACCAAGATGGTATCTTCAAACATTTGCATTCCTCACTAAACTGCTTTTAAAACCAGTACAGAATGTTTAAATGGACGAGCCATAAAAGTAGTGTTTTCCTCCAAGCGTGCAAAGGCTCTGGGGAGCACCGCATGAGCAACTGCTTTATTAGATGCAAACTCCTGTGCAAAATGGGCCATTAAGCTGTTATTGTAATTAACGACAAGTCATTAGTCAGTAGATTTGCACAAATGGAACAAATGCACTTGCTAGACCTCAGTAAACAGGTTTTCAAGTTAACTTTTGTGTACTTGTTCATAAAAAATATAAAATATTAAAATATAAAACATAATATAATAATAGATATAGAAATATTTCTGGACTTTTTTTCGGGAATATAAACGAACAGATTTTTTTTTTTTGTAAAATGCTGTCTGTGAATTTATCAGCAAGGCTTTAAATAGAAAGCAAAAATTTCATTGTGTCACATTTCCTTTATTAATTGTTGTGAAATCTCAAAAGCAGAGCGTTTCACAAATTTGGTAAGAAAAAATCCCACGTTCCTGTTTTTGCTGAGACACAACCGATACAGTCTAAGGGTTCTGAGTCGTTCTGAGATACAGTTATTAAACAGAAATCCTAAGTAGCTAAAGCACAACTGACCAACAGCCCATAATAGCACTGCCAATAATATTTGATTAGATCAGGAATATCATAGCAGGTCCTGTTTGCAGCGCTCAACATGCTATCTTCAGGTGCTCCTGGGTCCTAGTGCCTCGCGGGTTAAAGGCTTTGATTGACGAGTTTATGATTATTAAGCATATTTTTTATTTAGATTCAAACAGTTTTTAAATTCATCATCAAATCACATTAGTAAATATGGCTAATAAACTGCACATGTTTTTGTAGTTTGTTTGCTTGGTTTCTGACAAAAATATTCAAATAAATAATTATTATTAAACACAATAATGCATATACTCAGTGGCCACTTTTTAGGTATACCATCTTATTTCTAAATACATTCTTAATTTTATGAAATCATATCATGTGGATACATGTAGTCTTACAGACTGTAGTCTATGTTTCTTTAATTACCCCATAGCCTTTTAATCTGCCCTGTGAGGGTCAGAAACCCCAAGCCTTATGAATTATTTGAACGGTGAATGATTCTTAGCACTACAGTGAAATGTGGTTCTGATAAAGGGTTTTTAACACTTTAGTTATAATGCTAAGCTGAGAACAGTTCCCTACTCAAAAAATCAAACACTACAGAACAGAGTAAAGGTGGAATATAAAGTATGTTGAGACAGATGGACTCCAGTCTGTGAATGTAGCACTGCAAAGTGCATCTATATGGTATATGTTAAAGTGATAACTGACAATGAATGTAAAAAGACAACATGGTGGTGAACTTTAGTTTTATGTATTTTATTTGTAATTACTAAGAAGTAGAGTGATAAGCAATTTATTTTTTAAGATAAAAATGCAATTTTTATTTTCTGTGTATTCTTTAGTCAAAAGTGTGGAGTAATTAGTCATTTGTTTACTCCATTGTATTAAGGAGTCATGGATTGTCAACTGGGGGTTCGTTTTCAATGACATTGTAGAAGCATGTTTCCCAGCGGTGACCATTACTCTGAAGATCGCTGTTATTATTTACATTTCTCTTATTCACATTTACTTAGATGATTAATTACCTTAATGAATTTTCAATTAGTTTAACAATTACTTTTTTCTTGCCGTCAGTGGAACAGCATAATGTACCTGCTGGAGCACAAAACCCGGCACACCCTGGCGCTTATCGAATAATAGCGCAGCGGCATAATGATTTGCCCTTTGTGCGCAGCATGTCCTTGGTGTATGAGACACTGCATTAAGGGCATGATAGATCCCGTCTGAAGTATCTTACCAGTGTTGCATATCTGCAGTTTACAAGTTGGCTTAAAACATTTATAAATAGATCCTAAAGAGGTTATTATCCATATTAAGTCATCACAGAAAGCTGATAGCGTGTTAAATTCCCTCCCACGAGCAAAGCCTCTGTTTTCACCTGACAAACTGCTTTTCAACTACAAAGTTTAAGCAAATTTTTTATATATCATGCTTTTTATAGTACCTTCTCAAAGCAGCTTTACAGTTTTTTAAAGTCTAAACCGTCAAAGTATGAGAGAGAAGTGGTAGTGAAAAAGAAAAACTGGTGCTGTAGGTTTTTAAGGAAGAAACCTTGTGAGGACCAAGTCTCAGTGGGACACCCTCCTCCATGAGCAGCTGCGATACAGAGATCATGCAAGTCAAGAGGCTTTTCTTGACATTCCAACTAAGTACAAGTACACAGTGGAACAGAATTATGTTCCTCCAGGACGATGGGGCAACATGGTTCACACAGTGCAAAAAAGATGACAAAGTGCAGACGTGACAACAAATTGTGCAACATTAATGAAGAACAATGCAATAAATGGACAGGACAGTGCAGTACAACCTATATTATGCGGTATATAGTATGTATAAACTATAGACTGAAAGTGCGCAGTGGGAATTAGGTGCAGAGATAACCTGTAGGATCAGTACAGCAGTTACTGGGGTAACAGGGTGTACAGTACTTGGTACTATACAGTATTCAACAGCACCATTTCTGGTAGGGATAGTGGCAGTGTAGTTTTGTGTGTGTGTGTGTGTGTGTGTGTGTGTGTGTGGTATCAGTTCCGTCTCTGTGTGTTGAGTGGTCATATTGCCCAATAGACAAAGCTATTTGAATGAATATACTCACAGCAGCATCATTTATTAGTAATAGTATTTCAAAAGCAGGTATTTTTATACACAATTACAACCTCTACAATGTCATTTTAGATGATTTTTACATTATTACATGTTATAATGCTTCTGTTCTAAAAAACACTGTTCCAAATAAATGTTCTTGCTTGTGCTTTTTCTTTTAGCTTTGGCTACCCTGATCCTACATACCTCGTGAGGGTGACTGAGGAGCTACGGGAAAAAGGAATAACCGCCGACTGATCCTTTGCGATCCTCAGCACTTTGGCTTTAGTAGAGACCTGGCAAGGGGGTGGAGAGGGGGGGCAGTGTGACCACCGACTCACCTGTGATTCACTGTGTTACTGCAAGTCACAGCCATCGGGTGGGGCTTCTGTGAGCACCAAGTTTCTATTATTCTTTTTTCCTTTCTCTTTTTCGTTATTTTGCAATAAATGGCACATTCTAGTTGAGTGCAATGCATTCCACTGTTTTCTTATTTTAAAAGGAGCACTTTGAGAAGCTGAGCGGAAGTCTGTGGGTTGCTGATGTTTAACGCAGCCCATGCACTGTTTAATTGTGTTTTGCAATTGTTGAATTTTTCTCTGCTATAGAAACAGGGAAGTAAAATGTGTTCGAGCTCTGTTACCTGCGCTGAGACCGTTTTTTTGGCCCATGTTCTGTGCATGGATAGCAATTGGAGGGCGAACCACAACAAGATGGGAAAATCCCAGGTTCCCGTTTTTCAGAAGCAGCACTACAAGGCACTTTGCATTCATATTGTTAGTCTAACAATTATTCAATGTCTGTCTTCTTAGAAGCCGGCAGTACCACGAGATTTCTATTTTGCGGTTGTGTGCAAGCTGATGTCAAATCCCTCTACACTTTCTTCCCATCACCTTCCATCTCAGTCAGACCAAAAATCCAGCCAGTAAAGGTGTAAAGCCCTTGTTTCTCATTTGAGCAGTACAATTAATTTGTACGTTGTCCTGATTTTGATCAAATGCCACTGATGAGATCTAGAACATTCCGGTTTAATATGAATGCCTACTGCAACATTCTCAAATTTTAACAGTTCAGTTTCCTTAGCATGGCCATCAGTGACTTACAGCCAAATAATATCTATGAAATGATGTCAATCGAAAAAAATGTACAATCCTGAGTGTGTTGACATATACATGATTTAACTTTAACTATCCATCCATTAGTTATAATCTAATTATCAGGCTTTTATTTTTTAATTAATGTTGTCATCAACAACATGTTGATAGATATCATTTAGAAATAACATGCTGATCCAGATTCAGTAATCTGACCATTCAGCGGAAACAATCACTAAGATTAAAAAATGCTTTTATTAAACTGTTTTAAATCAATTTTGTTAAAGCGTATAACGTTGTGACTGTAACAGAAGGTCAAGTACAAAAACTTGAGTATTTAGTGCAATAGAAAAAGATTCAAAATGCAGTTGTTTTTTTAATAAGCACTGTGCTAGAGAAGGGAGGTGATGTAATGGGTCAGATTACTCATATTGTGTACTATAATGACTTCATATCATGTTTAATACTGTAGTTCAATTATATTCTGCAAGTTTAATTGGTTACATTATTGTAATGTTGTTCGTTTGTTACATTAACAGTCTGTACATGTGAACACACTCGATAAACCAACCACACGAAGCCTCAAGTCCAGCAAGTGCCATGCTCTGGATTATTTTCTCTGAGTAGGCCAAAAAAAAAAGGGATCAATGAACACATGCAGTGTGTGCCAGAATATGCAGTAGCTTAAAGTTTGGTTTCCTTCCCTCGAAGGTCCAACGAAATATTAGAGCATTTTCTAATAATGATGATGTCTTTATAATAGAAACTGAACTGGTTAAAAGTTAGAATCTTAACACATAAAACTGTCAGAGGAAATAAAAGTTGGATTAAACGGTCTTTTTTAAATGACGGTTCTTGGTCTGCTTGATGCTCGTCTACTTTATTAATTTGATTTTCATGCATACTGAAACAGGAAAGTAATACTTCTTTTTAAAAGGGTGTTATTTTCCTGTTTTGTGTTGATTTGATTGTTTTAAGAGACCAACACAAAGAAGGTTGATCGAGCCACATCATGCAATTTCTATGCAGTTCAAGGTAATTGTGGAAGAAATCAAGTCGTCGATTGTTAATGAGTTAATTGTTGCTTTTATGACTGTGTTAATCTGTACACGACAGACGTGTTACAATTTCAAAATGTGCTTTACATTTTCATACTTGAATAAAGATTTCTGTTCAGTTGCTTTGCATTCAGAGTATTTTATAGCCAAATTTCTCAGAAGTCTGGAGAAGTTGTACGTTTTTTTTTTTATATTCTGCTTTGCTCTTGCTTGAGGCTAAACAACATTAACTTTTCAGCATGTGCTCAGGGTCCATAGTACTTAGGAACCTTATGTTTATACACACACACAATATATATATATATATATATATATATATATATATATATATATATAGATAGATAGATAGATAGATAGATAGATAGATAGATAGATAGTGGTGGTTTTTTTTTCACTTGTACCCGAGCAATACACATGCACTAATACACCACCACCATAACCAGTGAAGTACTTTACCACCCAAATAGAATACGAACTGTGCTTGTTCTATTGGGTACCCAAGAGAAAGGATAAATAAAACATGTAGATGGGGATATGTTAGATTACACTAACAAAGGTACAGTAGAATGAGGTGGCTGATGACCAGTTAATGTGAAATTTATTACAATTTTAATTTTAACTAAGGAATTTTGGAATGAATTTAGTTGTACTTCTGCAACACAACCACATCAGTGTCACTGCAGAGCTAAGATTCATCCATCATCCCAATAGTAACAGTTCTGAGGTGATCATTAGTGAATAAAGTGAACAGGATAAAGTATGTAGAAAAACAGATGCACAACATTCTGGAATTCTGGAAATACAAAGTTCATCTGTTTAGTAAGTGGAAATAATATAGTAATTGTGTGCAGTAACGGGGGTGCACCTAATAAAGTAGGTAGTTGACTGCTGGGGCGCTCGTTGGCTTGTGATTAAGGAACCAGCCTTGTAAACTTAAGGTCCCCGGGCCAATTCTTCTGTGTCACCAAGTGTTACAGCTGTGTGTCACAGATGTGCCCTTGGGCAAGAGACCTAACCTCAGTACCCAGGGCTGTCTACCACTCCAGGCATGTGTGCTCACTTCACTCAGTGTGTCTGTCAAGGCATCTGCTGTCAAAGTAAATATAATGCAACCTTTAAATAAAAAAGCTTTTACAATATTTTATCTCAACAATGTGAAGTTGTGTTAATGCTAAGGCTGGAAGACATGCCTTGCAGTACGAGTTATGTCCACTAGAGTGCGCAACAGAGCGGTTAAAATACTCAAAACAACAATGCCGTCGCCAACAGCGCCGCTTCTCTGCCCATATGTTTGGAACATTAGCAGATTCATTAGAACCATACAGCATTAGGCTTAAAGATGAATCACGAGGGTGTGCGCGCTAATGAAAACTAATTACCATGTGCGTCTCCGGAGTTTAGCCCACTCTTTACATGTGTTTGTAGGAACTGGAATTATTGCCTTTTAGACTCAAAATGCCTGACGTGCCAAAAAAAAACCAGAGCTGAGATCAGACCACTGAGATCAGACCTGAATCAAACATATGTGCTCCAGGGCACTAACAAGCAACACGCTCAAAGCCTTAAAAGAACCTGTTCATAGCACATAATATATGATAATATCATATAAAAATGTCCAGATTTCAGAGATGGAGTTTTCCGAAAAGTATCGGCACCAAAAATACTATAATGATCAGTTTTTAACATTTACTACGGTTTTCACAACAACGATAAAGCACAATGTTGCAGTACTAATCATGCTGGATTTGCAGTCAGAAGGTCCTGCATGGACAAGGTTCTTTCTGTGTGGAGTTTGCATGTGGATTCAGTCTTGCTGAAAAGTAATGATTAAATCAGTAGATTAAAAAATATAAACTACTT
This sequence comes from Corydoras maculifer, assembly GCA_019802435.1. Taxonomy (NCBI): domain Eukaryota; kingdom Metazoa; phylum Chordata; class Actinopteri; order Siluriformes; family Callichthyidae; genus Corydoras; species Corydoras maculifer. Next base: position 2,757,148 of record JAFMOD010000437.1, read on the forward strand.
AAATTTAGTCATTACATTCTGATAAAAAACAACCAAACGTGGTTCTGTAAATCAAAACCAGATATGTTAGAACAAAAACGCAAGACTGAGACCTAAACCACAAGTCTACAACTGCCTCATTATTTGAGTTCAACCAAATCTATGATCAAAACTTTAAATCACAGACCGGGTTTGTACTTTTCCTGATTTAGACCCACACTCAACAATATACACAAGTGAGGTGCCACAGCAAATTTGTTTTTGGGAGGCATGTGGAACGCTGATCTGGATATCAGATGTCTATGTATATTGACTATCAGTAAACACATCTGCAGAAAGTAGCAAGACTCAGGGGTTGCAGAAAAGCGTGTAGGCTTCTCAGGACATCTGCTGCTTTATTGCTGCAACTCCTGAGCCATCTGGATCCCCATGCATCTCACCTGACTCATCTTAACTCATGTGCATCTTTCTCCATCTTCCATCCCGAGATACAGGACTTATAGAAGATAAAAGTTATAATTATTTTAAAGTTATCTGATTATATTGCCTATCCACCAAAACAGAAAGTGTTTTTAGGGTGCATACTAAATTGTATACTTGTAAACAGTATGTGATTATACTAGAAATGGCGTGATAGGAGCAAAATGTACTTGCTAAGGTAGGGGTTAGAATGCAGGGTCAACCATGATGCAGCACCTGGGAGCATTAAGGGTTAAGTGCCTTGCTCATGGGCTCACAGTAACTTTAGTGATCTCGGGACTTGAACCCCAAACCTTCAGATTCATAGCCCCACACTGATCTACTATTTATATATATATATATATATATATATATACATGCACACACCCACACAAAAGGGGACTACTTTACTAAAAAAGCCATATAATCTCTGTGACAACACAACGGTTTTTTAAACATTTTTAATGTGTAATGTGAGCAACATTCCACAAACACTAATCACAGAACATTCCAGAACTCACATTAAAAAATAATATAAAATAGATATTGGATTATTGGGTATTCTGAAAGGCTTTCCCTGTAAACCAGAGAATGTTTGTTGTATGAACTCTCCAAAAGCAGATGCACATGGTGTGTGCATTAAAATTTCACGCCGTGTGATTCGCTTGTTGCCTGGCATGCTCGTTTCCCCAGGCATTCTGCCTCATGTCATTATCCAGCTGGCTGTACAAAGGACGGGAGCATGGAGCTGCAGCAACACAGGCAGAATGCAAATATGGTGAATGATTGTTCTGAGCATTTCCATGCATGTGTAGGGAATTAAAACAGCAGAACTGGCTACAGTCGAAAATTCAATGAACTGAGAAAATAACAAAAGAAGCAAACAGCAAATAAAGACAGTCTCTATTGTCAGGCACTAGTGCTTTTAAAGAATTGCTCAACCTTCATGTAGGTATGTCATGACTATATGCAAGCAAGCATATTCCATATGATGAAAATGGTAGTTTAATGCACATGGTTTTGGCTGGACCTTGATGCCTCATGTTTAATGGCACCACAATCCTGAATTTCTTAGTAAGAGTCTATGTGGTGAGATATTTTCACAGTATTTGCACTTGTGTGCAATGGCACTGTAATATAGCTTTCCTTATATGATCTGTATCCAGTCACTTAACAGTATTTAAAAGATTAAAACTAAATCTGATGCTTTTTGAGGTGAAAATGCAAAAAAGTAAAAGTGAAAATGAATAAGAATATGTGAATAATTTATTTCACGTGTTTATGTGACGATCAGTGGAACATCACGGAGCATCGCAGGTCGATATTAAACATTCAGTGCTTGGAAGATGGCCAAAAGGATCTCAGAAATAGAAGCATTCTGGAAGGAAGACCGAGTAAAAATAACCCCAAAATGATTAAAAATATACAAGCTTACTTTGAAAGGCTTTGGAAAGTTATCTGCTAAAAGGGGCATAACACTCTTACACAAACCTCAATTTTATTATCGCTGTCTGAAGGAAACCCTGCATTTCCAAAAAGAGTAACAGCAAAAAGCAAAAATCTGGAATTTAAGTCTTAATTATTACTTAAAAAAACTTAAAACTCAAAACTTAAAGCTAACTTAATTATTTAACTTTCAATCTCTGATTATTGTAACAAAAAGTCACAATTATAGACACAATTATCACAAATATAGATCCTACCAAACAGTATTATTAATATTAGACTAGTGCTTGCATAAACAAAAGCATGAAAGAAATGATTATGAGAAAAACCAAAGGCCAAAACTCACAGAACTTTACTACTGTTGTGGAGGAATGTAGTAGTTGTGGCAACAGTTGTTTCTATCACACACTGACAGACATGAATTAGTATTATTATTGTAATAAATGTGAGGAAAAAAAAATCTTGTGTGCTGTAACTTTGGTTAAAGACAGAAAAGGCCCTGTGGGACTGACCTTAATGCAAGCCATGTCCCCTTCTGAACCTTTGTTGGACACTAAGAAATAATGAATTACAAAGTGCTATACTTAGGGAAAAGCTCATAAAGAGTTCTGCCCACATTAAGGCTATTCTTTTCACCATTATCTTGCAAACACACATGCACACACTGTCAGTCTATGATCTATAATGCACTGTACCAATTTACTGAAACCCTCTAAGGTGTGAGTCTTCCTACACGTGTCCTGTGCAGGGGATGTTTGCCTGGGCTTGTCCATCCACCTCTTTCTATGTTTGCTTCAGTATGAACACTGTGCATGTGTATATGTCTGCACGTGTATTTGTATATTCTTTATTTCCTGGCCTATGATTCATCGCTGAGTGAGGATTTTCTTAGCCTGATAGAGCCAAGCAGAACCTGACAGATTCTCTCTCACTCTCTCTCTCTCTCTCTCTCTCACACACACACACTTGTTTTTTTAGAATAGTGGGGACTTTACATAGAGTTCTACTTATTTTGTAGAGACTTACCCAAACCTTAACCATAAATACAATTACCCTAACATTAACCATCATCTTAAACATTTACCATAAGCTTACTCTAACCATAACAATGACCACTCAACAAGGTTTCACGTTAAAACTTAATTATTTATATTGTGGGGGCTAGATTCTGGTCCTCACAATTAAATAAAGTCCTCACAGTGAAAGTGTGTAGACAGCACACACACACACACACACACACACACACACACACACACTGTGGAGTTAGTGTGCTGCTGGCATACACTGGGGTTTAGCTTCAGGTTCCACGAACCAGATTGACGGCTCTGCCCAAGCTGTTTGTCATTAGTGAATGCCAGTGTTTCCACTTGTGAGAGATACAGCAGTATCATCATTCCTCAGAGTGTGCACGAGGGGAAGAGGATTAAAATGGTAGCCTGTAATTATCGCCTAAAGTCATTCTTATATAAATAACTGTGAGAGGCTATTGTTGGCGAGTAGTGTCTATTATAATGTGGAAAGCAACGGATTAAGGCGGTCATGCACTTCTATGAACACTAACTGTGAAGACAGTAGGACATATTAGTATGATATTAATGACTGTAGACTCCAGCTGAAACCTGATGATGCAAAACTGTAAATGGATGTGTAATATCATCAAAAATTGACAAAAGCTGCATTTAACCAGCAAAGACATGATAGAAATACTATTTTAAGAAATAATTGTTGCTTCTATTCATATTTTTTATAGATTGTTTATGACAGTCTGTTTTTAGTGTCCTTTTATTCCCTGTCTGGGCAAAATTAGCATATTTGATTCCTGGTCATACGTTATCCTCCCATGCATTTTAGCCCATATTTAAAGTGTGCTAAAATACATGATCTAAAATACAATGAAAACAAAATGATTGTGCAATATATGTGTAAACGTCAACGCCATTAAACTGCTAGTTTTACCACCAGAAAAAAAGAAAATGTTGGTATAAGTATCTCACAATATGAAAATTATTTATATAAACAAAGCTCTAAACATGTTTACCTTCATAACTGTAAGGAAAATGTAGAACATAGTCTTCTTTCTAAGGTGCAACTGTCCATGCTAGTTGATTACAGATAGAGAAGCTGTTTTCTGTTGTACAGAAAAGAAAAAAAAATCAAACAAAGAATTTGTGGAGTCTTTAAAATAATGTCAAAATGTGCTTTTATGTAAATTTAGCACCAAATCCTAAACATAGTCATGCAGCCATCTTTGACACCGTAAAGTCCTGGCACTTTGAATAAAGCAATATATGTCCAATCAGCATATACATTGCCAGAAAGCTCTTGTGTTGCATGGTAACAGGGATTTTTATCGTCCTGTCTGACTATGTCCGTTGATTAAATGCACCACTTTTATCAGCCAGTGGTATTCCTTTTGTGTGGTGATTGAGGTTTGGAGGAGGCCTCCTTATTTATGGCTGCAATTAAAGCTTGCTATTAGGAAGGCCTTTAGCATAAAAAGAATGCCGTAAAAGGGAGATGTTACTCTCAATGCTGGATAGATTACTTTTAACACACTGCGAATTGGGCTGTGGGGAGAGATCAAGAGTCTTGTTAATGTATGGTGATGTTAAAAAAATATAATAAAATAAAACAAAATTAGCTAAACATCCAGACAGGGATTACAGCTAAGGTAAACAGGAAATATCTCATACTTAAAAAGCATTTGAATGTGGTGTTAGTGGTATTCTAATCCAAAATATTGAGCCTATGTAACATTTTATTACTAAACAAAAGCCAAAATATGTATTCCTGTACTGGGTGTGTGTGTGTGTGTAACAGGTTTTCTGGCCTTGACCCACATTTTGAACACCTGCTAAGCCTGTTCTAGTAGCCATTCAGACATAGAGAGGTCAGAACTATGGGATGTGACAGAAAGGATTACAGCCATGAACAACTGAACTGTTGTGACCCATACAGAGCCTCCTGTGCAGAGGACATGGAAATGTCCCCATGCTTCACTCTGAAGAGTGATGCGGGAATCAGGACTGTGGTTTTATTTGGATAACCACTTTAAATTCAGGGTACAGATAATACAACTATTACACACAGTATTTAAAGGCGCATTTCCTTATCATACAGGACTGTGGTATTAACTCTGTGTTCTGATCCCAACAGTTATATTTTTAATTCACTTTAGATAAAAGCGTCAACTAAATGACCGAATGTAAAATATATATATTTTTAAATTAGAAATAAACGGAGCCTCTGAATAGTCACCCAGATTTAACCTGAAACAAGATTATTATTATTATTATTATTATTATTATTATTATTATTATTATTATTATGTCTAAAATCCACTTATTTTTTAAATGTCAAACTAGTTGCTTTAATTTGTTCTTTTCTCAAATCTGCTTTGACAATTGACACTTTAGTATTAAAGAAAACTATGTGACATCTTTAACCCAATGCTGTCCTTCAGACTTAATAAAGCCTTATTAAAATAAGATGTTTTATTATGTAATGATGTATTTACGTTAATTCGTCAGGATTCTATCGGTCTATATTTCATTCATTCACTATCTTCCGCTTTTATCCTATATTAGGGTCGTGTGGGGTTCCCCATGCCCATCCAGGGGAGAACGTTTCGGGCGCTGGGCAGATACACCCAGTACAGGGCACCAATCCATCGCTGGGCACACATTCACTCACACACACACACTCTATATGGGGCAATTTGGAGAACTCAATTGACTCAATCCATGTTTTTGGACTGTGGGAGGAAACCGGAGAACCCGGAGGAAACCCACACGGACACGGGGAGAACATGGGAACTCCACCCAGATGGGGATTCAAACCAGGAATCCCTAGCGCTAAGAGGAGAACATGCTAATCACTAAGCCACCGTGCCGCCTATTTTTGATTTATAAGTAATTACACACACACACACACACACACACACACACACACACACACACACACACATACACTATCAAGACAGTTTAAACTTATACTTAAGAGTCTTAGACTTTTATATTTTACATCAACTCGCGTTGCTTCAGTTTGTAAAGTTCAGACTCAGCTACGTGTTTAATGTTTTTAATGTTGTAAAATACCTGAATGTATCAAATCTTTCTTCCATGGCGTTTCTTCTAACAAAACATTGTAACGATTAATCGGACTCCGGTCGTGAAGGATTACGGTGGCCGAGAAGAACAAAACAAAGTGAGAAATACAGAAATTTAAAAACGCATTTACAGGATGGAAAATATTTAAAAATGTAAAATATATAAATGTATAAACGGTAACGGCTGTAAACAGTAAACCTGTTGAAGTGCTTGTTGCTGATCTTCTGTCAATCCCACTGTTTGTGATTGAAATTCCGAGTCTGTGTCGATGTTTCCCGACAAAATCCGATCTGCTTTCGGGTCCACGCGCATCCTTCACGTCTAACATTCGCCACTTTAGTTGTTCCTTTTACATTTCTGCTAAATCTGAACGATTATTTACATAATGGCGTACGCTGCGGTTTAATTCAGCACCTGTTGCCAAATAAATTATTACTGAACTTACTGAGGGCGGCACGGTGGCTTAGTGGTTAGCACGTTCCTGACTCCCGGTTCGAATCCCCATCTGAGCCTCTATAAAGGCACTCTATTGAGAGCACTCAAAAATTGATATCTGCATAACAAACTTTGTGTTTGTTGTTGGCAAGTCTAGCAAACTAGGGCAATGTTGTGCAAACCTTCTGCAGTGCATGTAAATTGGTATATACTATTGAAAGAAACTATTACACAGTCCTTTTTATTATTCTTAAGCATTCCCCAAATCTCAGAACAGATGAAAGGGTTAAGTGTTTGAACTCTGGGCTATGGATAAAAATTGATTTGATGTTCAGTTTTAAATTCACTCAAGACGCTGTTAAAAGCAGGGAAAGCATTTATTCCTTCATTCATGTTCCTATGACAACCATCTTACAGAAGAGGGAAAAGGTACCATTTGTTCCAAGATGAAATAAATCTAGTAAAAAATGTTTAATCCATGTTGGAATTATAAAAAGTAAAGATTATTTTATTTACTGTCAAACAGCTTTTTTTTGTCAAGATGCATAAATAAACTTTCTATGAATTGTGGTAACTTTTAGATAAAGATGCAGCTTGTCATGTTTGTTTAAACTCTCTCTAAAATTTAATCTCTGTATTCTAATTCCAATCATTAATTTTAGATATATGGTTGTCGCTTTGGATTAAAGCATCTGCAAAATAACCTTATGTAATTTAATAGATATGGTTAGACAACATAAATGTAAAATTGACCTCAACCCCACTGCTTTTCAGTAATTTGCAAAGTAATTATTAATTATTATTATTATTTTTTTTTTTTTTTTAAACATTTTTAATAACATTACAAAGTAAAAGGTTTAATGTCAGGTCTGCTTGGTCAATATCAGTCCCTGGTCAAAACATTGCATAAGTATTCAAATTCACATAAACATTTCAAACTCTTGTGGAGGAGAAGACCAAAGGGTTTGGAGACACTGGACTGTAACTAGACCATAATACTCTGCTAACACAGGCAGCATATTGACACAGCATGTGACTCTTAGGCATACATCAGTGTGCTGTTCATTTTAAGGCTTTTGTACACACACCAGGGTTAAAAAAGAGATAGAGAGCACATTTCATGCTTCCTCACACCACAAAGGCTGACATGTTTTCTAAGGACATGAGTTTCCAATTAATAGTTAGAAAAAGAAAATACACTTGGCAGAGGGGTTGCTTTGGCCTTTTGATACCCTCCAACCAACCTCTATTCTCATAATTGTCTTCCCCTTAGGGTCCCCAGGAAATATCAGGCCAATAACTGAGTGTTACAACCCATCTGTGGTGCCTGTGTAACAAAGATCCACAGCAGAGACGTTTAGATCAGCTATATGTGGAATTACTGGACTACTGAGGGGTTGTTTTTATGAATGCAGTTTGGTGAATATTTTCTACTTAATGTCAGAGAAAGTTTCAAACAAGCTGAATCGATTCAGATCATTTCTTAGATCAACTTAGTTTGTGATTAGATCAGTGTAGTTTGTGATTCGGTCACAAGTTAATTAGCCATTTTAGCCCAATTAGCTGAGGTTCTTAAACACTTTTTGGGACCTAAAATCAATTTTGTAAGGATATAAACATTTTAACATGTATGACATGAATATAACCTAATGAATTTAACACAGAATGCAGCATTGAAGCTTATTTTTACTTCCAAATTTTCCTAAAACCACCAACTTTAATACTGTCTTCTTTATGCCTTACACTCAGTGATGGACTAAATACAAAAAACATCGACTTAAATTGAAGTAACAGAGCAGAGCAGGGAAGGATTTCTAGCACTGAAGCCATATAAAGCACAGTGGACTGAACATGATTGACTAAACAATGATCAAAGACAGCACCATGTGAAATAATACAAAATTCATAGCCCATGTTTAAATCATTGTTTATAATAATTTTATATATGCCAAGCAATAGCCTGGAGTATTAAAAAAAAACTGTAATATTTCCTTATACATGAGGTTATTTATTATACAGCATAGTAATACAAATTTAATAAGGCACATTATGTTTGTATTTAACCTGTTTTGATCTTTTGGCAGTGTTTGTTATCAGTGTTTGAATTGCTCATGTTGTGTGTTAACCTGGTACAGTTCACACTGGTTTACTTTCGCTTCCTGTCCAGTGTACTAGTTGGTAGTGGTGGGAGGTCAGTGTGTATGTGTGTGCTTAAACACACTCACATCCTCAGCAGTCATGTTCCCCTGTTTCTGACTTTGTGTGTGCCCTGTTGCCTGGTGATAGTAAGAGTGCAGGAAGTATTTGGAAGTGTGGGGGGGGGGGGGGGGGGGGGGGGGGGGGGGGGGGGGGGGGGGGGGGGGGGGGGGGGGGGGGGGGGGGGGGGGGGGGGGGGGGGGGGGGGGGGGGGGGGGATATATATATATATATATATATATATATATATATATATATATATATATATATATATATATATATATATATATATATATATATATATACAGTAAACAGACTTATAAAAAGTATAAGTTTACTCGTTATAAAAATTATCTACCCTTTAATGCCTGAATTAAAAACAATGATAAAAGGGTCTTTTAGGAATTATTACAGTGATGTAAAAATACATTAATACAATAGTAAAACTCCTGTATAAAAATCTCTATATAAAATATTTGTGTGTCTGTGTGTCATCTTTTATGATTTATAGTAAAGCATTAGTGTGTGTTAGTTTGTAAGCAGGATGTTAATGTTGGATCTGCTGGAGGTTTAGCTAATTAGAGCTACTTTATATTCAGTTGAATATACAGTTATGATTAATGTCATGATTAAGTAGAACATACGAACATGCAAATGTGTGATTCTGAAATATGTTATAGTGTTTTTTTTTTTTTCATTTTTGGTCAGCGACTGGATCTGAAATCAAACCTGGAAAAAATACCATTTGATAAATCTGTCAACTTCATATCAGTATTTTATATAATATTGTAATATTAACAAAGAAAGCATCAATTACTGTAAATCAGATGAATATTCATGTTTGTTGGGGTAAAATGAGGGCACATGTTATCCCGAGAGCACCTCATGCTTCATTAGTCTGCCTGCAGCACACAGACTTGGATGAACCTCCACAAATGGGATGCCATAACAGATATGTCATGTTACTATTTATGCTGAAAACTATGAAAAGTCAGTCTTTGTGTCGACCTCAAAAATGTTTTCCAACAAATTTTTATAAAAGTCAAAGCTATACAAAAAAAAAAAAAAAAAACGCCAAAATCCAAACTCAGTGAGACAGGAAAGTGAATATATATCACTTTTTTTTACATCGTTTTGCACGTACAGATGTGTGTGTGCTGTCATGTCTTCATGTGTAAGAAAATGCTGTCACTGGTATCATACACCAAACCAGGAACATAACCAAGGCCAGGGGGGGGAAACTGATGGTTGTGGATGTGGATGTGCAGGCTGGGCACTGCACTGCGGCATACCCACTATGTGTGTCTATGTTCGTGTGTATGTGTGTGTGTGTCTGCGAGATGGAAAGAGAGAAAGAGAGAGAGAGAGGGAGAGAGAGAGAGAGAGAGAGAGAGAGAGAGAGTGTGTCTGTGGGCATACTGCAGAGGCAGACAGCTCATCAGTAATCAGAGAGTGATGCTCGCCTTTCCACCACAGGCGGTACACACTCATACACACACACACACACACACACACACATATATATTTGCTCACATACACACTTGTTTGGATACATACTTGTTCACATACACATATCGTACAGACGTGAAGCTTGGGAAAGAAGTGTGATCAGGTCGTTGAGCGTGCTCCCTGCTGCTTTTATCCAGAACACTCTGCGATGCCCTTCTCTTCGGGTCATGTCGAGCAATGAGGCTACGCTTACTGACTGTTTACTTTGAAGCAGAATCTCTTTCTAACCACTCGGGCTTCTCCACAAAATCCCCTTAGCAAAAAAAAAGTGTTCTTCTATGTCACTTCATTCTGTCATTTACATGCCCCTGTTACATCAATAGGTAATCCTCACTGTTCAGTGTTGGAAAAACGAAACCCCAAGGCATATAATTCGATCCATCCCGAGTAACGGATTTATTAAGCCTAAAGCATATTAGGTTTGAAAAGCATTCTGCAAAGCTCTGCACAGAAGACAGTGCTTTTCGTTAAGTTTTTTCTTTAGGAAATTTGTTGTTGAATTGTTTTGGTGAAGGATGGCAACATTATTCATTCATTCATTAATTATCTTCCGCTTTATCCTATGTTAGGGTTGTGGGGGGGTTCCCCATGCCCATTCAGGGGAGAACGTTTCGGGCGCTGGGCAGATACACCCAGGACAGAGCACCAATCTATCGCTGGGCACACACTCACACACACAGACACGCACACAAACACACTCTATATGGGGCAATTTGGAGAACTTAATTGACTTGATCCATGTTTTTGGACTGTGGGAGGAAACCGGAGAACCCAGAGGAAACCCACGCGGACACGGGGAGAACATGGAAACTCCACCAAGATGGGGATTCGAACCGGGAATTCGTGAGACCTCAGTTTCTTTAGCTCGCTGTCATAACTTTAATTGGGAACTATTTAATCTATAGGACTAGGTTCCAATAAGGTTGTACAATGTGGAAATATGAAATATGAAAAGAAAGCACCATTGATGAACAAATACATTTTGTATTTAATGTGTAAATACATTAAATATCTTTTTATGTAGTTTTGAATATAATTTTTATGCTGAGTTGAGATAACATATGCCTTTATTGGTCCCACAGATTTTACACCAGTATATATAAGTTGTATAACTTATGTTAATATATGACTTTGGTAATTTGACATTGCTGTAACTATTCCACATATTTTATGGTAGTACGTGAATGATAAGCAAACCAAAAGAATGCTGCCTTTCCTAGATGTTAATTGAACTGTGACATACTGCTAATGCCCCATAACTATACCCTGGAGATGTCACCAATGGCTGAATGAGCAATTTATTTCCTGTGCTCATCCAGATGTTGCCCTAATTTGCCCCGACTGTTGGCGTATGTGCTCTATTGCTTCCTCTTCACCCTGTTTGAGTGCGTGACTAATAGGTCAGCATTTTTTGTGTTAAGGGCATAGAAATGGCTTACTGGCCTGGCAAATTTTAAATCCCACTCAAGTCCTGCAGGTGAAGTGGTTATTAGTATCACACTTACTGACCCAGATAGCACCAGCACCTGTATGTGCATGTCTCTGTCGCAACATGGCTCCAAGTCATTAAAGGTGTTTTAAAGGTTAGCATTAAAGTCACCTCCTTCATTCTAGCTGGGAATTTGCGATTTTAATCCACTTTTGCTGAACACATATAACATGTAATGCTGAACAAACTAATCCACACAATCTAGGGCACCTCACATCTGTTGCACTGCTTTGGGTTAAATACAAATAGCTTGGGTTTGGTGTACATACACCTTACTTTCACTGGAATGTTCTCTGCTGTAATAAACCCTAATGCTCCCATCTCCCTGTTTGTGGTCACTCACATTTTCACCAGTCTTAACATAATGACCGATTCTATCAGACAGGCAGACATGCAGCAATAGCCATTCATTCATTATCTTCCGCTTTATCCTATATTAGGGTCACAGTGGGGTTCCCCATGCCCATCCAGGGGAGAACGTCTCGGGCTCTGGGCAGATACACCCAGGACAGGGTGCGAACCTATTTAGCTGCTCAATGCTTTGGCTTTTTTTTTTTTAATTAGGTTGGATAATTGGGCTAATTGGGTGGTTTAGTGGTTAGGATGTTCTCCTAGTATTTGCATTGTACATTCTGACTACGCCCTGCTAGCACAAGATTATTAGTATTAAACTAATAGTTTTACATGCATACACTGTTGGATGGATGGCTTGTTTACCATGTGGAGTCACGGATTTGCAAAACATGGCTCCAGCTACATCATAATCGTATTTATTTTGCAACATAAATCCCTTACTGTCACACTACTGAGAATGCTATGGAAAAGTGTGTTAGTGGGTTAGTGTCTCAGTCTTAGCAGGTGCCTGTGTGCAGCAGCATCCTAATGAGAAAATGCACCACCATGAAGAGTTTATGGTCCAGTTTTGTGTCTCACCTATACCACTTAAGTCCCCTGGGTTTAAAGCAATAAAACTGCGTCTTATGGGTTTGTGGGTGTCTCACTGTACTCCTCTCAGCACGTGCTGGGCTGGATTATACACTTCAATGAGGATTTGTTGATGACTTTATTGAAACGGGGGTTGGACTGGTGTGTTACAACGTGATGCAAGGTGTAAATGTATATAAATCTGCTGCCAGGTCTTATTAAGCAGGTTCCCTGATGAGCATTAGATTCTTAGCTAAACGCATCTGGGTCTCAATTCCAGCCACATGTTTGCTGGCAGTGACTCTTCTTTGACCATTTCCAGCAGCTTGTCCTTCCCCCAAAGCCAAGACTTAAGACAGATGTGCTAAGTGTGAAAGACTCTAGAGAGTGTTAGACTGAGATTAAGGCCGGGAGGAAAGGTCTCCTGATAGCTACTGAGAAGACCAGGCATGCCAGGATCACAGCTCTGATCCAGATCTGTTGCTGGCGTAACCTTTCTTTGAAATTAAACAAAAAAAAAAGAATCTTAAATTCTGGCTTAAGCATTTCAGAACTTCAAATGAATTAGTTTACTTTCATTTTCCAGACAATTTTTGCTTTTCAGATAAAAGAACAAATATTTTTACTTAACTTTTATAAAAAAAAAAATACACCAGGAGAGATAGATCAAGATTAATTAAGAGACACTCATCACTTTTTTAAACTTTTTTTTTTACTTGGCTTATAACATCCCTTTATTCTTTACAGAAGCTGCACATGATGGTTTAAATATTTTCTCTTAATTAAATTTGGATAACACTGCATTTTGCTTTGAACAGTTCTTCTAAACTTAACTTTTATTACTTTTCTTTAAACTGTTTGCTTATGCAGACAAAGAACATGGAAACTTCATCCAGGTCGGGATTAGAACCTGGATTCCCAGTTCTGAGAGGCCGCTAAGCATTAAGCCACCGTGTCGCCTCCCAACCATGTTAGCCACCCCGCTACAAAGCTGCAAAAAACGAGGTTAGTTCAGCTTTGTGATCACAGGTTCGAAATTTAACCTGCACACTGTGGTCACCTGCAGGTTAAATATTTCACTCCAGTGTTTACTCAATCTATTACAAAACCTGCAGACACACACATTCACTTTTAGGTAAAGTAGAAACCAGAGCGAACTATTTACAAAAAAAAAAAAAGTTTTGTTTACTTTGCCTGTATAGTGTGAACCTGTTTGTTTTTATCTCCCCAAAGACCCTGGGCAGCTTATATGGTTACAGACCTAAAGGACTAATAATAGGAGGAAGGGGAACCATATTATTAGCCATCAAGTGTAAATGAATACAATTCAGATCAAAACAAAGGTTCCATTAAAGGCAAGCTTTATTACTGGAAAGACAAAAATGAAGAGCAACAAATGTGAAAAATAAATCCATGACTAAAGAACATGAACAAAGGACAAATATCAACATTTTACCAAAATAAATAAGACTTGAGTCATTTTACATCAAGCACGACATCTTGGTCAACCAACGACGTGAACAAATACTCAGCTCAAACAGTTTCAGTGTTTTACAAAGATTACAAAACATATGTACAGCGGAATCATTGTTAAAAGACATGCTTAAGATAAACTGTGCCCACAGGTTCACAACAGCAGCGTCATGGTGGTACATCAGGGAACAAAACAGTCTGAGTGTGTGTGCGCACGCATCTCTAAACAACCTCCAGCCGACAGACTATTAAACTATGAGAGAATGATCAGTCGTTCCAACGTCCAGGCAGCAAATCGATAATGTGCATGAGGAGCTACAGTTCTGTAGAGTAACGTTAAGCCCCTCTATTTCTCAAAAAGGCATTCGCACTTTCTTGACTTGGAACTGTTGCTAGGCAATGGAGAGGAATTCGGCATGACCGGAGAATCAGCTCACACAATCACCTGAAGCCGTACATGTCAAGCACACAGAGCTAAAGATACCCATAATGAAAAGGAACAGTACAACAGTTCACATCCAAAAATGGGACTTCAACAGGACCAGCCTGTTTGCTTTTAATCCTAAAAATCCACTTTCTGTATTTGGATGCTTACAAGCGATTGCCGCAAGTCCATTGTTCCACATTTAAATTGTTTCTTGTCTGAATTTGGGAAAAGAAAAAAAAAAAAAGACTCGAGAAAGATCCAGCGTCTCGACTCCAAACCGGCGTACGGTCCTCGCCTGCCTGATGCCCGTAAACCCATGTGGATTGACATGTTACATTAACGTGTTGCACATGAATGCTTCCAAATCCCACACTGTGGCAGAGGTTACATCACAAACTCCCCGCTACAACACATTTAAAATTACACTGGCGTGTTTTTACAGCGACTTACAGAGGCATGGTGACGCGTCCACAAAGCTGTCGCATGGAGTTCATCACAAAGCTTAGATCTTTATTGCCACCCTATTTACTTTGCACCACAAACACTTTAAACATTATTGCTTTATGGACAAAATGGTAAACTGAGAGCAGAACTTTGCACGTTAAGAAGTTGGAGAATTTGAAACAATGGGCTCATTTAGTCACCATCGATATTCCATCTCAAAGCTTTAAAAATTGTAATAAATTAGTCTTCAGTTGCTGAAACTCCTGTTTTTAGGCTATTCAGCACTTTATGCTGTTTGTATGTAGTTTGTGGAGCCTCAACCTCAAGTTGTCTCTTATTCTACGGATTTACATACATATCCATCATTGACGGCTCTAATTCAATTAAGCATCACTACTCTATACTTCTAACCTTTTCTGAATATAACTGATACCATTTCCAAAATCTGATTTTTAGAAATTGGGGTGTTGCCTGCAAATGGTTTGCTTTTTAAAATCATTCCCCTCTACACTACTGGTGCTGTAATCTATTGTATAATAAACCATACATAATATCTCCTGTTTTTATTATGGCTATTGCAAGCCGTATGAAATGTCTTCAGCATATAAATGTTTCATGCTGGTTAATTGTTCATAAATATCAATACTTGCATGCATATTACTTTATAAAGCATTTAGCTTGTTGTTCTGATGTTACATTTAGGGCTGGGCAGATGTAGCTGATACAGTAAATGTCATATTTTAGTGTTATGGTGATTTTTTTTTTTTTTGTCCACCTGAACTCCATACAAATCAAACTGCTTATTTCTTATCTTTCTTTTTTTTTTTTAGATGCTGAAACAGGTTTGTTGCACTGTTCCCTTTTTGCTAATTTTACAGAGCACTATGGTCCACTTCAGACCTTGTACAATTAAAGCTAGCATTATTATCGTACTATAAAAACAATCTGCTGCATTTTAATGCTCATACAAGGTTAAATATTAATACGATTTGCGTGGTATGGGAGGCTGCTGTACGATCTGCCCAGCTTATTAACAAGCATGGAGGCTTTATAAGATGCTCTTCCTGTTTTTCTCATGTATGGGAAAATAATGTGTTAGTAATAAACCATATTTATAAAAGAAGAAAAAAATGTGTATATATATATATATATATATATATATATAAATAAAAAGCAAGTTTGCAAATTTTTCAGGGAAATATTACCCTTTATGGTTAAACTGCAGTAAAATGGTACATCATGTCACATCTGGTAGGCACAATGATGTGTACAACTTGCTACCTTGGGATTTTAAATAATACATGACTCTCTGCTGTTTACGTACAATTTACAGGTTTAAAAAAAAAGGCGGCTGCAGCTGTCATTACGCAGCCTCTTAGTTAACGTGTGGTGATCAATTCAGTTCACCCTCGAGTTCGTGTTCCTGCATTTACGACATTAACATCTGGGCATAGTTCCAGTACTATAATAACAGTGTCCAGTGCTAATGCTTTATGGTGTGCATGTTAACCAGGAGGAAGCAGGCAGCCTTTAATAATCTCACAACTACTGAAAAACCAATAGTCTTCAGGTTACAGCAGAGGAAACGCTCTTCAGTAAGCACTATGGTGAGTTTTACCTTGTTTCGAAATGTTTAGTTCAACATTTCACCCACCATAAGTTAGATATGTTAAATGTTGAAAAAATTAAGTGTGGGGCAAATAATTATTTGAAGTCTGGTGTACAGCAGAAAATATCCACCCAGATGGTTATTTTTAAATAACATGTCGTAAGTTCATTCTGTAAGTTTCTACATCCTAAATTCTGATTGATTTTGCTCGTAAGGACGTGTCCACATTGTTTGATTAGATCTGTGGCATATCCCACCTTGACAAAGAGCTACATGCCAAAAACAAATCCACATCTAAATCTTCATTTCTTTCTTTTGATTTGGCAGCCAGCGTGAGCTCGCCTTCTTTATCAGAGTTCTGCAGAGGCTGTTATGTGATATGAAGCAGCACAAGCATGGAAAGCTGCACCGCTTCACTAGAGCAGGTAAAGGGTGGCTCAGTGTAGTCTGTATCTGTACTACAAGATACGATGCATCAGAATACTGATAAAGAGCAGGTTGCAGCTCCTGCTTTAAAGTATTATGTATGCTTTATTACGTTACAAAATGTTCAGTACTGATGTACTCCATGTGTGGGTTTTTGAAGTAATACAGTGTTAATAAATAGGTTTAAATGATTTTGGGCCAGGCTCCACAATGAACACATGAATTAGTTGACTTAATCCACAGACGCAATACTTAAACGAACAAGAAAGTTTATATTTGTGCAAGATTTGATTGATATTTAGACAAAAAAAAAAAAAAATCTAAAAAACATGGGCATAGAGGCAAAAGACCTGTTCACACAGGTAGGCGATGGAGTGCTACATCAATACGCTGGTGATGATGGCTGGACTTTTGCAATACCAGAAAAAAAAATAACTCGCCTGCAGCCTTTATGATATGAAAGCCTAGTTGAATAAATTATGCTACAACATCTTACGGCTATTGAATTCTTGCAGGATTCCCGATTTGAGTGTGATGGATTTGGTTTCCATAGTCCACCTGGAAATGCAAAGGCAACGTAGGAGATTTGTGTGCAATGGGCTGCAAGCACATCCTTCATTCTCCAGTTCAATTACGGCTTGTTATTACAGAAACGCTTCTATTAGTCAGTATATAATTAGATGGGATAGGAAGCTCGTCTTTGGTTGACTTTAGAGGTCAGTGGCTGCATGCTTTATCCTCAACTGCGCCATTATGTCAACAAAAGCCCAACACTGTGGGCAGCTTCTTACAGAATTACTATATCCAGTCTGCATGGCAGCCAATTTAGTTGGCATCACGATGCCAGGTAGGCCTTCCCAGCCAACATCCATATCACAACATTTATGGCCGGGGCCTTACACAGGGTCCCAACGCTCCAGCTACTGAAGCCTTTCTTTCAGACACACTTTAGTGCATATTCTATGATTTAACCTTTTTTTTGTGTAATCAAAGTATCTCCAATAGATAAGTACAGGACTGTACCCTGTATTAACGAATTTGCATCTGCTAATTAATGTGAACCTTAATCCTCATAGTAGTAGCACTGAGGCAAATGAATAATTTTCTCAATACAGTGAAGGATGGAGATGATTGAAGTTTGATTGAGAAAAGCACGATACTGTACTGGGTAAGACAGATATGCACTGGTGTACAGATCAGGACAACGTGGACAGCGAGTGTCCACTTGTTCTGAAATCTTTTTTGGGGGGTGAGGAAGGGTTCCCATATGAAGCCTTCAATGATGCTGAGATCAGTAAACCCACCCCCCTTCCCCGAACTAAAGCCTGGGGAAGGGAGAAACTCGCAGGGGCGTCATTATAACCCAGTGCTCACATGACTGAGCAGCTCTTAGCCTTTTCCTTCTTAAAGGTTGAGGAGAGCAGCTCAGAGCGACTAGGAAGGTGGAGCAGGCGTTTAGAAAGCCTGCGGTTGGGGCTGGACTTGGCTACGGGCTGTAGCTTGTTGACGCAGGCCAACGCGGCGGTGCGGAACACGCTGTGGATGCTCTTCTCGGACGTGAACGCCGAGCATTCCAGATAGGCCTCGGCACCCAGTTGCTTGGCCATGGCTGAGCCCTGGAACAGAAGAGGAAGGGAATCATGTTTACTTAGGGTTTCTAGAAAAACTCCAACATTCTGCACTGTGAGTTTTAAAGGTACGGGTGAGGAAGCACACCTGCTCATGAGTGATTGGGGTTTGTTTCTGATTTGACAGCTCCATCAGTGTACAGACATCTGTACGTAGGTCTGTTTTGCAGCCAACGAGGAGAATCCGAGTGTTTGGACAAAAATCCATGATCTCCGTCTTCCACTGTATGGATATAAACATCGAACCATCAGAATGAAACTAAGAAATCAGTTAAAGAGCTCCAACTACATCAGTCCAATTAAAATACTACACACCTTTCAGAGTTATTAGTTTTGATATAAATAAGGGAAATATAGTTATAGAGAAAGATGCAAAATCTCACATAAAAATGAGAAACTTAAAACTGAATTGTTTATTTTAAGAAAATGTTAAAAAGGAAACGTTTTTTTTATCCCCACTTAACTTGTAAGGCTTTTTAATTCAGGAAATAAAAACGGGGGGGGGGGGGGGGGGGGGGGGGGGGGGGGGGGGGGGGGGGGGGGGGGGGGGGGGGGGGGGGGGGGGGGGGGGGGGGGGGGGGGGGGGGGGGGGGGGGACAACAACAACAACAACAACAACAACAACGACATGCATAAAAAAGGCTTTAACCATTAAGGGTACCCAGGGGGCTTGCTAAATGTGTAAAAAAAAAAATTTTTAAAAAGTAAAAAAAAAAAATTGTTATGGTGATCTACTACATTCAAGCTAGATCAGTACCTTCTTAAGTCCACTTTCAACAGTGTCTGGACGGCTGATGTCAAAACACAGTAGAACCGCATCAGAGTCGCTGTAACAGAGTGGCCTGACGTTGTCATAGTAAGGAGAACCTGAAACAAGACAGGCAAACTTTCAGAAGCAGCAATGAACACACAATGATCAAAACCTTGTCAGCCCATCAACCAATCACCATGGTGAGCAAAACCCCTAAAGAAAAAGAATGGACAGTAAGGCCGGAGATCATGATTCTTTGAAGCCTAACTTCACGCAAAGCCAAGCTCATTAAAAGCACCTTTTCCACTTTCCTGCTTTCAGTATTTGCATTTTTAAAGGACGAAAATGACAATCAGGCCCTAAAGCTGCAGATCGATCTCCTCCTCTCTACCTCTTGATTATATGGATTATGCAATGAGAACAGAGTTTGGGGCCAGGCAGGCGCTCCCACTCCATCTCAGAATCCTTAAGTAAGCCACCCACCACAGTGTGTCCCACGCGTGCAATACCTCTGCTCCCCCTGTTTCCATAGCAACAGCCTTGGAATCTACCATCTGCAGAGCGTCTTCCTCCCACTCCTCCATAAAGGCTTCCCTCAACTGCCAATCATTAGACACAGAGACCTAGCCACCCACCAGTTAAGGCTGAATTTAATGCCAGGGTAGAACAATATTAGAGCACAAGAATGGCACTAGATTCAGGGCACACGAGTTCTTCCTAGTCAGAACACAAAATCAAGCTCAGGTTTAAAAATCTGTTTGAGCAAAAGACAAAACAAGCCAAGCTGGAGTAAAAACTATTAAGGAAATGAACATGAGAAATTTCTTAAATGCTGCATGTTCGTACATGCATTGGTTGCACCAGATCAAAATGCAGCCTCCACATCAAAAGTACCAGCATTTGCATCATCAGGCCTCAAACCCAGGACAAAATCTTTGTGTCACAGTGATACTCGTCTACTAAATATCAGCCTGGCTCCAACAACCATGCCATAGTCAAAATCACCAGTCACTTTTTTTCTGTAACTGCTGCCCTTCATCTCAATGATGCTACCAAATGCATTCAGATATGAAAAGTGATAAAAGATTAAAAACTGCACTCCCATTTTATTTTATCCCTTTTTTTCTGTAACTGGTCAGAGCACACAGCACTCACATTACTACATGCCCCATATAACGTCCAACGTTATAACCCCTATGCCCCACTGCTAGGATTGTTCCAAGTGTTGACCGCTGCAGTCTGGTCTGAACATACTGTAGAAAGGTTAGGAGCTACAGCATTAATCTGACAGTATGGTTAAAGAATCAGCATCTGTTCTTTTCATTACTGCCTCAAGGTTGGTACAACAATAAACCTGAAATGTTACTCCAATCTGCATGTAAGCAATTATGCAAACATCTGTGCTGCAGCTTTTCCAGGTAAAAAGTGATCCGGCAGCCAGGATGAACTGTCCACAAGAAAGTTTTTAAACTTGCTCTACTGCTGATTTGAATTCAGTACTGCAAAAACACCCTGCTTCTTGTGGAAAACAAAATCATACATTGGTTTTCATGAGGTCATGTAGAAGACACTTATCAAAAGGAACCAACAAGGATCCCAAATTGATGGTCAGAACACAGGGCTGGTCTTGAAGCAAACCCCCAGACCAATGAGGGTTGAGGGTCTGGCTCAAAGACAAATAGTAACATCAGTTCATTTTGTGCGTTAAAACCACAACCTTCAGACTGGTTACCAATATCAGTTTGTATCTGTATTTTACACATTGAATCTTCGATGTCAATTAATCGAGATACAAAAACCACGTTTTAAAATATTTGTTCCATTTAATCTAAGAACAGTTCCACACTGTTACAATTATACTTTCTGGGTTGCAAGTTTGAAAACTTATCATTAACCTTTATGTGTGAAAAAAAACTAAATTAATCCCATTATAAACCAGAATAAACCAAATCAAATAAAACCCATTATAAAGTCTACTTTACAGCTCAGGGGCTGCGAGAACATATAAACCATGTTGTTTTTATTCATGTCTGCATTTTATGTTCATGTTTATACTGCTGGGTATAAACTCAGCTCCAGAACACAACAGCAAAAAGTCAAGCCCGGTACGCAATTGTAACATCACGGTAAGGTTAATGAACGTGGAATTTGTATTCTGATGCCAAGATGGTATTTGCAAGTTCGCAAACCAATAATGGTCAAGTAGCTATGCGACTACCAATGTTCTGGATTTAGACATGCTGCAGTGAGAAAGACGCGTGACTGACCAACACCTTTCCTCTGATAGTCACGAACGTTGCTTGACGGAGTGTGAGGATGCATTCAATTGCCTCCGGTCTTAAAGAAGCAAATCGATAGACATGCACACCGGGATACAGAGGAGCCATTTTTCAATTAAACTTGACAAATTACATATCCGGAGATGAAGGCATGAGGATGCGACTCCTCTGCCGCGGTCAGAATAATTATCCACAACCACAGATAATGGCGTATAAGTTCTTCATGGGCATTTGAACAATAGAAACACATAGCAAGCAGCAAGTGTTCACCACCAGCAGTTTGAGGACTACAATACATCACTACCTTTAACCCCCAAGATATTGGCACATGGTGAGTAAATGACAGCTCTACTGCTACAACAAATTACTTAACAACCGAGGATGTGGCATTTACGGTTTCCCCTTCAGCTAGGTGATGAAAGGTTTGTGAGGCTTCAGTAAATTAAAGAAGGAATTTCTTTAGATGGACTATGAGATGTTTTGGTTGTACATTTGAGCAGCAGAGATTTACAAAAGCCATGTGAGTGATTATGGGAGGATTCCCGGGTCACAGGAAGACCATTGTAAGGAACAGATGGACATGGATGAGGCTTCTTATTGCTTTTGTGTGCTTTAAAGAATAAACGCCGAGCCTCATCACTGTGCACTCCATCTGCTTCTCCAAGCAATGCCAATCATCCAGCTAATAAAGGCAACCTTCAAAAAAGATCCAGGACTTAAAAGGCATGAGAAAAAGTTCCATTATGAAGGACTTAAAATTTACATTTCAGCTGGGTAACTGAACATTGTGTGCATTATGAATTGATATCCCATCGACTGGAGACATTTAAAGTCTTGAGACATTCGAATCAGCTAAAAAAATAAAAATAAAAAAATGTTTTTTTTAAAGCTGGAACAAATATTTATTTATTAGAACTGTAACTGAAGTAACAAAATTCCTTGCACTTGTAATGACTCTGGTGTAAAGGTTAGATCAGGTCAAGCAATTCCATTGATGCATAAGGCAATACAAATGGAGGCAAGTCTAAATGTACTTATTTACATACTTATCAATGATCCAGTGTAAAAAATTAAACCTGGTGCAAAAATATTTTCAATTGCACCTTAGAAAATCTTGATTCAAAACAAACACCAAGTTTGACAACTTATCTGCATGTTTAAAACGACACTTCAATTTGAATATTTGCGTTCATTTACACCCAAATCACATTCTAGCTTCTACACAATAAATGAGAACTGTTGGTAAGAATGGCTAGTATGTCTGAATACACAGGAAGCATCAAGCAGGTTAAAATTCCCAGGATGACCTACTGAATGGAAAGCTATTTTAGGTAAACACTATACTTCCCCATGATTTAACTGGAGCTTAATCACATGATCAAAATGAGAAAGAAAAAGATGAAGGTCACCTGGTCACAAGTGTAAATGCAAAAGTATACAAATAAAATCATGACTGTCCAACTTTAATAGAAGATGTCCTGTTCACATTTTGTCTGACACTAATGTCAAATGACTGTAAACTAAGATAACTGACATATTGGGAACTTTTGGAGGGGGAACACTTTTCAACCTACATGCATGTAACCTGATGTCAGCTACAGTTTTACAATTTGTTGTAAAATGACAATTACTTTTCCAACTGCACTGTTTATTAATAACAACATTTTTATGACACTTAAAGGCTACCATGTACAATAGACATTTGTTCATTATTCTCCCATATTTTTTATTAACTGCAAGCAATAAAAAAGCACCTGAACTTACTGTTATGGACATTGACCATTTTAAACAGGTCAGCTGTTGTCATCCAACCAGTTAAAATGTTTTGCATAAACTCAAAATTCAATGTCATTAATGCCTATCATTTCACACACACATACCAGAAGTGAGGACCAGGGGTTAAACCTAAACACTATTAAGGGCTACAATTTTAGCATTAATCCACTCCAAAACTTAAAGCAAAGAGGAGAGGGATGGGAGAGGTCAACAATCATAAAGAGGCTGGATAAGAGGGTGAAAAGGACAAAACGGTGAGTATGGCCAACCCCCACATTTTCTTTAAAGATAGATGGGAACGAGTCCCGGCACATTCCTCCATGCAACCCCCCCATATGCACTGCCAGTCCACAGACACAACGTGGTCAAGATTCCATCATGGCTCCCAGTGGAAATGGAACAAAGAGCTGTGAAGCAGCTATCCATGACCTATAGGCCATTCCCTATTCACTGAGTCATCTAGGAGCCGTTTCCAAGTTCCTGTCTCTTCACCCATCAACGCCACCATTAGAACTGTGCTCATTAATCTAAACACAGCCTGAATGTGCTAATGGGCGGCTGCAACTCTGCCTGGTCATCATACATAATCCCCGGCGGACCTGGCTGCCAAATCCAGATTTGCAGAACTGCATTTCCATTAACATAATAGGAGCCCACCAACACGTTGACGATAGTGAGATTCCACTATCCACAGTGTTTAAACTACAGCCAGGTCATGTTCAGCAGCAGCTCCATTTGGCTACTGTGAATGTCAGTTGATTTTCCCTCGAAAATTAAGTGCTACTAGAAATCCAATTAATATGTAAAGAATTAATAAAAGACATAAAATCTTAAATTCTCAGACAAGACATAAGCAGAGTTGCTGGATAAAAAACAATTAGTGCACAGGGAACCTCCAACACGTCACCCACGGTTACACAGACTGTGGCTGCATAGACACGATTAATCTTTAGAACATACAAATCATTAAGCCTCTTTGCAATGCACAGTAATTGAACTATAAAATATAAGGTGCCAAAAATGGTTCATTACATCAATGCCAAAGACTGACAATTTGTTCGTTTAAATACTCGTTTAAGGCTGATTGAGTGGGTCAATGATGGGAAATAATTACTTCATCTAAAAAGGACCATGAAATCTGTCTAAATACTTTTGAAGAAACTTTGCTAAAAGAACTCTTACAGGAAATGTGGACTGGACTGTGATCATGTGTAATTACACAAGTATGTAAGCAGTCTTTAGGATCAGTTAGTTATAAAATCAAATGTTTCTGAAGTTCAAATAACAATGATATTCAAATTGATCTTCAACATCATGACAAAAGAAGGTGTTGTACTTTTATTTAAATCCACTGCATTTAAAAATAGTGTGTGATGGAATCTAGGTCTAAAAGAAGTTATGAAATGTATAGGTGAACTGCAAAAAGCCAGTGTTTCAAATCTGCCCTTATAAACGGCATTAAATTGTCTGATTATCTGCTGTGCCCTCTCTAACCACATGCTCATCTCTTACCACACATGCTACCCCTATATAACAAATCAGATCGGGGACCAGCCAGATTTTAAATAAATAAATCCCTGTGGCCCAAATTTCATCCAGCCTCTATGATACGGACTCATCAATTAAGAAGGATAGGCCACTCTTGTGTAGAGACTTCATTTAGTACTTCTAGCCAATTTACACACCACAAGCAGAGGGAGAAACCACACTGAATGTAAAGAATATATGTATATACATTATGCACACAAAAGTTAGGACACACTCTCTTTTTGCTCCACTTAATGTAAAGATGGACTTAGTAGTTCTACAATTCTAGACTGTAGGCCATTTGTTTGCGGACTAACATACATACTTTGTACATCTGTTTTCTAATGGTCAGGACCCAAACAGTAGCACCACAGAGCAGGTATTATTTGTTCGGTTCCTATCCCAGCAGTGTCACTAAAACCCCCTCACCACATCAGTGTCACTGCAGAATGTCCTGACCAATAGAGAACAGTGAACCAACAGAACACTAACAAAAACAAAGAAAACTGATGGACTACAGTCTGTAATTGTAAAACTACAAAGTGCAATCGTATAGTAATTGGAGCTTGCATTATGGACAATAGACAAACATTGCTATAAAGTGGTATGCTATAAAGAATGTCTTAATTGCTTTACAAGTTAACTAAGCACTGAAGCAGGAGTGACTAAACTTTTGCATTGGACTGTAGCAATGTAATCTACTGAGAAAACCTGCAATGACCATGATTTTACTTGATTAAAACAAGTAAGCAGAAGAGCATTGCGGGACAGCACTCCAACTTTTAATATGACCATGAACATGAAACTGTGTCATCCAAAAAAAAATAATTATATAATCACGCAAATCAACATGACCCTCATACAGGAAATGTGTGAGAGATTACATTCACACCTGATACAATTCATCCTTACTGCACCTCCATTTGCATAGATAACCATTATCAGGTCACTGTGATGTAAAACCAGTTTGTCTGGACTGCTTAATGAAATTAACATGACCCGGCTGCAGCCACCTAATTAAAATGCACAAACACCGCTGCTTCCAGGCGCTGGAACTGTTCAGCATTAGCAATCTGGTTGTGATCCCAAGTCGCACATATCAGTTATTTACATACCGAAAACTGTAGAGTGTGACACCCAAGCCTGTGCCTACCCCACTCCAGCAGGCAACCTGAGCTCCAAAGACAACCAGAATTCAGTCCACAGACTGCTGATGAATAAATAATGCTGTGAATTGACATTTACTGGGAGAAAAATAGTGCTGGGTGGCATGGTGGCTTAGAGGTTAGCACGTTCTCCTCTCAGCACTAGGGATTCCCGGTTCGAATCCCCATCTGGGTGGAGTTTCCATGTTCTCCCCGTGTCCGCGTGGGTTTCCTCCGGGTTCTCCGGTTTCCTCCCACAGTCCAAAAACATGGATCAAGTCAATTGAATTCTCCAAATTGCCCCATATAGAGTGTGTTTGTGTGCGTGTCTGTTTGTGTGAGTGTGTGCCCAGCGATAGATTGGCGCCCTGTCCTGGGTGTATCTGCCCAGCGTTCGAAACGTTCTCCCCTGGATAAGCTATGGGGAACCCTACGCGACCCTAATAGAGGATAAAGCGGAAGATAGTTAATGAATAAAAAATAGTGCTGCACACACCTGACTGTAAAAACTCATGAATCCATGTGGGACAAAGCACTTCGTTCATAGTGATGACGCACACTGTGAAAAGCTGGTAGGGCATCATCTCATGCATTGTTCCCCAAAAACAGGCCGCCTGGCAAGGACCTCTTACCTGATGTGTCCCACAAACTCAGTTCCACACGCTGGTCTTCAAGCTCCAGACATGCTGTGTAGTTCTCGAACACAGTGGGTACATATGTCTGTGAACACACCACACAGCCCTCTGCATCATCAGCATCACTTACAACACACAGCAAGCAGCCAGTGCTACTAACAGTACAAAGATCATAATGCATGCATTTTTAACTGTTCACCCCGTCATTACATTATAGAAATTTACATTTACGAAACGATTGCAAAAAAAAAACAAAAAAAAAGCATAATGAAGACATTTATATCTCCGTATATCGTTTAAAAACAATGCCGCAAGCAAAGAGCAAAGAAAGCATCGCCGTGACTGAACGTTAACGCAGCCGGAGCAGCACCGCATGTGAACTCGTTAATGAAGTCAATTAAGTTAATTAAGTTGACGCAAAGCCACGCTAACCTCTGGGTAACAATCCTTGGCCAGGACCTGCAGCATCGCCGTTTTCCCGCATTGCACGTCTCCGACCAGAACGAGTTTACACCTGCTGACCGGCGGCTGGACGCTCCTCCGCTCCTTCATCCTGCTCGTTATGAAACGCAGACAGATTCGAACCCGAAACGCGGCAGCTGTCAGCGAGGAGCCCTGCACTAATGTGACTGCACGCTGCCACGCCGAGCTTTTATATCGTCCCACAGCAGCCAATCCGATCGCAGGATTCCGTCGTCTTCAGGGTTTGGACCAATAGGATTGCGACAGTTTTTTTTACGTACGCTGTGAAAAAAAGATGCAGCTTTCACAGATTTAACGCAAAATTTTAGTTAAAGTAGTATATATATATATATATATATATATGTTTTGTACATTTCAATGATTTAGATTTCTAAAATAAGTTGAAATTAACTGGGTGGAGTTTCCATGTTCTCCCCGTGTCCACGTGGGTTTCCTCCGGGTTCGTCCCACAGTCCAAACATGGATCAAGTCAATTGAGTTCTCCAAATTGCCCCATATGGTACAGTGTGTCTGTGTGAGTGAGTGTGTGCCCAGCGATAGATTGCCGTTCCGACCTGGGTGTATCTGCCCAGCGCAGGTTACGTTCTACCCTGGATGGGCATGGTGAACCACCCCCCCCCCCAGACCCTAATATAGGATAAAGCAGAAGATAATGGATGGATGGAAGTTGAAATTAAAATGCAGTTCCAATGAGATTACAGGTTGATATATTGTGTGTTGTACACAATTCAGTACAGGGACTGAATATAAGTAAATGTTAGTTATGGGGGGTTTAGTGATCCAGGGGAGAACGTTTCGGGCGCTGGGCAAATACACCTAGGACAGGACGCCAATCTATCCCTGGGCACACACTCACTCACACAGACACACTCTACTTGGAGCAATTTGAAGAAGTCAACTGACCTTAATCCATGTTTTTGGTCTGTGGGAGGAAACCCGAGAACCCAGAGGAAGCCCACGCAGACTCAGGAAGAACATTGAAACTCCACAAAAATTGGGATTCGAACCGGGAATTCATAGCGCTGGGAGGCAAACGTGCCTACCACTAAGCCACTGTGACGCCATACATTTGCTCATTTATCTAAAATCTTACAAGTATCCCAATTAAGTTGAGTTTAGAACACATGGTTGGCCATACAGCACTTATCTGATCTCAGCCCCAACAACCACCTTTGGAATGAATGAGAACGGAATCAGATCCTCTCATTTGACATCAGCGTTTGACCTCACACCTCTGGATGAATGGAAAGACGCACTCCAAAATCTTACAGATCAGCATTCCCTGAAATTAAAAACTGTTATAGCTGCAAAGAAAGGGTCATATTAAAACAGAATGAAATAAAAGCTTGGGTCATGTGTAGATATCCCAAATACTGTGTCTACACTAAAAGCATCTGTCTGTAGTTAAACTGTGCTTTATGCGCAGCAGCACATTCACAGGTGAGTGAAAACAGCCACAGGAAACCATATCCTCAATAAAGTGCCATCACATAAGCACTACAGGTGTATTATCTGCTGAGGTAAATGTTTATTGCTCCGCTCTTTTCTGAAGAGTAAAGACTCTGGTTTAGATCTTTTCTACCTGATAACTCACAGTTCTTGTACACGACAGTTTGTCCACGGTATTACACACGTCAATCACAACATTACCTAGATTGTTCTGTCAAGTGGTCGCTCTGCTGTGTATCTCAGCTTTTGTGTTTGCACTGCCTGTGTTGTTGCACTGTTTTCTCTCAGTTTTATGTTCAGTAACACCATCCAGTAGCATTTTTGTCTATTCCTATTTGTTGATTTATCTTATGCTACACAATAAAAGTAATCTCTGTAAGTATATTTGAGAAAAGAAAAATATTTCTAGTTCAAATAATAAAGGAAAATGTGACTTCTTTTTTAGCATTAGGGTTTGATCTGCTATATATTGTATTTATATGTTGCTGGTGTTACTTTTTGGGCCTGAAGGAAGGCGCTTTGTTTTCATTGTGTACTTGTATACTGATGAAATTACAATACAGTACTAGTTACAAAATACTTGATTTTAATTCCAAATCTAAAAAGCTGCAGATTAGTAATGGCCACAGAAAATAAGAGAAGAAATGTTTGATTATAAAATTAGTACATTTGATTGACTTTATTTGGGATGTTCAAACAAGACTTCACAGCAATTTTTACAACTAAATTTGGAGGACTTGCACCCAATTACCAATTAATGATTCATTGCAGGTTATTTGCTTTGAATGTAAAAAGACACTGATGACACTTCCAAGGTTGTCCTTGTATGTGAAGCACCCCATAGAGCCTCTGAAGCAGAGTTAAAGAGCCTTCTGGGCCATTTACTTATTAAATTACTCTCCTAAGCCATTAGCAAGCCTAGTCTGCAAACACTGGGTTAAAGATTAGAAACCCTATTGTTCACAGGGTATCTAAACAAAAAACAAAAAAAAAAAAAAAAAAAAAAAAAAAAAAACAATAATATAAGTATATAACAGGTTCATCACACAATTTAGCCTGGTGTTTTTTTTAATGAACTAATGAGTAGAGATGGGTCTTAAAGACTAAAAACCGTATTTCAGACCTGAAAGATAACAATTAGTATTAGATACACAATTTTAAACTTCCATAAATTCTGAGAGCTTTATGTGTTAATCACTTTATAAGTTATACCTCCTTCTTGCTATAGACATTGTCTATTTTTTAAGTTTTTTAAAAACTGAGTGTCATTTCTGAACTGAATGATCCACCACCTAAAGGATGAAGAACAAATTGTGCAGCAAAAAATCTTTCAAACAATGTTTTGTTCTAAAGTATACAACTAATAAAATGCTAATAATAAGCTAAAAATTGCTCTACTGCACCAGAGGATACCATGCGAAGCCAGGTGGAGCTGAATAGTCAGCAGCTTCAACTGTCACACACAATCTGGCATGAAGAGAAGGGGAGGGAGGAACCCACTGAGGGTCTTTTCTTTATGTTCTTATGTACAACAACTTTTAGGATTTAGAACTGTGGCAGCCAAAAGTGTTTAGTCTTTGTAAACAGTGTACATAATCACGGCTAGGGTCAAACATGATACAGCACCCTGGAGCAATAAGACTTAAGGGATTTATGGTAGTCTCAAGGTTAAAACACATTCAGATATATTAACCTTAAGATTAAAAGACCAACACCCTAACCACTGACTCACAATGCCCTTCACCTCACCCCATCAATCAGTAAAACTAGATAAAAACAGATTTAAAAAGGAATGTAAATGTAATGTACCTTTATTTATTAAGCCATCTTGTTAGCCTATTACAAGATAAAGAACACCACACTTACGCTTTATTTTCCAAAATGATGATGCAGACACCCATTTTTTTCTGATGAGGTCTCATCATAATTCATCATCATAACTCGACATAATTCACCTCGCATTCGCTGTTTTTTTTTTAAACCTGTAAAATGTAAGATAAAAAGATATCAGGGAACCCTAAACTTTAGCTGGGGGCGTGGTGGTGAAAATCTAATGTCCCAGAGAGATTTCATTGCAAAGTACTGTACAGGTTCTGCCCTTGAGCTATGCAGTGTTATTCAGTGATGCAGGAGTGGCCATGAAATTTTGATACCATAACTAAAGGCTGAAATACCAAATCCATTTAGGGATTATTATTTAATTAATCCACTGCTGTTATCTTTATATGTTTTATCTGTCATTGATTTGTTCTGTAAATGTGCAATTTTAACATACTTATGAAAAGTTTTAACATCGCTGTTGCATGCAGCTTTGCCGTGCTTGCAAAAATGTAAAAAAATAAATAACTTGAAAAAAGACAGTAACGGATGATTGGGTTCTCCCATGTGTGAAAATGCGTCCAAAAAATGAGATATATGGCACGCATGTTGTATTATGAAGAACTGTGTGCATCAGGGTCAACAACATTAATATGACCTTCGCCTTTCTCTCTGTCGCTTCCTGTTTCTTACTCTCTAGGGGTCAAATCTCACAGTCATGCACTGTGTTCTCCCATAAAACCCAGCTGTGCACTGCAGGGGGAGGGGAAATCTGAAAAATGATAATCATCATCTGCTGTAGTACATCTGCAAAATAAGACAGAGAGAGAGAGAGAGAGAGAGAGAGAGAGAGAGAGAGAGAGAGAGAGAGAGAGAGGAGAGAATAGAGAGAGAAGAGAATAGAGAGAGATAGGCTCCAACAGCACAGCACCAGTGCCTCCTGACCTGGCTTCAGCCTCTCACTTGTTCCAGCAGAGTCACAGTAGGGAGTTAATTAGCATGTACTAATGAGATACTGTGCCACCATGACACTTTCTGTACAGGGCGCTGGTATTCTGTGTTTATGGTACTTATGTACTAGTCCTGTCGACAAGCCAACAAACAAGGTGGATGTACCGTGTTATTAATTCTGTACACTTTTAAACCCATCTATTTAGAATGTCTCAGAGTTCATGTTCATGAAGCATTGTGGTTTTTAAATAACAAAGAGTTTATGTTGCTGTGAGCCTCTTTTTTCAACGGTGGTAAATGTTAGTTATGTGCATTGGGTCTATATGTTTTTACATATGTACATTTTTGGGTTCAAAATGAGAAGCTAACAAGAAGTTTACTGTCATCAAGTCAGTGAAAATGGTTCATCTACAGAAGAGAGTGGATCTGAATTACAATTTGGCCTTTTACATGCAAATGTTCCCTCCTAGCCATCATCCTGGTCTAAGAAAAAAAAAAAACACACTACATGGTCAAAAGTTTGGAGACACACGCAAAGACTCTGAATTCAGATATTTAATTTATTGCTATAGCCACAGGCGTATAATGTCAAGTATTTAGGCAAACCTTCTTACCCTGAGACAAAAGCACCGCTGAACCACTGTGCCACCTATAATCTATGTAGCATTTTGCATCAAGCACCATATTATTATCACTTTTCTAAATAAATAATCCTGCATTTTAGATATACAACTTATACATTTCATCGTCTCACCATACACCTGTATCTTTCTTTGTTGATTGCACTGTTTAAACAAGACAAATGACTGTATGATTATTTACCACTCGATTCAAATAATCAACATTTTAACATATTATGTAAAAAAACAAATAATTAACCATTTCTCATTCCTCAATGCAGCGACAAGAAACGATCACATTTATGACCTCTGAAAGCACATGCCCAAAGCCATGTCTCAAAGTTCAGAAAAACTACTTATATACCTCCCCCTAGTGGTAGTGTCTAGAGTGAAACAAAAAAAAATAGTGAAGCCCAAACTTATTGTAATTTTTATTATCGTTTTTCATTTCCAAAGCAGAGAATAATTGCTGTACAGTGCAGGATACAGAGTCGTAACTGTTGAAAAGGTGTTCAGCGTTTACTGTGTGCGCCTTTTCAGTCAGGCACCATATAAACTACCAATAGAGGATATACATACATACATAAATACATAGTGCATTTTTTTGCATTATAAAGCAGAAGTACCAAAAAACTGTGCAATTGTATAAAGTTTCATCCCTTTAGAGGGAATTTTCTAAGCATTATTGTTGCTTTCTGCTAAAGTTTGTATTGCATACAGAATTTAGGTGTGACAAAAAGAAAACGGATAAATAAATTAACCCCTATTACTAAAGTTATTTTAGTGTCTCAGAAGACATTTAGTAGATTTCTCATTCAAGGAGGAAGAACAGATTTTGTTCCTGTGCTTGGTGCCACTTACAGTGCCTTAACATGTTATTACGGAACTAGTAGTTGCATTAGATTTGCATGGTCCCAAACAACGTTAGTGCAGAGATATAACAAAATCGAACATGTTTACAACAGACACTAAAAAGAAGTTGATATTTTTAACCCCTAATTTTGGAAGTGCTCATACTGTACCAATACATGTGCATAAGGTATTAAAGAAAAGTTTTATAACGCGCCCACACATGATCAAGAACTAATGCCATTTGTTCTGGGTAATTATGACAACTGGTAGCCTTCAGCTTTGTTTTTGTCTATATGAAATTTCGGTTGCATTCTTTTTAAATATTAAATTATATACATAAGCAGTTTTACTGAGTCAGCCCTGATCATTCGCACCCCTATAGTGATGCGAATGCAGCTGACATGCATGCTGCTCCTAATAACATATACAGATTAATCTCATCTACATGAATAAGTGTCTTGCTTTAGTGGTAAAATGATTAAAGGATTGTCCTGCAAGTTAGAGATGTCCTGTTAAGTAAAACAGAATTCATGTCATAAATATAAATAGTTTATTTGCTCTGTATGAAGAACAGTTGGAATAGATAAGCAGGGGTTTACAAAAAGCTGAATGTAAAACTTGTAGAATTTGTCTTCATTTTTAATTCTGGGCAAAAATAACCAAACAGAGCATCAGATTTATAGACTGGAGGTAGAGATGGCAACAGTTAATTCTATTATTAAGGGATAAGCAATATAACAGGCTTGCTATATGTAGTTGGGTAATTACAATAACTGATGACAGAGAATTAAATTCAGAGTATACTAAACTGACTTATAATGCATTTAAGTAGCCAGTAAGCATCAAGTATTTTGTAAATACTTGCCAAGCAAAGAAATTGCACTTATAGCAACAATCAGTGGGTAATGTGACATCATTAACAACAAATCCCTAAAATAGACTTCACAATAAATTTCATTAGATCAATTAATTTGAACCACCATAAATCAATTAAATCAATGTTTATAATTTTTTGTTGACACTCGTTATTTAGCATGTTACCAAATCATAAATCTATTCCTTAATATAATGTCCAAAACTATATTTTAAGGAAATTAATTTATTTGTATCCCATGTTTTATTATAATGAAGGTTTAAGAGAAATATATTTCTGAAGATTTTAAAAATTCGGAATCCATGCACTATTCTCATACAAATCAAGAATGTTCAAAAACTGTTTTAAGAGAATGTGAATCTGCTTGTGCCTCAAAAAAATCCAGCATAGGTCAATGTTCAATTCGAGTTTGAAGTTTGGATAAAGCTACATAAATCAGGAAGACATTATCTCAACTAAATCGAACCTATAATGCCTATAGAGTAATAGCACAGCTGTGTAATAAATTTGTCATAGTGTAAACATGTATTATAGGCATAATATACACTTTTGATGCCTTTAATGATTAGCACTGCAACTGTTTATCCCATTACTTTGTACACAGGCTTGTTTATAATATCTGTGGTAGTCGAACATACCCACAACTGCAAAGATATAACTCACTGTTTAACTAACAAATGCTGCATGATTTCTTTTAGCAGCATGACTGTTCTTTCAGCGTTATAGTAATAGTTCCAGCGCCATACATGGAGAAACCACTAGATGGCACTGTTGTTTCAAAACACGGTTAAGTTAGTCAGCCCCGAAACGACAAAAATCGTAAAGCATGCCTTTTCTAGCTTTATAATCGAAAATAACGAACAAAAGTACAATAATAACACGAAAATAAAAAATAACACACGAAGGAAATATTATAAATAATGCCATGAAGAATATAAAACAGGAATCCAGAAAAGCCATGCGTTATATTCTGTCCTGTCAATCTGCGTGCGCATTTACATTGTGATTTTCAGGGAGCGAGAAACCATCAAAACAGGCGGATTAAAGGATTAATATGTACTTTGTTGACAGGGAATAAGCCATCAAAAGTAACAAATGGAATAATTCTTCCTTTCATTCTGATAACTACACCTAATGAAGTCTGGATTTCCAAAACAGAATCATGAACTCCAGACACGTTTAATATTTATAAATATACGTTTAAAAGTATAAATGAATTAGTATAACGTTTTGAGGGGAAAATACTTGTTGTATAAGTTTGATATGGATGTTAAAATAACGGTGAATTAATAAATCTTTACAGAAGAGCTTTTGTTGGACAATTTCTGATAAGCTAGCAAGAGCAGTTGTGATGCTAAAACTTAGCCTTAATAGCTTTTTTATTAAAATTTTTTTCTAAGTGTACTTTTGTAAATGTTTCTGTATGTGTGTTAGTGGAATGACAGTGGGGTGAAAAGATGTAAGAGATACTGTGATGTAAGAATAGTGACCCTATGATGGCAGTGCCAAGTGTACTGGAGACAGCAGTGCTTTTTTTTTGGCGAGGCTCAGCTAACAGACGGCGTTCACCCAGGAGCTGAAAAAACCCCTGTGGATGTGTGTGTGTGTGTGTGTGCTTAAACAGGGATGGTCAGTAATACTTTATAATTCATTCATTCATTATGTTCCGCTTTATCCTATATTAGGGTCGCGGTGGGGTTCCCCATGCCCATCCAGGGGAGAACGTTTCGGGTGCTGGGCAGATACACCCAGGACAGGGCGCCAATCTATCGCTGGGCACACACTTACTCACACAGACAAGCACACATACACACTCTATATGGGGCAATTTGGAGAACTCAATTAACTTGTTCCATGTTTTTGGACTATGGGAGGAAACCGGAGAACCAGGATGAAACCCACACGGACACGGGGAGAACGTGGAAACTCCACACAGATGGGGATTCGAACCGGGGATCCCTAGTGCTGAGAGGCGAACGTGCTAACCACTAAGCCACCGTGCCGCCCGTACTTTATAATATGCTTAATTTTTTTTTTTAAATGAACAGGTTAAAACTTCATATCCAAATTCTATCCATTCTTAATCTTCCGCTTAATCCTCTACTAGGTTTCGGGCACTGGGCAGATACAACCAGGACTGGGCGCCAATCTATCGCTGGGCCCACACACACTCACTTACACACACAGACACACACACAAATGCACTATATGGGGCAATTTGGAGCATTTAATTTACCTTGATCCATATTTTTGGACTGTGGGAGGAAACCAGAACCCTACCCGCCACATATCGGCATGAAAATGGACCCAGCTGTGCTTTTTAAAATCTTTTCTGTATTTTTGAATACAAAACAAACAAAAACATTTCATATAAATTATCCCTATACTAACAATAGGTCTATAATACAAGTAACACAATTTACTTGTATTTTAGATTTGCAGGTACTTTAAAAACATATAGTTGAAGTACTGCCCATCCCTGTATGTTTGCACAAGTTTGATGCCTGCATGTGTGTGTGCGTGTGTGTGCGTGTGTTCTCTGTGTTTAGTCATTGGCAGATACGTGCTGCCAGCTACACTGTTAAGTGTTGACATGTTTATGTGCTGTGCCATGTGCTGTGGCAGAGTGGTCCTGAGACGTGATGACGGGCACACGTAGTTGTGCTAGGTGCTTCATGAGCCAACACCTCCTGTGTGCCCGGGAAGGTGGACTTTATCACCTTCCTTGCATACCCTCATCTCCTCCTCATCAGGGGCAGCTGCTCCGTGTTCCTCCACTCAGGGGTTGAGAGGGGCTGAACCCTGAGAGATGGACTGAGGGAGGATCCAAACGTTGCGCTCACCAGCATCACTGTAATCTAAGCACAGGCTGCAGTCAGTACAAGTTCTTTACATGCTTTACTTCAGGTTTTCATTTTTTTAATGAATTACAGCCCAAAATTACACAAAACACTGTGAGTTCAAATACCCTGATTTGAAAAGTGGTCACTCGATCAGTTCTTGCGTTTCAGAGAACTGGGGAGAGAAGCATAAAACAGTGAAAGTGATAGTAAACAGTCAGGAGGATTCAGAACAGCTGCATTTTTCAGACAAACGCCTTTGATTTTATAATTTTTAAAAAATTGTTATGTTATGCTTTACTTCTACATTTCAGGAATGAGATGAACAAAAGTACTGTATGAAACATATTTTGGGAGACTGGATTTCGACGGGTTCAAACATTGGTTTGAAGATTATGTCATTTCTCTGTTTTGTTTTGCTCCATTGTGCAGTTCAACTGAATCCAACAAATGACCTTCATTACAGAGTTTATACTAAAGGACACTATAAAGGTGCTCTTATAATAGCGCATAATAGCTTTATATGACATCCACACTATTATATCCGTCTTTGAAAATAAACAAGATCTAAAACCCGAGATCACATAATCATATACATACATGCACAAACTAATTAGTTGCAGTTGGCTGCTTAGTTACAGAAAATATAATTTCTCAAAACAAGTATTTCCCTCATTTAAAGTGATTAAATATTTTTTGTAGCGTCCCACCTGTTGGCTGGAGTTGGCTGAGGGTGGGGTGGCAACATTTTGCTCCATTAGTGGATTTACAGGGGCGGAGCCTGGCAGATGAGTGGCACGCCAGTAAATATCCAGGTACTCAGCCAGATGTTCACACGCATCCTCCAGCTGATTTTCATCCAGGATCACATCAAACATTTCCTAAAGTAAAAGAACACAGCATCAATTCATCCGTTCGATGTCCAGTCTGCTTAATCTCATTAGGGACATGCCAGCATTTTTGCTTTTGAATTAAAAGGTGAGCAAAACCCTGTATAGTCTATCAC
Source organism: Corydoras maculifer (assembly GCA_019802435.1). Taxonomy (NCBI): domain Eukaryota; kingdom Metazoa; phylum Chordata; class Actinopteri; order Siluriformes; family Callichthyidae; genus Corydoras; species Corydoras maculifer. Next base: position 2,794,707 of record JAFMOD010000437.1, read on the forward strand.
AGGCTGAAGACACAAACACCCATGCACACAACCTCATCTGGGGCATCAACGTGCCAGTTGGTATCATCATACCTACTGGCATCTTTGTGATCAATGTAAGGGCGACCATAACTTCCAAAAAAACCCCATGCAAACACAAGGAGAACATACAAACCAAGAAGAAAATACCTTGTTCACTGAGAATAAAGTAATAAATTAACTGCTGGCTGTGAGGCAATAGAACTAACCACCAGAATAACTGCGTACCTCAGCATAACGTGAACAGACCATGAGGTCTGAGGTACCTTGTGCACTGCTGATCTAATCAGACTTACCGGTGGACACTGGGCCAGTTTATCCCCTGCCATCATTTGCACATTTAGATGTTTGCTTTGAGACTTTCCTCTAGATTTTATGAGTCTCTGAAGGACCTAAAAATAAAGACGATAAAGAGTCAAGACAAGGAAACTGATGTGGATGTTTAAACTTCCTTTCTATCAATCATGACTGTACAGTTGTGTACAGTAATTTTGATTTGGTGTGGTCTCAAGCATCTTCAGTGACTTCAGTGGTGGAGTTTAAAACTCAAACCACTGTAAAATTTTGCTAGTAAGGAAAATGCATGCAGTATTAATGCATATAATATGGTGCTTTGCACAACATTTTATATCACTTCTGCTCAGTCACCTATTCCCTTATCTTCTAATTCCTACCTTGGGTGAAGACACCTTCACATAGACTATGATAGGAGCAAGGGATGTCTTCATGAGTTGTGCAGGGTGGTTAATGGTGTCAGCGTCCAGAACCACCAACTGCAGAGACTTTGCCAGCTCAAATATCCGTTCTATCTCACTCTGAACTTCAGCTAATAAACCAGGATGAGATAAAAAAACAACAATGTGTGACAGTAATCTCAAAGTGAACTCAAGACACATGAAGCCATTCATGATTCTGGGATTGTAGTCAGTGAAGTTCTTTCATGTTGTCTTACCCAAGCTAGAGCGTGTGTTGGACCCCATGATGGCTTTCTTATTCAGTACAGATCTCTTCGCCAAGGACAAATCTGCAGTTACTCTCGTGATGGAGATTCTATTAGGAAACAAAGGCAATTTAGGATTTATAGAATATCTTATAAAATACTAAATTACATCAATCACGTCTCACCTTCCATCAAATCTGTGTTTAAGGAAATCAAAGAGGGCTTTCTGCATCATATCTGTCACCTGCAAACGAAACAAGGATCCTTTACTGATTATAATATAAAAAACTGAACAATTTTCAGAGAAGTCCTTTGAAATTAGTTTTAAGATTGGATGATTTAATTCAACACATTAGAATCAAAGTATAATGATGAGCTGCTGAACATTTTAACGTGTGATTATAATCAGTGCTGCTAAAATTATTTTTAGGAATTTATCTTAATAATTTATTATGAACCAGAAACACAGTAGATCAGGGTCAGGGAACTTATTTTCTGAGAGGCCATGTGAGAAACTAGGACTGATGTGAATGTCCATATCTATAGACTAAATTTAATTTAAGAAATGAGGGGGAAAGTCACACAATACAACTGCACCTCTCACTTTGAAGTCAAATATTTTTTCTTTTACATACGTGTAAGCAGGCCTTAGAAATATAATGCACATCTGATTTGAGTAAATCAACCTCATGCAGGCCAGACAAGGACAGCTATAAGGCCAGGATGTGGCCCCAGGGCCGTAATTTACCCAGGTCTGAAGGCAGACACAAATGCATGCATACTTGTAAACAAACACCACCTAGAGGTATGTTTTCTAAATGTAAAATTAATGCAAAAACCCAAAAAGTGTGTGTTTCGTTACATAACACATAAAAATATGCCCAGCGCCCGAACACACTTATTTAAATGACATCCAAAGATTAGTTGATGATGATAACAGTAATAAATGCCAAGGATTTCCTTATAGACTGATGAGCCAAGAATCATTTTAGAGATTACCTTCAGTTTAGCACCATGCTTCAGTATCTTTAAATACTAAATAACCATTATAGACATGGGAACTCCCACTCAGCACTAAAGCCACTTAGATATCATCACTGTTATTGGTACTGCAGAATTATTAAAAATATTACAAAATTACATGTATTTATATCCACGATACCTCATAACCTTTCAGTGACGGTCCAACTAGCACCACTGGTCTCATTGAGGGCACTACATCATAGGGAGGAACATGTTCTGTCTGAAAGACACACACACACCAGCATGCACACATACACACACATATAAACAGTTTAATTGTCTTTTGTAAAAAAGTTTGATGTTGTTATATTTAATTAAGTACCCTATCATTTACATTTTAATCTGGATCTCTTTAAGACCATAAATAATTGGATGAAACTCAGAAACAGAACGTTGTCAGTGCTTTATGTGAAAGAATGGTGTTACTGGATTAAGGGGCTGTGCTGTGTAGACAAATCATAGGCTGCACTATTAATGATCCTGTCATGTTCAGTTTCTTTGCTAGGGTTTGTTGAATGCAACATTCCCAACTGGTAGAACTGTTTCCTCACAGCTTGAAGACCCAGGGTCAGATTGTCAGGGATGGTGACCCATCCTGTGTGGAGTTTGCATGTTCCTCTCATGTCTTGATGGGTTCCCTCAGTAAGGCACTTCTGAATCTAATTGATTGATTTGATTTGAACCTGATTTTTTGATAGGACATGGTACCAGTTTTGGCAAACATGACAAACATGAAATGTTTACATGATAGTTTGAAAAGAAATATAGTTCAAAGCCAACCACATAAACATACCTGCTTTTGCTTCTGTTTAGCTTTTGGAAGGCAAGAAAAATCAATTTAAGGTCACGGTGTTCCAGCAGATAAACTTATTACAGATCAGTTTCACCATGAAACACACACTACCTTTCTTTCATCTACTTACACACTTTATTAATAAAATCAGACTGTTCTCACCTGAAGTTGGGGGAGTAGATCTCCATCCTCCCGACTGTGCGTTCCCCGCTTTCCTAAAGCAAATCCAGAGCATGAGTATAAATATGCAGTAATCACCTGACCCCCTACCTCAGCCAAAAGTTTAGAAATTGGACATTCAACACAAATGTGCCTCCTGTGATGGCCACATTTTAACAATGATTATATCTAAAGTACAATTCACACCTCTGTGCGGCTTTCTGCTCCTGTTTGATACGCATGGCCTCAAGTTTGGCTGGGCTCGGGATGAAGCTGATGTCAGCCCCTTCCTTCACCAGCCGTCCGATCCACCAGTCATTATTGTACTTCTGCACAGAGAGAAATGACAGCAATCATTTGCACCAGCATCATCAGTTCTGTACACTTTTGCTGCATACTTTACATGCACGTCAAACATTTGTTAAACTTCAATGACATAATTTTTTTTATAATTATTTATAATTACCTTAAACTGTGTTTAAAGCCTAACACTGTAATATAATCTTATACATCATTTTTTTGTGGGTCCTTGAGCATGTCGCTTATTGATCCAGGGGGCTGTATGACCAACCCTGGGTTTTTGTATGTCTTTTTCGAAAAAAGCATCTGTTAAATGAAGTGTAAATGTAATGTAAATGTAAGTGACTCACAAGTATTACAACTCCAAGAATAAAGTTGGACTGCAGGGTCAGCCATGACTTTATATAGAACTTATATTTGGGTCAGGAGTCTTGATTAAAACCCCAACCTTCAAAGTGATATGCCAATAACCTAACCACTGAGCTACCATAATAACACTCCCACGTGTAGTGGCTTTAAAATACTATTTGTATATTGTGTATTTCTAAAAGTTTGTATCACCATCATGATGACCAAGAAGAGGTGCAAGCATTATATATATCGGGAAAACATAATAATTTCATGTAATTGTATGTAAGGAACAGCTAATTAAAACATAGTTGACCATGAATGAAGGCATAATTAATAAAACGCACCCATGTTAGTAAACATAATGGGAACGATGTGTTTTTGCAGAATTCATGCTGAATGCTAACACAACTACGCTGCCTTTCTGCCACTCAGTGAATGCAACTGCATAGATATGCCATCTTTGAAGATGTGCCACACTTTCTAGTGTGTTTTTGATTATCAAGCACTAAACCACATACACACCTCTTTAATGTGGAGAAAGTCTTTGGCTTCAAAGTTGATGGCAGCGCCTTGCACGGGACAGTCCTCATCGAGAGCTCCACAGTAGCTTACATTTGTTTTTACTGCAAAAGCTACAGGTTTGGTCTATTAGAAAAAGAAGAAGGAAAGGAGTGTCACTGTAACAGTGTCTTATTGAAAAGTGATACGTGAGACATAGGATGCGCATTTACCTTGGCTCTCTCAAGCTGCAGCACAGCCTGGCGCTCGGCTTCTCGCCGAGACGCCTCCTTATCCTCCTCCAGGGACAGGTCGGAGTCCGAGGGTCTACTCGTGTAGGAATCAGCAGAACCCTACCAGAGAAATTAAGCAGCAGAAGGAGGATATCAACACAACACAGTTATTTGTATTGACGATTCAGCAAAATTCTGCAACCAAGTAATAATTATTTTAAAGATGTTTAAAAAGATTTTTTACACCCTAGAATCCAGCTCCCAGCATCCTCTGGGCAGTGTGCTTTAAGCTCTGATGAAGCATGAGAGGATGACTAACAATTGTACAACCATTAAGCTGCTGTCTCCGATCTCAGTTTCATGAGGTAAACGTCGGTAATAAAATGTGTTAGAGTGGACATTGACAGTACGTCTTATTTAATGACCGTGTGTCTCATGGGTCCAGGGAAAGCATCAGTTTTCATTAAGTGTACATTGTACTGATGCGCAGGAGCAGCCTGCCAAACCTCAGTGCATCTTAGTTCACCTGTGTGTGCTCAGCACATTGAGTCGGTTTCCCAGAAGCTCCCAAAAGACTGAGAAGCCTCAGCAGGGCACAAAGGTGTAAGACTTTTCAAAAAGAAACCAGCAGCGCCCACATATCATTCCTAAATATAGTTCCCTAACAGCTGCAGTGTCTTTTTAATAACCGCTTCCTCTCCTAGGCTTATTCTCCTCTTCGGCTTTATCCGTCTCAACTTCCCTAATTACCCTTGTTTCTTTGTCCAGGCTGGAGACATCAATCAAATATCAGAGCCAGGTCCTGCTGCACAACGTAATGAGCCTGAGATTTTTCAAATAGGATTCATATCGGTTTATTTAAAATCCTGACAGAAGAGAGATATTATAATAATGCTGATCTTGTACAAGCACAATAACAATGCAATGGGCTGGATCTTGATTTCTTTCCTTTGCTGGGTGTACATAACAAGAGATGCAGAGAAATATCTTGGTTTGCTATCAAAGACTCGTCGCCTCCATTATTCACTCACAGAGATACAGATTATGTGAAACGAATGCAAAATGTCTTTTGTATATATCTGTAGGAGAAGCAAGTGGAGTGCAGGTACAGAAACCTAATAAAGCCTCAGATTTGATATCTGGATGAGGTTTACACTGTGATTAAGAAAAAACAGTTACTGTAATTTATAAGACATTTAATCAGCGTCACCTCTGGAAAGATCAAATAAGAAGTGGGAACAGGAAAACACACTTTCTGAGAACAGTGCAAACTTCTCATATTACATCACATCACACAGCAAAGAGCAAAACAAAACCACATTTTAACCTGAAGGTAGATCGCACTGCCATTTTCAAATTATATAATAAATGCATATACAGTGCTTTAATGCTTGACCTTTTTCCAGAGATTCTGCAGATTCAGCAGTTATTCCTAAAAGAGTACGATCAATAGCGTAATGCAACCCTTTCAGAAAAACACACCGTGCAGCGCATTCATCTGCTGAAAGTGATTCCACAACTCCAGCATCCCTCCCGTTATGTATTAGCATCTTGTGCTCATTAACCTTACAACCTGCTGCAACCGAGCTAAGGCATGAGCGTGAGGCGAATGTCCTCTGAAGTGTGTGTTCAAATCTCCAAATCACACTGACGGGGAATGATAAGGAAAGACTGACATTACAGAACGCCTTTATGGCTAAGTATCCTTCAGGTTCTTTCCTTTTAGTAATACTGAAGTTTCAGTGCATTTCCATTATAACGTTTTTAACCCTTTGTCTTTCACTTCTGTGAAATTAAATTGTTTCCCTCTGTGGTTTGCCTGCCACTCCCAATATAAAGTGATATAGTGATATATCTCAGTGCTTTACACTCAGAGGAAGTTTTCCTCCACATTTAACCCATCAGTGCAGTGAAACACACACACACACATATACACAACCTGAGTAAATTAAGTGTACTGGAAATTCATCATGTATTCTATTTTATGAACCTATTTTTGTGTAACATTTACAAAACTTCTCTACTTGACCTTGGAGGAAAAGTAAGAAGTGATATGATGGGATGGAATGTGTTGGGAGGATTTTATTTCACAAAGCAGGTGCATTGGAAGCGGAGTAAGAAAGGTTCAGGGTCGAAGCCTCAAACCTCCCCTATCCCGATGCAACCAGATTGTGAAGTGTTGGAACCCATATATGGTATAGCTTCCTCTACCTTATTATTATTGGACAGAAACTGTATTATCTTTTTTTCTATTGGCTGTGTTTTTTGTATGAATACTGAGGCTGAGCAGTCGTGAGCTCAGAAGCTTGCAAAAACCTCCATTAGGTTGTTTGTCTGGTTTCTCCATTCGCGAATCTTATTAAATAATTCTTTACTTGAACTGTTCCTCTGTCATCTGATTATTTACCACCACAGTAAGCATATGTGCCAGCCCTGTATACGGCACCTGGGAAGCAATTGGGGTTAGGTGTCTTGCCCAAATGCACTTCATTGTACTGTGTGGGTACGGGACTCAAACCAGGGACATTCAGGTCACAAAGCTGGTTCCTTAACCACAAGCCAGCGATGGCCATCTTATGTAAAGATGTTTAAGTGATGATCTCACAGCTTTTTTAGCATTATGTATGGATACACTAACATTTATCCAAGTCTTTAAAAGTCTAACTTTATAACAGCTTTCACTCTGGAATCAATCTGCGAAAACCTCCATCAAGAATGGCGGGTCAGAAACTGATATTAGATGAAGGAACCTGGCTAGCAAGTTCTGATTAAGTCCATTTCGAGGGTGTTTTGTTGTAGTCAGTCACCTTTCTCCACATCATGAAACTTTACAGACCTTATGCACCGGGTCACAATCCTGCTGGAACAGAAAAAAGCCCCTACCAAACTGTTCCAGAAGCACACAACAGGCCAAAATGTCAAAAGGCAAAACTATATTTTCAACACCTGTCACAATGGGACTAAATAAAACACCAGAAATTATCAATTTGTACTATATTTATTATTTATTTATTATGTGCTGGCTCAGTGGTTATAGTTTTAGACTTGCAGTTTGAAGGTTGTGGGTTTAAAATCCCAGGTCCACTAAGGTTATCAATGTAGGTCTTTGAACAAGGCCCTTAACCCTCATTACTTTATGGTTATCTAGTATTATATTAAATATCATTTACTCTATATATTAGAAAGAAGAAAAAATAAGTGTATTAAATAAGCTAAAAATGCAGCTGATTGCTTAATGCTTTTAAAGTGACCTTAAAGTGTACATTGTCAGTTTTGTCATAGATCAGACACTTGTCTTGTGTGACTAAACAATAGTTGCTGTATTCTTAAAATTAATAAACATATAAACACTTAACCATAAGTATTTTCTCACCAAAGTAAATTCTTCAGGCTCAGAATTGAATTACTCAAATGCATGTAATGTTAAGTTCTTTCCAAGTTTTGTTTAATGCAGCTATTTCTGTGCATGCATAACCCATTTAGTGAAGTCCTTTCCCAGCCATGACTCAGACAAGCATAAAGACCCCAATGCTAAAAGATCAGTATAAAGGTTTGTTATGCACACATGACACAATTGCTATTCTTAGCCTAAATGCATATGGAGGTAAAGTGTATATGAAATGGCCTAGAAACGCATTAAGGCTCTTGAAACAGTAGAAACCGGCTAGCCATGTGCCCTGGTTCCTCAAATCCCTTGTGATTTTAAGATTTCACTGTCTTTCATAGCGATTATTAGACTTCCAAACACCTTTCTATAGTGGTACTGCCGTGATTACAGAAATCATAATTTAGTATAACTGTCAACGTGTTATAAACCTGACTGTTGCAACGCCTTGCCGTTTAAACCCCTGGAAAACCTGCAACACAAATGTTCTCATTAAACACAGCACACTTTAAAGTGTGGCTGCATGGCTCGCATTGAGAAATCACACTGTGCTTTGAAGAGAAAATGGACAACAGAAGGCAAAACTTGATGAAGTCCACAACCATAAATAATACATATGAGAATGGCATGATCATAACTTATTCAAAGAAAAAAAGGTAAACACGGCTCTAATTGGGCTAAACTACACTAAATACACGTAATGCCTTCACCTCCACTGAAACTGATGGATTCTGTTCAGAATGCCTGAGCGAGAGGTAGAAAGCTAGATGTTGTGCCAGTATGAGAAGAGACCTAGAGAGTAGGATGGTGAGAAAAGGAGAGGGCCGTACCTTGGCACTGAGGAGCGCTGCACTTGAATCAGATGCCGACATGCCTCTACACACAGCCTCTACCTCGCCATGGCTCTGTGGCTAAGAGCTCTACAGGCTGAGAGTTCTTCTCCATGACTAGCAGCAGGAGCATCCAAAAGAATAAACAGGAGGATCGGTAGCTGACGCTAGTTCCAGCTCGCTCTGCTAGGCATCCATAAGAAATTGATGCCTTGACTGCAGCATTGGAGCCGAGTCGAGCTGAGACTGCACACACACCCTCCCACTGCTGCTGCTTCTGCTGCCTCTGCTTCGTCTCTCTCCTCACATGCAGGCTCCGTCTTGTCCTGCTGCTCAGACTGGAGCCTGAAACCCCCAGATTGCTGAGCAAGGTGCAAAGACGGGGGGCATCTTACAATCTGGGCAGGATGGACGGATGAGATGTCATTTTATATACCAGCGAAAGGCTTTGCAGTCGTATTTAGTTACGCCCACGGAAAACTCATTGTTGTTGCATCGAAGGGTGAATCCCAATATAATAATCCCTATTTATATCTGAACTTCTTATAGTTTTCATAAAGGGTCCAAAGTCACTAAGAGAAAGTCACAGAATTGTAGAACAATGTCATGCATTATCATTTAAGTTGCTGTGATTTTATTCAATATTACTATGTTTTTTATGGAAATGTTCTAAATAGATAAATAAAATAAATAGGAAGTTTGTAAAATTGCTGACGCGTTCATGGGTTTTAGCCACGCTCGCTCAACGACAGGCATCCAGAGGTTTTTCTTTGTCCTTTTCATTTTAGTTGCATCCCCACCCATCAAGCATCTATCTTTAATCACGCAGCCACCAGCAGGAAGGACAAAGACCATCACATGGCTCAACTGAGGCACGTGATGACATAGTGCAAATTTACATATGACTTTAACATTTAGCCCACTCCATCTCATATTTATTAAATTATACATATAGATGAATAGATTAAAGGGTGATTGCCCAAAAGGTGTGCCTTTGGTCTTTAGAAAATGCTGAATGGCTCCACTCATGGAGATCACTGTATAAACTGTTTTTGAGAAAAGATCTTAAAACAATGTAAACCAAAGCTAGTGACATTCAGCTGCATTGACCTTAAAACTATTGCTGAATCAAGCTGCACAAGTCAGTTCTCCATCATCACGTCATCAAGAGGACATTTTTTCAGAGGTTTTATCTTAATTTTAATTGACACTCATTTCTACTTGATATCTCAAAGTTTATTTACTCCAAAAATGCGAGGCTTTTTCAACTTAAGGTGAATCAGCAGACACACCAATGTAACCTCTCAGTGGGAAAGCCTGGAATCCAAGAGAGCACATTACTCTCTTCCTATCCCATGTCTCTGTTCAATCTGTCTTAGTGCCCCTGGCATTATGGGCACTGCTTTCAAGCCCATTATCCTGGCTGAATGTGTTCCTGCACTTTGAGGGTCGCTGCTTAGGAATTAAGTTCCAGGACAGGCCCAAAATGTCTTGGGGTGGACATTTCAGCACTGAATGACTTTATACTTTATTAGAAACATGCACTCTACCTACGGGCTTACAAGAATTTCAAATACAGTACATTTATGTGTCACAAAATTCATTCAAAGGCTAAGTAAAAAAAAGGAACAAGCATAATGAAGTACAGGAGTAAAAGAGATACTCTCAGAACTGCCAGGAAGAACACAGTGTGCTTTTGTTCTTCCTCTATATATAGCATGTTTTCCATTCTCAGATAAAGCTGATTCAATTGGTAGTAAGTCATAATGCATCCCAATGCACAACAGAGCTCATCTTTCGGTCTGCTTTAAGATGTTCCTGGTCAAAAGCCCAGTTTTCAGACCAGGGAGCCACGAGGCCAACGCTACGATAACAAAAAAATACTTGCAGCTTATTGGTCTAATTAGTTAACATTTTAGAAAGGGTGAAGTTTACACTTGATTTTTACATACACCATAGGCCATAGGCTTATACCTGGATTAATTAAAGACGACTATCTTCACCCCACTGAGAATGGAACCCAGGACCTTCTTGCTGTAAGGTGGTAGCACTCACAATATTTTTCAGATTTTCTCTAGTTCACGTGGGTCTAGAAGAGGCCACAAAAAAAATAAAATTCTAAATTACTAAAAATCAATTACTACTTGTAATTAATAATTACTAAAAAGGTCTAAAATATACCCGAAGTCTGATCAAACAGAATTTTGAATGTCTGATTTGTATAAGCATCCAAAGTATTCATGACGAGCTGGCAAGGCTGGTTTTATAGCAGATCTACAAATCTGCTACTTGGTTACCAACCACCTGCCAGGACGTACAGCTCTGGACCTCCAGGGGATAAGATTGGACCCCCTTAAGTTAAATATTACAGATGTGGTGGCTCAAGATTACACTGAAACATGCTGAGCACTTCTTTAATAACCTTCCCTATCAGTTACAATGCTTTATTTAGAAACAACACTCCCTATGCAAGAGACTGTCCATAGACACCTTCAAATGTCTTTAATGATTTCTCACAGATTGTCTTTCGTGTGCATCCACTGTTATCTATTTCATCTAATCTGGGATATCTGCTATTCCGCCATCTTTCCAGTAATACCGTCTAAAATAACAGGATCTATTGCAAATCAGCACGGCAAGAATTAACAAGTCTCCTGGTGTTTTGTTTACAGGTGTCGTTTCATTTTGTTGGGCCTTATTTTCACATTCTGGCCGAGTGCTGTCCTTTATTAAAACTGAAGATTAGATAACTCTGGAGATAAAGACTTTAGATCTTTTTTGATACTGATGAGTCATCAGTGCTCATACGTTTCCCTGACATGTTGTTTTATTCATAAAATACTGATTAGCTGACTATAGGAAAAAGTCGGACAAGCCGGAGCAAACTAATCAGCCTCACAAACATTGAGCACCTCGGGGCGAAGTCTAGCGCACCCCCTGTGATGTTTGCGCTCCCCCAGGTGTACATTTAGTACATAGCCTGACATCCCATTCTAACATGTCTCCACTTTTGGAGTTTTCACTCTAACAGCTTTCAAATTTTAAAAAAGATTTCCGGGAATCTTGTTTGGGGAGATTTTTAACCATAATTGCATTTGTAAGATCAGACACCGATGCTGGACGAAAGAGTCTGGTTCATAATCGCTGTTTCAGTTCATCCCAAATGGGTTTAAGGGTTAAGTCATGGTTCTGTGTGTGCAAGTTAAAAACTGGGTGTCAAGTTCTTTGACCTCAAACTCGCAGCAGCAGATTGATACCAAAATAAAAAGTCCTTTCCCTAAACTGTGATGTATATATATATATATATATATATATACATATATATATATATATATACACACACATATATACATAGCTAAATACATGACAAAGCGAGAATTTAATGATTAAGATGCATGTTTTCATATTTAACTATATAAATAAAGCGTGATGACAGTAATGAGAAGTTAACCCTTTCAAAAGCATGTTCATAAAGTGAAAAAAATGCATTTTCAAATATTTCTAAAATCTGAAACACAGCAAAGGCAAAATCGCAGCTGCACTAGGAACATGTGTGCTCAGCAGAAATCCAATAAAATCTGCACAATACACATAAGGCATATAATCGGTAGTAAAATGCACGCAACTATATTTCATGGCAGATTCCAGAAAAGCTGTTGTGCCAGAAATCACTGAGCGAGAGACACGAGTAATAGGATGATAGCTGAGGAAAAATCAGGATTGTTTTACTTAATGTTGTATTCAAAATCTCATCTCATTATCTTCCACTTAATCGTCAACTATGGTTACGGAGGGGGGGTGAAAACGTTTCGGGTGCTGGGCAGATACATTCAGGACAGGGTGCCAATCTGGTGTTGGGCACACACTCGCTCACACAGACACTATAAATAGTAATTTAGGGGTTATATATAGCACTTTGAATCTCTTTTTGGACTGTGAGAAAAAAAAACACACACACACACACACGGACATGTAAACTCCAGGGGACTTGAACCTGGAAGATCAGCGCTGCGAGGTGGATGTGCATCCGGTATTGAAAATCAGAAGGTTATTTAAGTCAGTTATGTTAAGTTAATCCATCAACAAACAATAGACTGAAACATTTATTACTGGCACAGACTCTTATCCTTCAGGGATTTAGCATGAATTAGAAATGCATGTATTTGTCTGCTGAGCTTCAGAAAACTTTCCTTTTGTTACGTCACACCCTGTAAATTAAATAACTTAAATCCACCTGCTGTCACTAGTTTGGTTACTGTAGAGCTCCGTGCATTAATAAGAAGTGGAACGTTTTAAGGATATTGATCCAGGAAGCTTCTAAAAGCCCAAAGTCAACTTAACTGAACTTAACTGAAGACTTTATGGCTTCTACGGGTCGATCTGTGCATGTGACATCACACAAGCTTCGAACAAAGTTTGTATGTATGCCAGGGTTTAACAGAAAAAAAAGCCTCTATTAAAATTGTGCACTTTTTAAAATGACTGATGCGAGGATGACTCAGGAATGAAACGTCTTGGCATAATTATGCACATTAGGCATGGGGCTGGCAACATTAGATTCAAGGATGTTTCCCTTCAGCAGAAACTTGGCAAATGGTCAGGATTAAAAGAGGAAATGAAAGCTGCCAAATTCACCCAATTTATAATAGAAATATGCAACTCTTTGCCAGACAACTGAAGAGGAGCAGGTCTAAAGGTTTATTCTTTAGAATGTAGCTGTGAAGTCACAATTAATAACACAGTTTCATTAAGTCCGTTTAAGTTCATGAAATAACATGAGAAAGCCATGACCAATCAGTGGAAGGACTTGGCCATCAAACTGCAGAGCATCTTCAAAGGACTAGCTGTCCTTAGTGTCGCCGCATGCCGACCGTGTCCTCATCAAAAAGCTGCACCGCCAAGTCTAACAACCAACTGCCAACTAGTACGTACCATTTGTGCCAACGCAGAGGAGCAAACTCTTAGACCCAACTCGTTTGATATGAATAACTACACCACATATCTTTATCTCAAAACGCCTTATAACATAAAATCTTCCAATCATGGCTGTCTGATAAGGAATGACAAATAATTTTGGCATTGTTAGCCATTTTACCAACAAACTAAAGAACCAGATCAACAGAGGAGAGAAATAAACTAATTCACATTTGTCCATGAATTAGCTCTGCTGGCGATGTATAACATTTAACCCACCACAAAGTCTTCAAAAGATTCAGCAGTGTGGCCATCATTCAAAAATACCAAGCCAACTGATATTTACTGACTTAATAGGTGATGTTTTGCTCGGTGTCTCATCCTTTATATGAAAATATGAATGAATTCGGCAAATAAAAATGTATTTGTATGCCATAATTAAACTGCAATGCTAATCTGGACAAACCTAAAAAAAACTCCAAATGAAAATAAACATACTGTTTTTAATTGTTTCAGTGCATAATGTTAAAAGAAAATGTTTTTAATTGGCTGCAGGCATAAAAATTTGATTACCTCAGAAATATGACGGTTTTTTCTCTCTCTCTCTATATATGTATATATAGACATATGTCCATAACTACTAACTTGTCTTGTTTTTGTGTTGTCGCTTTGGATAAAAGCATCTGCTAAATGACTAATTGTAATACAGAACTCATGTTTTAAGCATTAAAAAAAATCATAAAATTAAAAGTAACGTGTAAATAAAGTAAAAAATTATGAGAAACGCTTCAGTGAATAAACAAAGCTGCAGGATACTGACATCATCTCCTGCCATTCTTTCTTGAAAGTGAAAATTACACACACACACACACAACACAAACACAAACATGCTTCTGTGGGACTTTGATTTTAGGATTTAAACGAAATCCAGGAACTGCTCTAACACTGAAGTGTCCTCTGTTACATTCTTTCCATACGTTTACCACATTTAGCCAATACAGCGTAAAAAACCTTGAAGCCTCTACTTTTCAAAACTCTGCTGGTTCATCAAATTTAATCAGAGTACTCTGCCCTGATCCTTTACACACACACACGCACACACACACTCTGAGAAAGCACTCCGCTGAGGCTTTTAGTGCCGTCTCATGCAGTATTTAATTGACCCAGTGCAGGAAGTCCAGCTTCTCCAAATGCACTCTGCACATGAGAAAAAGCTGTGAGTGATCCTGCTGCTGCTTTATACACACTGAGCTCCACCAACACACTCACATCATCCACCCTAACTACTGTTTTGTGAGAAGCAAGACTAGCCCACTTTGCTTCAGTCCACCAGAACCACACTGCACATTACACCCAAAACGAGTCCCAAAAAGGATGATTCTGTGATATTACATAAGAAAAGAAAAAACATCTTTTGTCCGGCTGCAGCTTTCTTTTTTCATGGTAGGTTCAGTTTCATATGTTGTCCTGATGAATATTTCATGAACTCACAAAATGATTTCAAAACAAGAACAGCTGTAAAACGATGGTGTCATGTTCAGTAAATATTGGGTACTTACTCAGTTGGAGGTAGAGAGTATTCACTCTCTTCTTACATTCAGCTCATCAGCTAGTCAGTCATGGTGTGCTCGCTCTCCAGGGTAGAAGTGAAGTGCTCTGTACCGTACATTGAGAATATATCCATCTCTCTCTCTCTCTCTTTCCCGCTCCCTCTCTCACCCCCCCCCCTTCTTTATACTCACTCTCCTCATGTGTCTACCTCTAAATCCTGTTAGATGCCATTAGCAATCCATTTCTATGCATATTCTTTCTCTCCTACTTGCATTTGTTACATTTCCAGCTCTTTTTATCTATTGTCTACTGTCTGTTAAACTCTCAGGATGGACTTTCCATCTAAAAGCCTGAAGCCTTTTTTAAAATAAAACATTATGACTTAGAGTGGACGAGTCTGAAGCAACATTTCCACTCCATCATCATTCTTTAAGCTTTTTATGTCGGGAAAAAAACAGATAATGCCCATCTGTTTTACCCATGAACCCCATGAAGGATGCTTAGTATTCAGTATTTATTTTAACTGTCAACTCACAGAGCAGTTTTCTGTCAGCAGTACTGACAGGGTTGTGGTTAGGGAGTGTCTTGTTTGCTGTGTACTTGTCAGAGACATGAGGACTCCCTGGTGTAGACTACAACACTGTAAGGATGGGGTGTCAATACTGACTTACACCTAGACAGTGCTTGGATTGGATAATCCATCTAATCAACATACTTTGGCTGGCTCAAATATTACATGGCAGTTATATCACAAGAATTTTTAAATTAATTTTTTTTTTTACTGTAAAAAGACTTCAACAACTAAAGCTACTTAATTCAGTTAACTCCACACATCATTACAATACCAAATTCAACCCAGGCCTGTGTTATATGTGGTGACTAAATGGTTAGTGCATCTCCCTCACAACAATAACACCCCAGGTTTCATACATACAAACTTCTGCGTCTCCATGGGTTTTTTTTACATTCCAAAGACAATTAGAGATACTGAAACGTGTCAACATTAGATTCCAAAATAAACCAAAATTAGAAAGACAGAGGGGCAACAAGATGAAGAGACAGGCAGATTACAGGAGGAAGGAAAGAATACAAATTCATTTATAGACCAATGAACAAATACACCTTAAAACAAATACATATGTATATAGACAGTTAGTTAACCAGGTAGCTAGATAATCAAAAAGAAAACAAAAACATAGACAGACACATTTGAGGCCAAGATACTTTGTGGCACTGCTACAGTTTAGAGTACCCCTCTTCATGAAGGCATCCATCTTTTGTGTTGCACCAGCCCCTTTCTAAGGCCTATATTTGCACATGTTAATGCCGCCTTTCCCCCCAGATGTAGTGTTAGTATGCATACTACATCTGGAGAATATGTAAATACTAATATACAAAAAAATACTACAGTGAAATACTGCAGACAGATGTTCAAGTTACGAGAGAAAGAGAAAGATTGTACTTCAGGAACCACACAATGTAAATTAAATACGAAGCAAAAGTTTTGAAGTAAAAAAAAATCACAATGTTATCAGAGCAAAGAAAACCACTGGATGGAGAGAAGCTTCTGTCTCCTCTGAAGCGTTCAGTACCAATCTCCGTCAGAGTGTTCCCATGTGTGCTCGCTGGGCCAAACTCTTAAGCATGTATTATGCATGAAACCACAGTTTTAAGGACTTAAAGAAGTTAAAGAGGAAAGAAACGAAGGCACGGTCCGCTTACTTTAACATGCACTAGACTTAAGAATGAAAGACAAACGCTATAAAACCCAGCAGGAATACAGAGCTCTGAAGATCTTTCAGTGTACAACAGTCAGCCCATTTTCCAAACTATATTCTATTACAAATTCCTTTCCATAATGAACAATATGAAAAAATCTTCTGCATCAATTTAAACTAAATTTGTAAAATGCTGGGGATACAGTTTCATATCCCAATCTGGTTGAAGTTTCCATGTTCTCCTCGTGTCCACGTGGGTTTTCTCCATGTTCCTCCTTTAGTGCAGAATGCATTCAAGGTGAATTGGATGCTCTAATTTAAAATGCCTCTATATAGTGTGTGTCTGTGAATTGAGTGTGCCCAGCCATGGACTGTCACCCTGTCTTGGGTGTATCTGCCCAGCGCCTAAAATGTTTTCCCCTGGATGGGTATAGGGAACCACCCACAAACCTAGTAGAGGTTGGAACTGTTAAATATTCATACTCTACATGGCTGCTGAATTGTGGCAGCAGTTTGTCTTTAATGCAGACACCTGTGTATCTGTGTAGACATCTTATACTTCCTTCTTGTACTGCTGTACAGTCATATTAATGTTGCATTGACTAATTAATTTCTTTGTGGCTATATAGTGACTGAACACTGCCAGGTAGGAAATCGTGGTCAGGTGCAGTGTAATGTGTGTTTCTTTTGTTCATCAGTCTCCCAGGAGAGCAAACACTGGGGAGAAAACATACAACACACACAAAACAGCTGACTCCACACAGATGCCAAGCAGGCAGAAACACCTGTAGGCTCATTAACTGTGCTGAGGGCACAGATGGGTTTGCCTGGAAAGTCTGACGATGGACTGCTGTACCAAAATACACGGGATGAGGATGCACCATTACAGGGTGATATGAAAATGTTTTATTGCACTGTTCAGTTACAGGGTATCAGTTTTTAAGAAGCTTCCTCCGAAACTGCATCTGTTCATTCAGTCAGTACCAATGATTATGTTTATTCTACAGACTCACTATTGGTTATTCTATGTGACTTTGTTTACCACCAGGCAACTTTGTTATTCATGAATATTTTTTTATTTTTATATTGTTATTCAGGCGGCACGGTGGCTTAGTGGTTAGCACGTTCGCCTCTCAGCGCTAGGGATTCCCAGTTCAAATCCCCATCTGGGTGGAGTTTCCATGTTCTCCGCGTGGGTTTCCTCCGGGTTCTTCGGTTTCCTCCCACAGTCCAAAAACATGGATCAAGTCAATTGAATTCTCCAAATTGCCCCATATAGAGTGTGAGTGAGTGTGTGCCCAGCGATGGATTGGCTTCCTGTCCTGGGTCTATCTGCCCAGCGCCCGAAACGTTCTCCCCTGGATGGGCATGGGGAACCCCACCGCGACCGCGGTGGGGGGGGGGGTGTTTCCCCATGCCCATCCAGAGGAGAGCGTTGTTGGTTAGCACGTTCGCCTCTCTAATCGTGTCTCTAATTATGTAGGGATTCGCGGTTCGAACCCCCATCTGGGTGGAGTTTGCATGTTCTCCCCGTGTCCGCGTGGGTTTCCTCCGGGTTCTCCGGTTTCCTCCCACAGTCCAAAAACATGGATCAAGTTCTCCAAATTGCCCCATATAGAGTGTGTCTGTGTGTGTGAGTGTGTGCCCAGCGATAGATTGGCGTCCTGTCCTGGGTGTATCTGCCCAGCGCCTGAAACTTTCTCTCCTGTATGGGCATGGGGACCCCCCCCCCCCGTGACCCTAATATAGGATAAAGCGGAAGATTAAGAATGAATAAATTAAATATGCACTTCATACTTTGCACCCAGGTACACCTTGCTAACTAATAAAACTCTACTAAACTTATTTTACTTGTTTAGTGTGTGTAGCTCACAGCTGAGATAATCATCTTTGTTTTGTATCAAAAATCCCCAAATAACAAGACAAATGGAGCACAGAGCCTGTAGGTTCTCCCCGCTGCAGCTCCATTTGGTTTTCACACTGAAGCGAATAAAACGAAAGCGAACCAACCTCTTTCAGCAAAAAGACGCTCGAATTGGAAAAGGACATCCGCTCATTTATAACCTTCTTCGGTCACAGCTTCAGCACCGAAGCTACACCTCACTAACCAAATTAACAGAGCGGCTCTCCATCATCTCCCTCTCATCCCTCAGCTTCTCACATCAGAATCCATCACTTAACTCATTAACCAAACATCTGCATTACACCCCTCTGCTACGTTTTTAACAAAATGCACATTTATTCAGGTTTATTACTTTCACTCTTTAAACTGTTTGTAGTGGCGTGCTGCCCCTTTCATTCACTCCGACCGCAAGTGCGCGTTCAGGGAGAGGCGGCAAATGAATTCTCCCACTTTTACTATTATCTAATACGAATAAACGCTAGATCAGAAATCTCACGTGTATAATCATTCATTTCGAACTATTCATGCTTTCCTAATGTTAATTTAAATTATTAATTCAAATGACAAAAAAAGGAATTCTCTGAACTCCCCTTTTCCCCTCGTTTTGGATTCGCCCTCGTAGTGCGGGTTTTATACGAGCTGTCAGGCACCAGCCAAAGCATCACTTTAGCGAATCGATTCTTCTGAATCACTCCTGAGGAGACTTAAAACGAGACACTTATTGACTCATTCGATTCAGTGAACACAGCGGCAGGTAAAACGCGATGGGTGTTGCCAGGTCAATACATTTTACTCCTAATAATTTTAATCGTGAACGAGGACTATTACTGATGTTTAGAAATATGCAAATATAAATTGTAGTGGTTAACAGACTAATTCTACTACTCCCACTGAGATAAAATGGCTTTATTGAATGCAATGAGGTTATAGTGATGTTTTGTCTATTTCCTCCACTTAGGGTGACCAGATGTCCCGTTTTGTGCGGGACATTCCCGCAATTTCGTTACTTTTCAGGCGTCCCGCAAATTGAGTCGTTGTCCCGCATTTTTAATGAAAGTCAGACTGCAGTTTTGAAATGCGTGTTTTATAATCTGCCATTGAACGACGGTATTGTCTGTTATCGGGGGAGAGGCGGGCTGTTTGAATGTCAACACTGGGAACGCGGACGCAGGTTAGGGGCGCAGGTTAGAGATGTTAGAGATGTTTCTTTTTTCTTTCTATTTTTTTTTAAAGTCATTTTAGACTATGCATTGGTTGTCCCACACAAACACAGTCTTTGTCCCACCTCTGGTAAATTGGAATCTGGTCACCCTACCTCCACTTATCATATAGATGGACTTTGTAGTTTTCCAATTACAGACTGTAGTCCATCTGTGTTCCTTGTTGGTTTTCTGTTCTCTTGTGGTATTATGTTCCAATAAACGGTCATAAGTCGGCGGTTTTGTTCCAAAAGAATTTAATGCGTTTTACTGAATAGACAAACAAGTGTACAAAAAAAATTATCAATGGCGGGCATGATTGATGAGAGAGCTCTGAGGTCTCAAAGATCAAGCTTCGGTATATAACCATTAGGTGGGCTGTCCTTCTTCTGTGGGTGAGTGTGAATGGACCTTCCAAATATGGTGGGATTTTCTGAGCCCCCACTCCGAATTATACATTTAACAAAAGTTACTTTCCCCCTAAATCTATATTTTCACAGGTCACCCTGCGACCAGACTTTCTGACTCCTTCTCAAGTTCATTCAACAAGTGGTCATTCCTACAATTCACACACACTCAACCCCCACCTGCTCATTCTCTCTGCCATTCAGCAGTTGTTTACATATCATAAATTACAAAAATATCACTACAATGGTAAAAGCATTACAAAGTTGACCAAACCTTTCAAATAATGAAATTCATGTCTTTTTATGTTCAACAAATTCCAACAGTGGCCAGGAACATCACAGAACAGGTATCATTTGGGTGGTGGATTGGTTATTGTCGGTTCTGTAGTGACACTGTAGCACTACTAAACAACCAATCAAATAATACCTGTTCTGTGCTGCTACTGTTGGGATCCTCCTAAGTGGCAGTTCATAAGCAGAGTGGCGCAGCGGAAGCGTGCTGGGCCCATAACCCAGAGGTCGATGGATCGAAACCATCCTCTGCTATGATTATTTTATATTTTCCTCAAATCGAACCATATCAATACCACGACGCAGGACCACAAACAGATACAATGCATCCTGTAATTGTTAACATGCAGTTCC
Organism: Corydoras maculifer; assembly: GCA_019802435.1. Lineage (NCBI taxonomy): Eukaryota > Metazoa > Chordata > Actinopteri > Siluriformes > Callichthyidae > Corydoras > Corydoras maculifer. The sequence goes on from JAFMOD010000437.1 coordinate 2,815,574, forward strand.
ATAATGAGAGTTGACACGATCGAGTAAATTACTTAGTGAATGCGCAGAGACCATTATTTAAACATGCGCAACATTTTCCTACCACCAGATGTCACTGTCCTTCTGTCTGACACCTGAACCGCAAGTAGAATTTCATTATTCCATCAATAACAAAACATCAACGAGTATAAAGCAGAGTGGCGCAGCGGAAGCGTGCTGGGCCCATAACCCAGAGGTCGATGGATCGAAACCATCCTCTGCTACAGCGACTGTTTTGTTTCAATCAGCTTTAAATGTTCTGCTGTGTTATCGAATGTTATTAACCAGCATGTTTATATAAACAGGATATATATACACAGGCCAAAAATGCTGTTATGTTCTAAAATTCATTTATTCATATTAATCATTTTTAAAAAGTCTATTGGATTTTTCTTAACTTTAAAATAATGTGTTAAATATTTACAATAACCATACAGCTTAAGTTGGTGATTTGATTGGAGTGAAATAAATAAATGGCCATAAAACTAAATAAGAGGATCAGAGCAAGAGCTAAAGATGTAAAGGCCTGTAAAATTTTTCTATTCGTTTAATGCTGGGGTACTTTATTACTGTGGTCTATTCCAGCTCTGTCCAGTTAATCGCAGCGCGGCATTTTCACATGCTATTTACCAGTAAGGATTCTTAAGCACATTCACAAATAACATATGATATATACCATTGTATTTTGAAACGTTGCAACACCTCTCTGTAAGCAGAGTGGCGCAGCGGAAGCGTGCTGGGCCCATAACCCAGAGGTCGATGGATCGAAACCATCCTCTGCTATGGTTCTATTATATTTAGATAATTTTGTAACTAAATTATTTCATACCAAAAACCGGGATGTATGGTTCAGAATCAGAACGCTTTATTGATCCAAATTAATAAAGACATTTCAGTTGTTACAGATGCTCCATTAGTCGTGTTTATATATTTAAAAGTAAAATAAAAAAATAACATTAAGCACAATGAAATTAAACAAAAAGTACAAAAAATACGCAATATTTAGTAAAAGTAAATTGGCAAAGAAAAGTAAAGTGGATGCAAACAGATGAGCAAACCGACAGCAATGTAAAGTGTAGAAACGAGTTATCTAATAAATTAAATGGTGAATATATTTAGCCCATTGTCTAACCTGCTTTACATTTCGCTGCCGCCAGATGTCGCTGTGATATTACAGAGCTGAAAAACTGAATTTCATTGTTTCATCAATAACGTTTAATAAACAACGAACCGCTTTTTTATCTTTCTTTCAGGTTTTTCTCTATAACACAACAGAAAACAGCGATAACACATTATATGTACCGTCCATATTGCTTTTAAAAATAAAATATTGTCTAATAATTGTTCACGTAAAGTAAATGCTTGTGGAAGCAGAGTGGCGCAGCGGAAGCGTGCTGGGCCCATAACCCAGAGGTCGATGGATCGAAACCATCCTCTGCTATGTAGCGTCTTTTGTTCAACCAACCTCAAATATTATCTAAAACCAAAAACTGATGTTTTCAGCATGTTGGTTTATAGGGAAGCAATTTTTTTTAAATAAAACAAAATTCACAGAAAAAAAAAACATTCTGTCTAGAAAATGAAAATAGTCTATACACTGATTTAAATTTAGGACTCCAAGTTTACGAACCAAGGTCTAAATTCACAGCCTCTATATGCAGCTAGCGATGTAAACAAATATATTAGGGTATGTTCACCAAACTTATGCACTCATTTAATTAAAATAATCCAACAGGAGAACAATAATAGTTCTTGTAGTTTTGAGACACTACAGCAGGAATTCTCTCTCACCCACAGCCGTTTTACATGAGAATAAAGTAAATCACATTAATGACCCAAAGTAACAAACAGGACATTATATTAAACGACGTTGGTCTCATAAAGTTTCAAAAACCGCAAGTTTTAACGAGCCCCTTAATTTAACTGTCTTACATTCCGTCGCCAACAGATGGCGCTGAGTAGGTCTGTGACCCTTTTAAACAAATCATTTCACTTAAAACACAGAGAGCATTTCCCTCTGCCCTGCAGCCGATGACCAGCTTTTCGTGCACCTTAACTCTCTATATAGTCATCTTTACAAAGACACTTCCTGTCCCACCCTCTTTTGCATTTACTGGAATCTTTAATGTTCTAAAGAGGCTTTCTACATGAACAAGTCTATGTGTTAACCTGTGTGGATATGCATTGAGGTTTTGACATGTGATTCTTAATAGATATCTGCAACAAATAGCAGTTAAACATTGAGTGTATGTACAGACTGACATTATATAACATATTTTTAATTAACATGCACTTTCCATGTTTTCCCCATGTCCACGTGGGTCTCCTTCGGTTCTCTTCGGTCACCTTCCACAGTGCAAAAATATGGAATCAGGTTAAATTGGCTGCTTTAAATTGCCCCATATACTGTGTGTGTGTGTGTGTGTGTGTGTGTGTGTGTGTATACAGCCTTAGGCGCCCTGTCCTTGGTGTATTTGCGCAGTGCCCGAAACGTTCTTTCCTGGATGGACATGGGGAACACAGCCCTATTATAGGATTAAGCAGATGATTACGGATGGGTGGATAGATATTGCGCTGATGTTTTTTTTTTGACTCAGATAAAGAAGGTCTTAGGTTTGATTCCTGATTACTTTTGTACTTCAACTAAATTACTACTACCTATAAGATTTTTTATTGATTTCAGGTTAATAATACTAAACTAAAATGACTTAATAAAGTCACTAAACTAAAATGACTTTGAAAGTAATCCAAAAAAACATTAAATCCACACATAGCAAGCAAGTGATCGATTCAGCAACAAGGTTACATGTGTGTGGAGCCTCATTAAAAACAATAATAAGGAAAATTGAAAAATGAAGAAACTTCTTAAAATAAAAATAATATAAGTATTACTTAAATATTTGCATTTTTTAATTACCAAACTTTCCTGAATATAAGGCAGTTGATTTGATGTGTATTTTACATGATCATATAAATCTAATAAATAAATCTAATTTAAATTGAATAAGAATTTCATTCTACATTTCCTCAGGTGTAATTCTGTGTACAGGCTTTGTAATTTAGTTTTAGCATTTCGTTCTATATCTTTTCTAAATGTTATAATCTTTAACCACGTTAACATCATGCAGAACATTTAGCCTTAGCTTTTTATTACAGCGTTATCCTCGTGGCCAATGTTTGTCTGCTGGTTTTGATGAAACACATGACTGGTATTCACAGAAGGTCTAATCAATTGCTTTATTTTGTGCTTGATTGCAGAGTCCAGTGTCTTATCTCAGTTCCTGACAAACACGAGTTAAGCATTACCGGCTCCGATCACACCGCTTTTGCACTCTGGTAAAATATATCATCAAAGGAAGACCTCGGAATTCAACTGAACAACCGCTGAAGTGCAGTACAGTTCAAAACACATCCGGATGGTCAGAACAGCAGGGTCAATGATCTGACAGAATCCCCGAACTGCATTCAGAGGTCATCAAAGCAAAAGCAAACAGACTTGTATTTGCATGGTGGGGCCTTCAGCATCATCCACATCACGACGAATTAGTGGAATCCTCAAAACAGACTATGTAATACAAACCAGACTGAATGGATCGCCCCTTGTCTTTTCTTGGCTCAGGCCATATTTCTCTAGCGGCTCCACTTTTCTCTGTCAATATAGAAATATAATAAATAAAAGACAATAGTGTCCCACCCACATTTTGTAACATTTTACCATATTGTTTTACTTTTTTCCCACTGATTATTTCAGACCCTTGCTAAGACAAGACAAGAATCAAAAAATCTGTTTTTAATGTCATGTCCAAGACAGGATTAATACTCTTTTTACGACTTTCTTTTATGTTCTTTCAGCCCGATGACTTTCTCCTCAGTGAGTGTTATGGTGAAAGGCTGGGATGCATACTTGCTTTACCAACTGGCACGTTTCCCATAGAAAACCCCACTGATTTGCACAGATTTGCATCCACACCCAGGACATATCTGCAAGCAGAGCAGTCTTCTCTTGGAAAGCTGCAGATCTGTGAAGAAAAAAGGAATAGCTTTTTTTCATTTATTTATTTTTTATTTTTAAATAAAACTAAATGATAATTCATAGAGAAATGGCTTTGTTGTTGTAAAGAGAGAGAACTTACAACCTCAAACCTGAAGGCTTGTACTGTGGCTCAATGGTTGTTTCTCTTGCCACACAGAATGAAGGTACTAGGTTTGATCCTCAGATCACTTTTAAAAGTAGGGTGTTCCCACCCAGTCCAAAAACATGCAGCAGGAGATCTTAAAATCACTTGCTCTGTCTGCGTAAATGAGATGCCGTGCTTTCCTACCTTTGCTCTATGTTGGAATGGTTACGTTCACTCAAATTTGGTATAGGGAAAGTAAGAATAAATGTGTGTAGGAGACATTGCATTCTATCCATTCCCCATGCCCATCCAGACAACGTTTCGGTCGCTAGCCGGATAAACCCAGGCCAGGACACCAATCTATCCCTGGGCACACACTCACACTTTATACAGGGTAATTTTGGAGAATTCAATTGACCTTGAGCCATGTTTTTGGACTGTGGGAGGAAAACAGAAAACCCGGAGGAAACCCACACGGACACTCCATCCAGATTAGGATTCAAACCAGGAACTGGAGAACCCAGAGGAAACCCACGCAGACATGGGGAGAATATGGAAACCAACCAGATGGGGATTCGAACTGGGAATCCCTAGTGCTGAGAGGCAAACGTGCTAACCACTAAGCCACCGTGACGCCCCTACATAGGTGTGCACGTAAATTAGGCCCTACAGCGTGCATTCGGGAGGACTTCGCACTCGCTCTCGCACTGAAGGAACTTCTCAAACCCGCCACCCGCTGATCCGGTGAAGGAGCGCGCGTTGCGCACACTGAACGGCAGATGGCGCGCCTTATCTGTGCCATGACGCGCCAGCGCGGCTCACTGGCGGGACTGCACTGTGTAGGGCAGAGCGTGAGCTTCACCGGCACATACACACGCACGCACACACACTCACACATAACCACAACACACACAAACACACACATACATACATAACACGCGCACTCTGAAACGAAGGCGCTCAGAATCCGGAGCGCACAGCAGGCTACGAGCGTTCCGCATGAACCACGGCGCGGAGCTGAGCGGCGCGTCTCGGTGAGTGCTGGCGGTCGCTGCTCTCTTTATTTAGCTTGCTGTAATGATGTGGCGTGTGTTTGTCCACGGGCTCGTTCCGTCCTGCGGTGTTTGTAAGCAGCCGCGACAGAGGACGCAATAGCCAAACATACGCTCCTCCATACCGACGCACAGCACAGCACAGTTCAGTACACTATAATATAGTGCTGTACAGTACAGTATAATATAATGTAATGTTGTACAGTACAGTATAATATAATATAGTGTTGTACAGCACAGCACAGGACACACGGCGGACGACGTTTAAAACGCAGCGTCCAGCCCTGACGTTCTCGTCGCGTGGCTTCTTCCTCTCTAAACGTGGCCTGTGTGGGGTGTATAATTTGGGAGCTCGTGGGTTCGGCACTGTTGTTCAGGGTGGACATTGGTAATCCAATAAAACACGACCGATCGAACGCGTTCAGAGTGTTTTTGTCCCACTACAACATACTACTGTACTATCAGCTGGTCACGTGTGTTGTCATACTAGTTTGCCATACAACCCTGTAGTGTGCGCTCTTAACAATATCTACAGAGTATTTTACAGTATTGTAAGCTTTTCTTGCTGCTTGTGTGTTGTTAAAATTCGTATTAAATTTATTTTAATTAATATATTTAGTTCATTGCATTTAGTGTGTGTTTGTGTGTGTATGTGTGTATATATATATTAGTATCCCAAACAGTTTTATTAGTATATTATTTATAGTTAGTATATATTAATATATTAGTTTCCCAAACAGCTCATCTCCATACAAAACAAACAGCAAGTCACAGACATATAAGAGTTTATTTTGTATTTTTTTTGTATAAGACACCCAGACATGGGGTTTCATGACATCCCATTTTGCCCCCCCAGCTATATTCCTTCTGCTGAAAAGCTTTGCACAATATTTTGGAGTGTCTGTGGGATCTTTTGCCCATTCATTCAGAAAAGCATTTTTGAGGTCAGACCCTGTTATATGAAATGGTCCGGCTCATCGGGGTTGAGATCAGGGCTTTGTGTGGCTCAGACACCAAACTCATCCAACCATGCCTTTATGGACCTTGGGCATTGCCCTGGGGTACAGTTATGCTGGAACAAAAACGGCCCTTGTCCATAAGTTGAAAGCATACAGTTATCTGAAATGCAGATGGTTTCATGACTTTATCAATCTGACCTGACAGTATGACTAAGTAATGAACTTAAATTCAGTGTTTTAGAGGCGTGTCCTAGTACATCAGTCTATAAACCATAAATGTGAAATGATGTTGCTTTGTTGAATGTTTTCTGCATTTAGAAACATAAGCACTGTGTTCCAGAGCCTGTTTAAACACAGTGTGGTGCTGATGAGAGTGGATCAGACGCAGCAGTGCTGCTGGAGTTTACACACTGTGTTTACACTCCTCAGCCTGTTCCACATTTCTAACTTCTGGCTTCACCTTACAGATGTAAAATCAGAAACCATAGCTCATCTGTTTCTGCACAGTTTGTATCAATCATCATTTAATTCTAGATCAGTGCTTACAGGTCACCGTCTACAGGATGCTGGTGAATGGACATTTTTATATTAAATTAGATTCAAAGTATTTCAGCCAGGAAACCTAAACCAGATTAGGGGTTGAGCCGGACAGCGAGCCAAAGCAAACTACTTGAGATTTAAAAGTGAATGCAAAATAGGTCACTGGTCATAGAACCAGAGTTTTAATAAGGCTTTATCAAGTCTAAACCTTTTTAAAGTTCAGACATTGCCTTATGATCTTCAGTCTTATCAGTCGTCATGAAAAGTGTTTAATGTACAGTAAATAAAGAAAAACCACCAGTAGTGACACATATGTTTGCGAAAAAAGTTTTTTTTTTGATTGGATATTGAGAGCCTATTGAGTTAACGTTGCATTGTGATTTGGGAGCAGTAAGTGATGAGGTTCACAGATTTATGTTTCTACCCCTGTGGTGTATGGTGGTTGTGTTGACACATTGTTCTGTTTACCTGCAACTACATGACATGGTGCCTCAACATGGTGACCTTCTGAAGTGCTACCTGCGCTCATTTAGATTTAATACATATATTACATTCAGCATACGCATTAATCTGAAACTTTAAACACACACACACACATATATATATATATATATATATATATATATATATATATATATATATATATATATATATATATCCACTTTAAAATAAGGAAAATTCTTTATTGCAAGTTCTTATTTACAGGTGATTGTACAAAATTTTTTTAATAAAAATCATGAATACTTTTTTTTTTGTTTTTTGCTATTAAATCCTTTCAAATTCCACACACTGCATCTTTAAAAAAAACATTTTCATATTCAAATGACTGGCTTTAGCATCACAAGCTTTTAATTTTTAAGTTCCCCTTTTGTTTTGGCGGTGGCTTTTTCTCTGGAATAAAGAAGCACATTGTAGTTTAATGAATATGGTGTCAGCCATCAAGCCCCATTCTTGTCTAGTTCTAATTAACATACTTGATCAGATTCTTTTTTCTGGTCTGCTGCACACCATGCGCCTCAAACCCAAATGTTGACCACATGCAGCAGGGATGTTTGGAATTATAACACTTTATACGTTGTCGCTGGTGCGAGGATGTGCGTTCCCAAATAGGACTCACTCAGAAGTTCTGAATTTACACACCGGGTTTGCATGGTTTCATGTCATGTGGTCTCACACTTTCAAATTCCTACAAGTTTTGTGTGTGGCCCTTCTTTTAAAATGGATACTTTGGTTTACTGGAGGCTGCCGAAGTGATGAGGACTGTTTAAAAATGGAAAATGAAAACAGCACATTGGGCTCAAATGGGACATGCAACACCAGCTGAGGTCAAACAGATCACTTTAGAAAATCACTTGAGAATAATTTTAGGTAGTGGGAGAAGTTTCCACTACAGGAGCATTTCTTTTAGTTTAATTATATACCATAACCCATCAAGTTATTTGACTTTTTTTTTGTCTCACAGCCTGTAATCAAATCCAAATCAAATATCTCCATCCAGACATATTGAAGCATTTTGCCTTAAAACAAGCAGAGTGGGGGAAGGGGGGGGGGTTACGAATAAATGCATATTGACAACCAGAGTAATAGAGCTGGAAAAGGGGCCAGTTCACTATTTTATTACTAGCTGAAGGTGGTGTTTGCTGTACCGATTCTCTTCAGCAGTCCGTACCGTCCGGTTCTGTGCAGTGGATAGTCAAAGCCCACCCTCATAGGGTCACATTATAAAAACCCTCAAGGTAAAGACACTTGTTCACATCAATATAATGATAACAGAAGCATAAAACCTATACAAGAAATTCTACTAACACAACACATTACACACACACACTGCACACACCCCACCATGATCTGACGCTTTGACCAGACTTTTAAAGTTGGTTAACAAACTTCACTCTTCTAGATTTGATTTGATTTTGTTAGACGGATTAAAACTACTGTGCCAGAGCAATAACCTGATTTGTTTATATGAGGACACGTTCTGGACTAGTTTGCATAATGTCATTTTTTTTTGTTTTTTTTGGGGGAGGTAGGTCCTTAGAATACTGGCAAGGGAGGCTTAGGGGGGGAATATTTGAATACTTGTGATACATAGGATAATAAATGTCCTCGACACACAAATTAACAACTATCAGCAAGGATGTCTTTAATTCAAAACTATACTGAACATACGGTGGTACTGTGTCAGACATTTTGCCTGAAGGTTAAAAGTCCCTGTTGTCACGACTTCATTTATTTGAATTTCAGAAAGTGAAGCAAGAGCATAAATGTGATTATTTTACTCTTGACATTATTTACTAACCAGTGAAATGCTATCATGATAAAAATAAATGCCACCAAAGCCTCAGTTTTGAACTGCTGTGCCCCTTGTGGGTTAGAAAGCCACTCTTTGATTTCAGGGGCTTTAGACCTGAGTCTGTGTAAAGCTGCTTTGAGGCAACTTTCAGCCGTAAACAGTGTGATTTGATCAAATATGTGAATAATAGAGACGATGCCTACAGACCTGGTGCAGTGTTATTGATTTAATATAGGACGCAGCTTTTTATTTAACGCAGGATTCTGGCTACTGTTATCTGAACTACGTCAGAAATAAAAACCACAGAGAACTGATACACGCCACTGCTGGAGCACACCATCTCATTTGCCCTTTGGTTTTTGTTGCCTCCAGATGACAGATCACTGCAAACATTGGACAGTTTTACCAACATTAAAAACGAATGTGAGTTGCCAACCTTTGACAATTTACCCCATCTGGGTACAGAGTCCTCAAAATCTCTGATAGCAACACACCCAGGAGGACTGAAGAAGTTGCTCACACTACATATTGATTTGATTAATTCTTCCCTAAAAACTACCCTTTGCCTGGCCTGACACAGCTACAATACCACACTAATGTCACTGCAGTGCAGGCACTGATCCACCACTTAAATAATACCTGCTCTGTGGTTCTTCTATGAGAATCTAATGGAGAAAGCTGCACATTGTTTTGCCCAGGTGTGTAGAACCATTAATGCATGATGCAAAGTTGGAGAACCACTTAGTCTTACATAATACATGTATTCTGTAGTATCTTTCTCTTTTATCTTAATCTAGTCATTTATTATGGTAATTAATGTAGAGATGAATATTAAGGAATACTGCTGCGTTCGGTAAATTAACTCCCTCATATTCATTAGAAGGTTGCATTACCGTGGAGTTGCTCTCAAACAGATGGATCGCTTAACAATACGCTGTACTGTTTACCAGACATAACTGTATCCTGTTTTCTCTTTGTTATCTTTGTGTCTAAAACAGGGGTCTTCAGCGCAGAGATGCTAAGCTGTCGGTGCTCATCGCACATGTGCTCTTGGTGTTCTTTGACTGTGTGCATAAGTTGCCGTCCTGGATCTCTCGGTCGCACACCGTGGACACTGGGGTAAATGCTGGACCTGGTTGAGGAAGGCAGTGCTGCTACATCAACAGGAAGCCACGCAGGTAACTTGATCATCCGAAAAACACTAAAAGCACCGAACTTTCCTGGTTTTACATGTTTGTAGGACTAAAGCAAATCCACTGTGAAAAGCTTTTAAGTGTAATTAAATTACTGTAACTGATCTCATTTTAGTGAATTTAATATTAGGTTGACTTCTAAAAGTTGTTTAGATCTGCCCATTCAGCTCGGTTCTCAGTTATTTTAAGGTCACAAACGATTACAGTGTGGACCCTCATTTTGTTTTCAAATTTCTCATCTCATTATCTTCCACTTAATCCTCTTCTATAGTCACAGGGGGGTGGGGGGTGGTTCACGTGCCCATCCAAGGGAGAACGTTTCAGGCCGTGGCCAGAAGAACCCAGGACAGTGCGCTGGGCACACACTCACATACACCGGCAATTGGGGCAATTTGGAGGGCAATTGGGGCAATTTGGAGCAGCCGATTCACCTTGAATCCATGTTTTTAAACTGTGGGAGGACACAGTTTTGTTTTCAGTTTTGAGAGGTCACCTAATCATGGCTCATTAATCAGATGAATTCTAAAACCGGGTGTTAATATGAAAGTGTCTTATCCTATCCTAAAAGTGAGAGACTCATTCTAAAATGGGAATCTGGCCCAAACAGCTAAAGGTTTGTAATTGTTAAAAATATAAATGTTATTATTTATTGTATGAGATCCTTCAATAAAGCTGTTGTCATACCAGTTTGACCATATAGGATATATCTTTTTGTCTTTGACATTATTTCTGGCTCAGTCTTCGGAAACATTGTTAAAAAAAAAAAAAGGCGTGTATATGTTTGGCTTTAAGATTCTTCAGCTGTCATGCACCAAAATTGCTGAATACAACTTAAATGAACCAGCTCAACTAGTACAGCATTTGTGATGTCTGGCATTAAAGATCATATAGCACTTCCTCTTTAACTAGTTTGGTTTGGTGTGTTTCATTTAGGATGTCTTGGGTCAGTGGCTTTCTAGTTCCCAGAGTGGATGAACCCAAGACAGCGTGGGGAGAACGGAATGGCCGTAAGCGGTGGCGTAAGAGAGACTGGCGCCGGCGCTACATGAGCTGCCTGGCTGACCCTGAGGGCGCTGAAGCTTCTCCCCATTTAGGATCCAGTTCTGGTGCCGGCAACTTCAGTTCCCGATGCGTCTGGCAAGAAGACCATTATGGGAAAAAGTCAGACCTGGCCATTGAGGATGGCGAGTTAAAGAGAATAAAAGAGGAAGAGGAGGAAGAGAAGGAAGAGGACAGGAGGAGGGATGCAGGCACTCTGGTTTTGGGGTGTCTACAGCAGCTGGCGCACGTTTTCCAGTCCAAGCAGTTTGAGTCAGCCAAGCTGGAGCGTCTCTACCAGCGCTATTTCTTCCGGCTGAACCAGAGTTCTCTGACCATGCTGATGGGGGTGCTGGTGCTGGTTTGTGGGCTAATGCTGGCATTCCACTGCGTGGTCCAGACTCACGACGTGAACGTGGCTTATGTCTCGGTGCTCTCTGTGGCCATGGCGCTTTTCCTGGCCATGATGGTGGTGTGCAACCGCACCGGATTTCACCAGGAGTGTATGTGGATGGTAAGCTATCTGGTGGTGCTATTGCTGGTGGTGGTTCAGGCGATGGGCGTGTTCATGGTGGCGCCACGTAGCGCCTCAGAAGGTGTCTGGACTTCTGTGTTCTTTGTGTACATCATCTACACACTGCTACCTGTACGAATGACTGCGGCAGTGTTGAGTGGAGTGGCACTTTCTTCAATTCACCTGATCACGGCCTGGAGACTCAACCTGGAGGATGACTTCCTTTGGAAACAGGTGAGTATTTACCGCAAGTGTAAAGAATTTTACTATATTACCAGAATTTAGGTTGTATTGCATACATTTAAAGCATAAAATAGCAAACGGTAAACCCAAGTAATGAGATGCATGGTTTAAAGTAGTTGTAAATAGCTGTTGACGTAATGTAGTTGTCAACTAAAAACACCAGGAGCATATTTGAAGGTTGATTTGATGTAAGTGCTATTTATCTCTTATTGAAGTTTGTTCTTATTGATTTTAAGACAAAGAGGTCAATAATATGCAGCAGTGATGCACCAAAATGAACATTTTTGGCTGAAAAAGAACAAAAACGCATTGTTGTGCTGAACACAATGTTTGTTTTTTAAGGGCAAAAAAAACTTTCTGAATTTTTAAATTTAAATTTCGTCCAAAACACTGGAATATATAGTAACAGTCAAAAGTTTGGACACACCCCCTTCTTGCTCCAATTGTCTTAGTTCATTCGCTTACCTTATAGATGGAATTTGTAGTTCTACAACAAAGTCCATCTTCACAGTAAGTGGAACTGATAAAACGAACAGTAAGCGAAGCAAAAAGAAGGCACGTTCAAACTTTTGACTGGTGCTGTATACACTGTGTAATAAAGCTCGTTCATTCTGCTAGTTTGCAGATTATTTGATATACTCTTGCACTTGTGCACTGACATACTGAATTCTGACTTCTGTCCTTTTAATAAGTGCTTAAGCATTTGTATAAAGTTGTTTATAGTTTCCTTCATCAGTCTGTCAAAGTTAGAAATGTTGTGTATGAAATGTATCAAATTTTTAAATAACTTGAAGGAGGTTTCTGAGTTCGTATTGCTGCAATATATTCAAACGTCTATCTTTCCTACCTACACAAATCTGTTTTTGTCTATGTATTAGAAATGTGGCAGAATTTATTAACATTACATGCTTCCTCATCAACAATATTTATCTGTGTGGTTTGCGTAATGTTTAGCTAATAAACTGCTAACAAAGAATATAAATAAAATCAAATATCCACAACCTTAAAACGAACAGCATTTAAAGCCATATTTGACTTTATTTCTGTAATTAGAAAGATATTTGTTAAATGCAGTATATTTTCCATATTACCAAACGTTTGACATCCATCCCACCTTTATCTGCTGAATAAGGACTTTTTCAGAACCATGGGCATTAATATTAGCTTGCCTTTCTCCTCAGGTTTAACAGCCTTCAATATCACAGAAGGCTCATAATTGACATTCCAGTTAAGCTTAAAGGCGTTAAGTGAGGCAGAGGTCGAGGCTTTTTGTACGGTCCTTTAGAGTGCTATGTTTCCATGTACATACAGTTTTGAGAAAAACTGGGTAAAAAAGAAAAAAAACCTCTAAACTGAAAAGCCGAAGGCATATTAGGATAAGAAACATATCGTCCTCCTTTTTACTGGCAAAATATATATTTTTACTGACAACTTCATAACATTTTAGAGAGTTAAACTTATGAATTTCATTCTGTAGAATGTTAGGCTAAATAAAAGAATAATGTTTATAAGTATTTAAACTATACCATTTTTTGTAGCATTATACAATGTATGTGACAGATGATGGTGTCCTGTATGAGTATAAATAAAGCATCGATCTAATGCCATACAGAATATTCTTAAAGAAGTTGTGCCGGTCATTTCTGCAGGCCACTAGTAAATATGCATCAACCTCAAAGTTCTCAAATGCTATTCTATAAGAAACCTTTATGTTACTGAAATAAATATAGGTTTTGATTTAAAAAAAAAAATTCATAGAACCCTGTCACCTAATATAGATTACTATACATTGCATTGTAGCCTATACATTCAATACATCAGTTTCATGTCTACCAATCAAGGTCTTTGGGTCAGAGTTCCTTTTGTGGGTCTGAAAGGCTGTGAAAAGCTGTGCTAGGTGTTTAGCTTGGTTTAATATACATTTAAGAAAATATTAGTATTTGGATTAAGGCGGCACGGTGGCTTAGTGGTTAGCACGTTCGCCTCTCAGCGCTAGGGATTCCCAGTTCGAATCCCAATCTGGGTGGAGTTTCCATGTTCTCCCAGTGTCTGCGTGGGTTTCCTCCGGGTTCTCCGGTTTCCTCCCACAGTCCAAAAACATGGATGAAGTTAATTGAATTCTCAAAATTGCCCCATATAGAGTGTGTCTGTGTGAGTGAATGTGTGCCCAGCGACGGATTGGCGCCCTGTCCTGGGTCTATCTGCCCGGCGCCCGAGACGTTCTCCCCTGGATGGGCATGGGGAACTCCACCGCGACCCTGATAGAGGATAAGCGGGAGATAATGAATGAATGAATTAGTATTTGGATTCTATTTTATAAAACGGGATTGTATTTTTTAAAATGGCATCTAAATGTGACACACCGTAGTATGGCAAAATCTTCTAAATGCTCTTTGTATTCAATTATAACAGTGATTAATTAAAAACCAAACAAGTATCAACGTGTGAAGAAACGTTTTTTTTTTTTTTTGGAACTATGTAACGGTCAAGTAATTAACAGGCTATTTATTCCCTGGAGTAAATATTGATACTCAAGGTTTTTTTGCTCTACTGTTGCTGGAATGTTAACGTACAAGAATGTTAAGCGTGTGTGTGTGTTTTTTATAGTACATTCTTGCTAAACAATCTTATCACATAGTTCATTGAACTCAGGTTACGTAAGATTATATGGAATTTCTTTTAGTGGAAGTAATATGTCACACTTGTTATGTACTGTATAATTAATGGTACTCCACTGATGGAGTGGCTGAGTGACAGGCCCGGAATAAACTCAGGCAGCGTACTAACCAGCTGGATATCATCACTGTGAACACAGAATAAGTTGTAATCCAAAATATGGTCTAAGTACAAAAAAGTGGGACAAGCACTGAGGAGGTATAATTTGTGCATTAAATGCAGATGAATCAGTTATTAAACTTGTAATACAAAATCAAACACTGTAATACATGGGACAAAATCAAACACTGTCCCTTTTGAATTTGGTGAAATAAATTAGTTTTCTAATACAACAAAGAAAAGGCATCTTTTCAAAACTCAGAACAAGACATCGTGTATTAAAATAAAGTCCACGGTTTCATTTTTAGAAACTCATAAGTATCTCTGTCCTTCGTTTACTTAACACAACTACATATTACAAACATTCTGACGTCCTTTATTTAGTTATGGCTTCTAGATTAGAGGGAAGTCGAGTAAACTCTGCTTTTTATTGGAATTGTGTAAACAACAGAATTGATGTATTATCACTTAAAGGAAAATAAATAGTAAATACTTCAGAAATACATTCATAAGTGTATACAATATTAGAGTGAATGATTTCCTTGTACTGTAACACCGTTTTTTTTTATTTATAATAATTAATGAGAAACTCCAACTTCTTATTAGCTTGCAAGTCCAGATCATGCGTACACACCAAAAATCCAAATAAAGAAAGTTTCCTTTGATCTTATTCAGAGGACCTCTTTTGGTTAATTTTTACATAAATCAGACAGAACACACAGCATGATTAGAGCCATGAGCAGTATGGTTTAATACTAAATCTCTAATCCTGGTTTAGCAGGGTTGTTTCTTGAAAAGTGGCTTTGAAATGTGTTCAGTATGATAGAAATGGATCAGAGGAAAGCTAACTATATGTTTGACTGCCCTCATGCCCGACAGTGTGTACTGGTTCAGTAGAGATATTTGAGATCAGGTTCAACCCCCCCAGGCAATCGATATAGAGATTAAAGTTCACTGGCTATGTTGATGATGATGATGATAATGATGTGGTGCTCTGTATGATGTTTGACCCAGGGTTTACCAGGGATCCTATGATATAGTGTTCACAATGCCCACTGTATTGGGCAATGAGGAATCAGTCATTAGTAGTGACAAATGTACTTGTCTAGTTTCAGTAGCAAGTCGTCATGTCCTCATTATATAGTCACCTAATTGATTTTCTTTGGCATGAAGTCAAAACAGCAGGCCTCTTTACATAAATCCATAGTGCTGTTGTTGGGTCTATCTTATTTGGCTGAATTGATCAGTGTGCAAGTGAGTAAGTTGTGCATTGGTAATTATTGGAAGCAAAAAGTGTGGTAATTAAGGATTTCCTGGGTCAGTTTTCATACAACATTTAAGTTTTGAAATTTAGCATTCACTTCTGCAAACCAAAAGTCAGTCAGGTCGGATACATTTCACTGATAATTGCTCTGTTATGGTAACGTGCTATAAAACTTTAAAAATGTCCAGACTTTCTTCAGTTGCATGGCTTAGACAGCTTTTTCCTCTGATGCATTTAAAGGCGATTAGTTTCATCTGTTTTCATTAATGATTAAAGGTAAATTAAAGGTAAATGGTTGAATTACAAAGTTATTGGTTTTAGAATGTAGTGTGTTCACTGAGCGTTTAAGCGTTATTCTTTGCTGTACAGATTTTTTATAACTTATGCATGGAGGTTTTAAAACATAATTGGCTGTGGGATTCAGGAAAATGTGCATTACTCAAACCATTAACATCAAAAGAGAATATATTAACGTTCAGTTATGATGGAAAAACTCATATTACCAGTAACCAATTTCAGCATTTGTGGAGTTTTTATAATTTGAAAAGATGATAAAATACAAATATGATGAAAAATATGTAGATAAATATAAAGAGGATTTAGTGGTTATTTGTAAAAAGTTTGCTGTCTATTACATCATTAATAAAACGTGTGGTCGCTATCATCTCCTCTTTGCCTCTAGCTCTTTCCTATTGGGGGCACTACAGCGGAGAAGATCTGCCTATTTGACGTTACACAATTTTACACCAGATACACTTCCTAATGCAGCCCTCCTATTGACCAGGCCTTGGGACTAGCACTAAGAGTGCACTGATACATTCAGTAGCTAGTAGACGTGTATTCAGTTTACCAGATGTGGAAGGAAACTGAAGACCCTGGCAACAAAAGCCAATGCAGATACAGACTGTGTACCAGAAATCGAATCTGATGCAAACCCCTGCACCACTGTGCCACCCAGCATATGATCTCTCTAATTAGGGTAAATTAGTTGCCAGTTTTAGTTAAAAGTCGGGTTCTGCATTTTAAACATTTTAGAACCATAAAAGGGAAGAATAGGGCTGTAGTTCAAACAGTAATGGTGACTGTTATATTAACAGGATTAATAATATGGTGTTCACATACGTTTGTAAATATGCCATTAAAATATTGCCAGATGGAACAGTGTACACAGCACTGTGCACGGCTTTATGGTGACTGACTGATTGATTGGTTAAACAACAGAGGACGTGACCTACAGAAGTGTCACCTAGTGACTTTTACACAGGTAGCTTGACATCCAGTGACCTTGGTGTAATTCAAAAAGAACAAGTAAAAAATTAACCTGAAGTGCAAGGCTTAGTGTGATGGAGTAAAGGTGCAGATGTGTCCTCACCAGGTTAACAACTGAAAACAAACCCAAATCATTTATTTAAAAACTTCAATTCAAATTATAAAGAAGTAAGAAGTTCTGATCAGTGCAACCACAATTCAGATCCACATGAACATCAACAGTACAAACACAGAATTAGTGAAAGTGTGAAAGGCTACATATAGCTCACACATGAACATATATGGGGGTGTAAATTTGGTGTGTACAGGGTGAGAAAGGGGTGTACTCTGTGTGTATATATAATTTCAGCAGAATTTTAAAATCGAATAGTTTACACTCAGGTCTGAGGGTCTTTTCCTATTTACGTATTTGTTAGAACAATCCTGTAAACCCTAAATCACTTGAACTGATAAAGACCTAGAACAGGATCTGGTAGAGCCTGAGCATTACACCAAATATTTCAAAGGTTTAGTAAGATCTACTTCCCATCTATTTCAGGAACCCAGCATTAATTTATAGCAGTAATAAAGTTAACCACAGGAATCCCAGTGTCACATGCTGCAAATGACCAACAGACTGGTTTATTAAAGATTTTAACAGAATGCGCTCATTCCAGGTGAAACCACATGGGCATGTGTGACAATACTTATGAAGAGGGTAAGCATGTGTGTGTTCGTAGATTAACAGTACAGACTTTGGTTGTACACAGATTTAAAGAAGTGGTGGATGACATTCAGAGAAAGAGGAAATTCTGTTTTATGGAAGAGTTACCAAGAGCTGGTTTAGCAACGAAACATGTAGTTTGTGTAAGACATTAAATTGTTTTGTTGTTGTCTGTTTATTGCGGTTTCACCCTTTTTCTCTTTCTCTATGTGCACTTTGCTTTCATCTCTTGTCATCTGTTCCTGTTTATCTGCTTAGCTTTAGGACATGCCTACTTCCACAAACTACTGCTGCCTTAATCAGTCCAGTGTGACTTGACTTTTCTCGCTATAATACACACAGTCACCAAGAGTCTTATCATGGCCTCTTCAGCATCTTGCTTGATGAATTCATCAGAATGATTCTGAATGATAGTATGTCATTATATACGCAGAGCTTTTTCTCAGAGAAAGAAAATACTGTTTTAGTTGATAAAAAAGCCATTCAGACTTTCATTCTGTCCTTTCTTTATGAATGTGAGTCTTGTTCATGTCATCTTCGAGAGTGTGGGTTTTTGTGTGTGTCTGAATGTATAGAATCGTGCGCCAAACGGGCGTCAAGTGGCGACATGGGTTCAGCCCGAGAAAGTTCGCTTATCTGTTCATCAGCAGTGTTTCTCAGCCTCTTTGTATGATACAGGCCACTGCAGCAGTGGTGGACGTTCCGGGCAGTTCGGCTCTGATGTCTGCGGAGACAATGGCGCTCTTTGTGAGGATGTGCTGTATTTGGGACAGAATCTGATGGAATGTTGTGACCACGCAAAACAGCACTGTACTTTGTACTGACATGCACGGGAAAATGGGGACAGCGTGTCTGAATCGAGCACTTGAAAGAAAGCATAAATTACTAGGTTTTTTGGTTGGTGGCCACAATTTCCCACACAAAACTGTGCTCAAGTTTCTGCTCAGTAAAGTTCTAAATAATAGACTTAATACGCAAAGAGACTGGGTCTTCTGTTGTATCCTAATTAGTATAATATGTGCACTACACGAGGTAAAAAGTATTAGAACTCACCTCTTAATGTATAAAAGTGTGCATTTTGGACAATTATGTACTTTAAAATTTGTGAGAACAATTTTGGGAAGGCCCTCTTCTGTTTCAGCATGACTATGCCTCATTGCACAAAGCCAGAACCATAAACACAGTTGGTGAGTTTGATGTAAAGGATGTGGACAGGCCCAAACAGTCTCATGACATGGGGCAGAGATTGTAAGCCGGGCTCTCTTGCCCAACTTCGGTGTCTGACCTCACTAATAATTCTCTGGATAAATAGGCAAGAATTTCTGCTTTTATAGATGCAAATGGTAGACAGCCTTGAAAGGTATATAATTGAGACTTCCTGTATTGTGTAGGTGTCCCAATACTTATATATATATTGTGCATTTCTAATAAAAGTACTACGTCTTTAAATAGCAGACTCTAACTTGCTGTGTGGGTGTGGTAGCTCAGTTGTTAGGGTGTTGTGATGACAAGTAATTGGATTAAAGACATTACAATTAATTCATCTTAAGAGCACACGTCATGATGACATTTTTATAAGAAAAATATGTATTATGTTGATAGTCAAACTTTTAGACTAAGTGGGGAAACTCGCACAGAACACAAAATAAATTGTCTGTTTCATTTGTCCTTATGGGATAATGTAAGTATACTTTTAAATTTATATGAATATGTACTTTAAGATACACATTTTTTGTACTCTAATGTACTCACACAAAAAATGTGTTAAAGTTAAATAAAAGGTATTTTGTGTTAATTCAACAAAAGACCTGCGTTGGCTTTTTTCGATAACAAAATGTTATTTCATGTTTAGTTTTAATAAATATGAAACCATGCGTTGTTTCTATCATTTCTGGCAAAAACCCATCTTCACCATTTTGAACACGTTAAACATGGCTTTAGACCCCAAATTCATGGCATACATTAATTTAGGGTTTAAAATGGTTCTGCTGGAACATGGGCCCTTGTGTACTAATTATATCTTGTTACCACTGATTTAACGGAAAACTCACTGTCATGTTGCCTAAAACTCGTTTTGTAGCTATTCAGCCGCTGTGGCATGGTGTATTGTCGTGCTCCCGCCCTTCTGCCATAGGGGTAAACAGCTGCATTGAAGAGACGAACTTGGTTGGCAACAATGTTAAAGTCTATATCCACTGTTGTAACATCCATATACAGGTTTTAGAAAACTTGGGTTGTGCCAAGAAAACATTCCACACATCAGTGGTCCATGTCCACCAGTCTGAATTGTTGACACCTTACTGAAAAGGTTTGTTTCATTCTGCTTTCATCAAAATCTGGATTCGTCTGACATAGGAATTTTTTTTTTCATTGCTCAGTTATCCATGTTTTCGTTTGCTCACTGAAGACATGCTTTTCTGTTAGACAGTAATGGCACTTAAAGTGATCATCTGCTGTGGGCGGTTGACCCTAGGAATCCACAAGTTATGCACTTGAAATGGAGCGTGAGCTTTGGCTGTAATGACCATTTCTTGTTCGTTGAAAACTTGCTGTTTTTTTCTGTGCTCTGGATTTAGAGAAGCTCCAGTTGTAAAGGCAGGTGTCTATTAAAATGCCTATTCAGAATGTTCTAGTAGATTAAATAATGTCAGCAAAATCGCTTCATGTAAAGTCATCAACCTTAGTAGCTTGGTCGGAAATTTGTCTTCAGACTGCCAGAACTGCAAGCCACCATGTTAAATGTGCTTAAACCCCAATCTGAGCCAAACCATCTGACATTTGGGATGTACTCTGGCAGACAACACAGGTGCTTACATAATGTGGTAAGAAATCTGTGCAGTAATTGGCTTGCACATTTTAACAGGGTTATGTTAATCTCACATAGTCAGTCTGTTTTCCACAAACACACAATACTGTACTGCATCTCTTTAAGAACAAGAAACTTGATGTTTGGGGTCAGAACACGAGATTGGCCAAACAGCACTCTGTTGCAATGATAGTTAAGGGGTCTTGCTTAAGGACCCACATTGGTAGAGAGATATCTCTTATATATATGTATGTACACACACACAAATACAGAGTGTTGTATTTACATTAAGTTTAAAAAAAATTTCACAAGTTTACAAAATACGAAAAAGTCAACTCACGTTACATATGTTGGACTGATGATTTTAATGAATTCCCCAAACCATGATGTTTCACAATATAAATCTGGGCCCTGTCTTTATAGATAATAGTATTTGTTACAGGATATTGCATTTAAATTATTATTTTATAAAATACACTCACAAGCCACTTTGTGTACATCAGAAATCAATTTTTCTAATTTTGGAAAAATAGACACCTGATATTTTCACACACTGTACATTGTTGTCCTGCACTGTTAATGAGTCCTACGCTGAGTCTTGGTCCTTCCAAGGTTGTTTCCAACAACATTGTCCTGCCTCTGTCGGCTTGCTCTTTGAGGGCCCAAGCTTGGAATACTGTAAAGCTGCTTTGAGACAATATACTATTAAAATATCTAAATAATCAGATTAACTACCGTATGTAATTTTAGAACAAATAACTTTTTATAATTAGTGGAACAAATGATGATGAACTAGAACAAAATGTAGCAACATGGAAATCTTAAAATGTACCTACCTAATATAGAGAATACTCCGTCCACTCTGTGAATTTTGACTTTAGAGTAGTCCTCAGTTTTTTACAGTCCATGCCCCTTGGTCCTTCCTGTCTGATATGCATGGGGTAAAAGGTAAAAATAAAATATAAATGTTGTTGTGATTGGTGTTCGGTCTATTGGTTCAGCGTTCCACAGTTCCAATTTCTCAAAGGCCTTCCGAGAAAATGAATTGCCCAATGGTGCTTTAGAGTTCTTTTTCTTGTTTGCTTTCAGCTTCAGTTCTTGACTGTGCTGTTTGCATTTTTCACTTGCATTGCACAGGCTGAGTAGTTTTGCTTTCTGTGATTGATAGGATTTGACAAGTCTGACTCTGAACTCAAAACAGGTCTGTAACGTTTTATACAAACAACTGTTTTCTGCTTAGTGTTTAAATTTTTAAGCACCTCCCTTTTTATGTACCAATATTCCAGTTGTATAATTATACCACATTCATTACCAGTCAAAAGTTTGGACACTCCCCCTTCTTGCTCCATTGTCCATTTCCTCCACTTATCATATAGATTGACTTTGTAGTTTAAAAATTACAGGCTGTAGTCCATCTGTGTTCTTTGTTTTTTTTTTTTTTTTGTCAAGTCCCCTGTGGGTTCTTTTTTCTCTAATGGCTAGGAACATCACAGAACAGGTATCATTTGGGTGGTGGATTGTTTATTGTCAGTTCTGCAGTGACACTGATGTGATAAGGGGGTTTTATTTCAGCACAGTGCTGCTGTAGTTTTCCACCTCAGTGACACTGCTGGGATAGGAATAATGCACCCACCAAATAATACCTGTACTATTCTGGTCTTGACCATTAGAGAACAGAGTAAAGGGGACGAACACAGTATGTACTGTAGTCCACATACAGATGGAATTGTAGAACTACAAAGTCCACGGAATGTGGAACTGAAAACAAGGAAAAAGGGGTGTGTTCAAACTTATGACTTTTACTATATGGATAGAGGGGTGGGGTAGGAAATTATGAAAAGATCTACAAGTTGTTGACCAAAATTTTTGGATCTCAACACTCTATTGTCTGTTCTGTACACTACTATGTCTTTGTAAATCCTACAATGTAGGGGGTTGAGGTGCGCTTTATTAAAAATACCTTCTATTGTTCGACAAAAAAATATAAAAAATATAGAGATTTTTGTGATGTTTATTATTTTGCTGTTCATTGTGCTATATGTTACCTGAGATCATTCTCTTAAATCATCTGAATATCAAGTGGATTTGTGTTTCCTGTTTCTTACACACCCCATGTGGTGTATCACATGCTCTCTGGGGAGCTGTTTGGAATTTAGCCCAAAGCATCGATGCTGGAGATGAATGGCATATTAAATATTTGACCTGGCCTTTCTAGTCATGTTAACCCAGATACAGCAATAATTACATTCAGATGTTCATTGAACATGGAGGTATGCATTCTTGTGGCATGCGGTGTGTGTGTG